>LPNX011038680.1:746907-868830 GCA_001517045.1 Pseudotsuga menziesii
TGTTTGGTCACAAAGATTATCCGTTTGTCGAAAGGGAAGAAGTGTGTCGAAGACCAAATTCCGGTCACAGGAAGAATATTCTTATCACATGATGGAACTTGGCCACAAAAAGGAAGCTGAAGGAGAAGTATGATTTGGCTAGAGACACTCGACGAGTTACCATCGCATCTGTCAATTACTGTGCTATTCGATTCACAGCTAAAGTTCAATCTAGGAATTTGTTGCAGAAGATGCGACTGAACCAATGCACCACAAGGATTATTGATACGATAGAGTTATGTGCATCAGGTGTTCAACTCAACCGGTCACACCATATTATAAATGATCTTCTAGCTAATGCAGAGGAGGCACATGAGAAAGGTATCACATTTTATTATTCATGGCTACTTATTTTGATTTCATTTGTCACATGGGTAGAACCACCAAACTACTAGGTGGTAGATGTGCCCGTCCTCTAATGAGGAGCTCGATACTAGAATCTCTTGTTCATCAAAGAATTACCGCATAGGAAAAAATAAAACAATATAGAGTTCTTTTTACAAGGAGAAACCCTACTACATCATGTAAGAAAGTAGGCCAGAATTACAGAGGCGACTATTAAATAGTTTAGAAACATTAGTTGATTTTCGGTCGGGGCCCATCATATATTTATGCTGCCTCAATAAGACCCGCAATGCCAATGGATTCTGACACAGTATCAACTGTCGGCTTCAGAAATGATGCCATTATTCAAGATTGGTTGGAATAATGTTGAGTTCCTATCACACATGATCAGATATTTGTAGAAGAAGAGGTGCAACAGGAAGATCCATCGAAAAATAAAGATGGAGGACAGGGAGAAGGTACACCATGAGAAGCAAACGCAAAGGAAAACCTAGAAAATACCCAGAATGAGTCAAGCAAAACTCCAAAATACCCAATTGTAGTAGAAAAGAGGAAGCAAAAAGAGAAGTCTATGAAGGGTCATAAGAAGAGGAAAGGCAAGAAATCAATTGGAACTGTCGGCCTTACTAATGAAGATAATACACTTCTGACGGATGCAATGGAATAATTATCCATTCAAATCCTCAAGAAGATAGATGAATGGAAAACATACCTAACAAGCAATATAATGGATTTATTATAGACACTTTGTAAGGCAGTAAAAGTAGTAAGAATTGCGGTTGACTACAGACCACAATTTCCTGCATCGTAAAACTTAGTTGGCTTATCTAAGGAGCGACCTAGTGACATGTTGATGCCCATTCTACCAATAAAAAATCAAGTGTTAGGTGAAGCAATTGACTTGGGGATGACAGAGTTGAATTTGATGGTAAAAAACATGGGCCATGTCACCATAAATTTCTTTGCACTATCAATGTACAAAGTGTATGCCATTCAGAACAATGCAGTAGTAGAAATGAAGGTAAGAGAAGGTGCATTGGTCAACTAGATTAGATCATCAAACAAGAATGTTCATAATATGATGAAAATGGTGAGAAAAATATAGCAGAAAGCTAGGACCTAGAAGGAGAACAAGCACCAACTCGACGCAGTCGTGACACTTGCTTGCAATTGTTTCGCTTATGAAGACATTACATACGATATGTTTGAAGAAGCCAAAGTGTTTCAACCCAGAGAGATTGAATAGAACCTCTGCAAGAAGGTCACGGAGTTGGAATTACAAGTGACACCCAGTACATCTCCAAAGGTATTGGAAGAGAGAATAAAAGCAACAACTAAAGATGCAAAGATAATAGAAGAGGTGGAGGAACATTGTGCCAAAGCGGTTGAGCAAGTTTCTGCGACATGGGAGATTTGATTGATGATGAAGAGTTAGAGAAAATCACAGAACAACTGCACAATGTTGAGACAAAGGTGGACCAGCTGAAGACTAAAATGAAGAAGCTGTCATTAGTAGAGAAAATGGCTAAGGCTATTGACATGAAGAGGCTACAACAGCAGGTCGCAACACTGTGGGCACAACAACAAAAGTGGACTGACAGAGTTGCAGAATTAAAAGAATAGGCAGAAAGAGTTACAGGGAATATTCAACCTATAAATGAAAAAGTGTGCCCAACAGTACATTCAGTAGGACTTGCAATTTCAGAAAACATCAGTTCTGAACTTGTGCAAAATTTGAAGAAGACGAAAGTATAAGTATGGGAGGAGATTAAGCATATAGTGAAAATATTTCAAGATTTTCAAAGTAAGGTCATCACAACGGAGGTTTCAGACTAATGTGGCTTGGGATGAACCACAAGTGAGCATTGGAGGTCTGTTGTCTCTAGGAAATGTTAAGTAGAATTCATCTAGATTATGTTTGGAAAGATAAAGACTCTAGTTGAAAGAAGATTCGCGACGGAAGAAGAGTTTGCGACGAAAGAAGAGTCTACAATGAAAGAGAAGCTACAACAAAAGCGGTTGCAATGGAAAGATGGACGATGAGAGTATTTGCGATGAAAGGAACCATGACACAAGAAAAGAAGATCAATTGAAAAGGAAAATTCAATCGATCATGGGTAAGAGTTAGTTAGAATAAACCATGATTTTGGTAATAAAGAATAATTCTAGTTTTGGGCTGATAATGCCTATTTTTAGTTGTAACGGAATGTACGAGAATAGAAATGACAGCTTGTCAGATAATAGAAAAGATTCGGTTGATTAAGACAAGTAGAATCTTATAAAAGGGAGAACCCAAGATGTGTGTGGGGTTGGTTGTTGATTGTTCTGTTAGCTAAGTAGTTAGTTGGTCGAGTGTTGGTTGGTTAATCCACTATGTAGGTTAAGAGTAGAAAAGGAAAGTTGTTTAGCTAGAGGATCGATCCAGGATGTATGTATATCGACCGAGGAGTGAAGGAGAGAAGAAATACATAGCTCCAAAACTCAGGAGGATGTCAGATGAAGAGCGCATTTGTAGTTTTTCCTGGATGGGTTTCCACGTTAATTGGTGTCTCTATGTGTCATTGATTCATGTGTTTATGTTGAATGCATTTTTGTTGTGAATAAGTAGATCTGAATATGTCACATCACATTTGTTTATGAATAATCCCATATATGTATTTGTCGCACTGCTTATTAAAAGATTTAGTGATAAGGATTTTATGTTGAATACTGCAATATGTGTCGATTGGTAAATAGAATGTTATCTTGAATAACTAGACAAGGAATAAGAAGTATAATCCCTGGTTTCAGTCAAGCAATATTATAAAGTACTGCATGAGTAGAGATCCTTGCATAACTGCATAAACCTGGTTTTTGCAATTCCCAATAAGATTTCTCGGGTGAGATTGCATTTGCGTCACAGGTGCTGCCATTGGGTTCCTCCTCTATCAGGATGATATCTTGGGATTTTGTTTCCAACTAAGGATCTGAACTAGTTTTGAAGGAAAGAAGGACAACACTCATTGTGCAATGGACAAGAAAAACCTCTCCAAAATGCCAAAGGCCAATTAACAAATGATCAAACGATATTCTCCTTTCTCATGACATCCTTTTGTTATCTTAATGAGGCCTACTAAGGTTGAATTTACATCCATGGGCTTACTCCAACTCATTTTAATGGTTTAGTAACTGCCGTGACACTTGTCTTCTTCTTCATGCTCAAATTATTTCCCCAATTAGAATGGTTTTCTCTAACTACCAAATGTGTCCTCTTTGTGGCTATATTAACCTTGTCATGTGAAATCTGTCATAGTCCTACAATCATGTCTAAATTTTTCATATTTGTCATATAATATTCCATCATTAGTTGTCATAGAGTGCATGGAATCTCCTTCCGAGTGGCACACATTTTCTTCTTAGTCTCTTCCTCTTCCATGGGAGTTAGTCTCCTCTCATAATTCTTATTCCTTGGCTCATGATAGGCCATGTGACACCACATCACCTTCCAAGAATGGTATAATTCCTCATGGGTTCGAATTTGGATAAAGGTCATACCGCGTGTGTGGGGGAATCTAGTCACCCAAAGAATCCACAAGCTTCCAATTGTCTCCATGAACCAATTCCACCTTATTTTCTTAACATTTATTATTTATGTGACCCATTCTAATGTGATTATGGTAAACTGAAGGTCCTTTTGGGTCCTATATCTCCCTTATTACAAAATATATGTCTCCACCTCAACCTAGGTAACTAGTAGGTTGGTGAAAAATTATTTTCATGTAGTCATATTTGGATGAGGACATGACAAACTTAAGGAGAACATAATGTTAGTATTACTCAAGGATTGACTCATTGAATAATTCTCTAAAAAAGGGAGACTAGGGATGTTGTCATAAAAATAGGTTATACGCGATCTATAGGAGTGTTAAGGAGCAATATTGAAATGGTTTCTATGATGTATGAGCATTGAAGAGATGTTGTGGAGTAATAATTCGCAATTATATCTTCCCATATGAGTGAACATCTGAAAAAATGGGGTACTAAAAGGAATCATTGCATAATGGTGCCAAGGCATAAAATGATAGACAAGAAGGTAAGTGTCCAATGAACTGATAATATGATTCAAATGATTGGGTGATAGCAAATTAAAGTTTTGATGGTGGGGTAGGACACTTAATGTAACCTCCTTGCGAGATGATGAATGGTACCAAAATAATGTAATTTTTGTAGTATGGTGGAGTGGTGGGATCATGAGTCTACAATATGAAACATCAGAATGCCTTAACGACCATATCCCTGGGAGTCCAAGGGGTAGGCCAACGAGTGATGATGATAGAGTAACATGAAATTTTGTACAAAATCACAAAATAAAAGTACTCACAATCTTACGGAAAATTACCGACATGGGTCCCAAATGGCAAGGGGGCTAAAGTGGCACCCATGTAAGGTAGGTTTTAATATTGAACAATGAGGAATGCAAGGGTGGATAGGCTGGGCCACTTACCCGGAAAGAGGGGAGGGGGTCCTAAACATGTAGAAGGGGATGAAAAGGTTGTTGCATATGATATTCTGCAGAGGGGAGTACCTATATGCTAGTTTGAAGTGTTATACATGTAGGGGTTGCTTTCCAGATGGAGTTAATGATTCTCATTGTGAACTAAACCTATACACATAAAAAATACCACAACATAAACATGCTTCTATAAATGTAGTGTACAACTACATAAAAATATTGTGACTTCCACGAGGGCATCCAAGCTCAGGCAAGTTGAAAAATGGCCTGTAAAAACTTCTTTGATCATGTAAAATGGTTCTCATAATCAATAAGAGCATAGAATCGCGAATATGATGGTATGAATGATAGTTTAAATGGACATCATATGAGGTCATAACACTCAGAAGAAGCTTGGGTTCATAAATGCTTAAATAGGGTGGGACCCACCATGCCATGTGTCACTTTCACTATTCACTGTTGGAGTTGAGTTGAGACCCCATATTTCCATACATTGATTTATCCTAATTCAATCATTGTTTTTCTATTATACGAGATTTAGGTTAGTGGTATTGACCTTATCGTCAATTATGTTAATTTATTTATTTCTTTTGGTCATCTAAGGGACCGCGGTGAACCCCATGAGGTTTTAGGGATGAATCCTTCATTTCAAGGAATTTTCAGTTACTTCTGGTCGCACACTTTCATGGGATATATACCACCTAGGTTTCTTCTATATGAGAAATAAATGCGACCTAGGTCACACCTATTTTGTGAAAAGGTGCAACCTAAGTTGCTCTTTTCTGCCAAACAGGTGCGAACTAGGTCATTTGAATTTCTATAAAAAAATTCACTTTTTATCGATCCTAATTGGTGGTTGGACTTGTAGGATGTCAAGGGTCAATTGGAGAGAGAAGGATGTTGTGAACATCCACATATACATTTATGGGAAGCAGGTTGTTAGGTATATCTATTCTAGACATGGGATTCTCAAAGTCCTTGAGAACCCTTTGATGCACCATGCACGATTGTTGCTCCATGGGATTTTTGAGTTTTGGTACCAAGATTTGGGGTGTTCATAGTGCAGAGCGAGCGACTGGATCTCACACTACAAGATGTATATTTCATGATCAGTATCCCTATGCTTGTGATCAAGGACACTTATCGTAAATGTCCACAGGAGGCCTACATGCAAGATATACTAGACTGCCACTGTGTGGCCACTACACAACTGCATAAAACCTCCATTATCCTCATTTATATTTATATTTTGGAAACTATAGAGAGTACTGAGGGCATGGTACAAGTCTTTGGATATAGTGGTACCCATAAGATCTCAAGCAAACAGATTCTCATACGGGATCCATTACTAGTTAGGACCTACTTTTGGTTGGAAAAGATGTTCTTAACCTCGGTTCGATGATAGTTGAACTAGGTTAACAGTACTGATGGAGACTTTGGTTTTTCATCTTGCATATATGACTTATTTTTTGATAGGAGTCCTACCTTACGAACTCACTTTAATGTGAAAGATAGTTGGCCTATGGATCCCAAGATGACGAGCTGGATGGAGATGATGTTCTAAGAGGGTAGAGGTTTGGTTATAAGAGTATTCAAATGGTATTTTTTTGCACAATGGAAATGGTTTGCTATTGTGGTTGAGGACTGTATGTACACATGCATGGACTAAATGGGAAATACTCAGTTTCCACAACCTCTTGGTTAGGAATAGGGACTTGATGGTATGTATGCGTGATGATTACAGTTATGTTTACCGCACTAGCATAGATGATAGATATATTTTATATTATATCAGTATTGATGAATTTTCATAGGTCTGTCTATATGTGGAACCACTCCCTCCACTATATTACCCAAGGTGCCACAACAAGGTTGAGTGAGTTGACCCTGTCTCCCAACTGCAGTGAGGTAAAAGGACTGACGAGGCATTGCTAGAAGGACTATGTCTAGACATCAACTGACTTATGGAGGCGGTCATTAAAGATGGTTGGAAAAGCCTTGATGAGGATCTAACTTCCATATTCTTCTAGGCTCCTATTGAGTGGCGCTCGATCATGTGTCAGATTGGAGTCACCATTGAGACTGTTAACACTCCGTTTACAACAGTCGAGTTATGGTCCTAACAGAGTTCAAATCCAGCCAATTTTTTAGAAAATTATATGGACGCCATTCAGATTATCAAATGCACATTTTCCATCATTTAAGACCATCAGATAAAGAAGAGACCTCGATATACAGTGGTAGATTCCTCCAGATGTGAAGGCATGCACCATCGAAAACGATAGAGAAAGGCGTCATAGACCAATGATCCAGGATCACAAGGAAGAATATCAATGATAGAAAGTGATTTTGGCCTAAAGACACGAGGGAATAGTCAAGTTTGGCTTTCATGATTTCTGTTAAAACGGGCAGACAATGAAAGGCCGAGATCAAGGCAAATCCTGATCAATGGCCTGAAACGGTTTCGCTGGGCAAACATTCTCGGTATAAGGAACTTTCCCAAATCATGAAACAAGTTAAAAGGTAGAAATATATAACAGTGGAGATGAGAGCATGAGTAGATCTACAACCCCAATCGATTTCACACAATGAACTTGTGCGGATGAAGTCGTGATTCTAAATCGTGAAAAGTGGTATCGGGTGCAAATATCGACGGTCATAAAAAATAAGGGAATAGATCTATGGTTGTGGCTCTTTTCATGATTTGAACTAGCACGGACAACGTCAAGGTCCCAATTCATAAAAAGGTGGTAGGATCCACTCAGATCGACAGTTTCATGGGAAGGTTGATCTCGATCGACAGGTAATCAAACGCCACGGTTTGAAGCTGCTTGTTGTATCCAGGAAAGAGGAATTTGTAGCTTAAGTTGAAGGAACGTGGATGGTGAATGTGAAAGACTCCCAAATCGGAGGGCTGAAAAGGAATCAAAGCTATAGGTATCACATCTAGTGTAGAGCTGACAGCAGAAGAGACATTACCACACATGATCTACCTCTTAGTAGATTAACTGATCCCTTAGACACCATTTGTGACATGCGTACAGGTGAAATCTTCACTGTGGCAGAGCCGTATCACTTAAAGACAGGTAGTCTTTGTGTAATTTGGCATGCGAAAGTGAGGAAAGTAACTGACGAATCCACTCTTCACATGGGGCGAAGCCAGCATGATGGGGGATACCACTCTATTTCTTACGTCACAAGAGCGAAGGAGCGTGAGAACATCCACTCCATGTGCTTTGCAACATGGATCAACTATACAAGGTGGAACCTGAAAATATTTCCCACAACAAACGGTGAGGTGCTGCAGCCAATGAAGCGACATGGCTAGATCCCCAGCAGGTGAAGGATCACCCTGACTGCACCCTCACACATGTCTGCACCAAAGACACTCAATGGAAGAATGTGTGGGAATGCTGACCGGTCATTACATAATTCAGTCTTGAAGCCTGATATATATTACCTTTGAAACACCAGGAGTGAGCTGACATAATTCCAGCACCCAAGTTTTTTTTTCATCGCGAGTCCATAGGAATTCGAAGGGTTTGGTGATGGCCATCTGGTTCAAAAATCTTGTCCATCTGGGTGTGCTGATGGTTAGTGAGAAAATTTACACACTTACCTGTCACCTTGGTGTTCCATGCCAAGGATGATACCAGCCATCAGGGCCCATATGTCAAGAATGTTTTGAGATACACCCTCCTTCAGATACCCTCGCCTCTAGTGATGCATTTCCTGGACACTCACTCCTCACAGGTGTTTTTTCAGGAACCCCTGATACCATCACTGCCTCTAAATCCTCCACATAAAGAGACAGTCCTGGACTGTGCTCTTTAGGAGAAATGGTTCATATGGGAGCATCAGGGGTCCAATGCCTGCACCATCCTGTTTATGAGTTCCACTTACCAAATGTGATGGGGCTGGTGGAGGTATGTTCCACCTTATTTCCTATGGGAGAGCCTTCCTCATAGGAGGTGAGGAGTAAAATAATGACAAGCCACCCAAAAGGCTTTCCTCAGCCAGGAGCAATGCGACCCTTCTTCCAAACCCCACTCCTAACAGTGTTTCCTGGAGAGGGAGGGTTGCAAATGAGGTTGAGAAGGGGAAAGATGTAAACTGCCCTGCCAGTTTGTGCCCATGCAGAAAGCCTCCTTTGAACACAGTGGAAACAAAAACTTGGGATCGAAAAAGGGAACTATGCCGACTCATCAGGCCGTCTAAGAGGTCCAAAACCCAGTAAAGGGTGACTCACCTGGAAAGAAATGGAAAGGAATCATACTCAGAATCCACAACAATAGTCGAGCATGTCAGACTATCACTCAGGTCGAGTCCACCCACTTGCTCCATGATTTTTATTCACATTTGTAAATCATGGCGATAGTTCCTCTCTCTACACTGTTAACATTTGATTGTGACTGGAAACCATTTTTAGGTTTGTTTCGGAGAGTGATCTCAGCACTGAAATAGTATAAATACACTCCCGATAGAGGGAGATAGGGGTTGGTTGGGAAAATTTCAAGAGCTGAGGCTCTCCATTGTAATTAGTCTTTGGTTTCCATGTTATGAATAAATTTCTAGAGGAAGGATTGTTTTTCAAGGTAGAGATTCCTCTGTCGTTGTTTCTTTCAATATGTAATTTCTTTACGTGAAATGTTCATCCTGTTTTCATTCCAGTTTGTTAATTTCCTTCATATCTAAAATGAGTGTATAATAGTTTGGAATTCATACATGCTATGATCCGTCTGTTGTTTCAGATATTCATTTAATTTTTCTTCTAAAGTTGCATAGAATTCATCCTATATATGCTCTACGTGATGGACTGTTCCTTCTCATCTACTAATCACCCGCTAAATATCTCCTGATTGTGAGATTGATGACTATCTTGCCTCTGTTTGTAAATTTGTGCCATTCTTTACCTCCTGCAATATGTTCCCTACCCGGACCTTCGACTCCATTTCCCAATGGTTCATTTCTCTTATAGTCCCATCGTCATCTTACATTAATGCACCCATCCTATTCAGGAGTTTAGCATCCTGATCATTCTTGATCGAATATTCTACGTGAGTAAAGATGGAAAGTAGGTGAGAGATCCCTCTCAGACTGTGCAGGGCCATAGGCACAAGTTTAAAGTGGTTCTACTATTTCCTAGGAGAGAACCCTTTTCTACCCAACCTATGGGCTCAATCCCAGCACTAAAAAACTAGCGTCATTGGCGGGGACGAGATTGAAGGTCATACCTAGGAAGAACGACATAGTTTTAGAGTTGGTTGTTGATCGTGAACAACAATAAAAAATCAAGAAGGTTGTGCACTTTTCACCTGGAAACTCACTCTTGAAAGATTCAGAGTTCAATGACTCCGCTGGTGGTATGACCCAGAAATAAAATTGTCAGAAAGAACTGGCAGGCTCCATCGGGGAAAATGGACCTCTTGTAAGGCCTGAAAATGCATCGTGAAAGGTTAAGATACTCGATTTTACATTTTTTCCAAGATGCCTTGTCTTGTCTCGTAAATTTGTTCTTATCCTTTCCTAAATTTATCAAAACAACCTTCTATGGTTCAATTCGTTCTGAATAGAGCTATCAATATATTCTGGTTTATCCTTCTTTACGAACCTAAAGCGTTGCATCGTATTGTACATTTGATATTTACCGAGATATTTCTCCCAAAACTCATGACATTAAAGGTTTCCCCTATGAAACTCATGAAACCTCGGTTAATTGCGTATCTATTGTGCCTAACCTGGTCTCTCCCAGAATTCCAAGCCGATACAAACAACCACAATGGCCTCCTATCCTCCATGATTTTCCTGTGAAACATTACAAGTACCTCCTCAAATTTGATGGAGAATCCAAATACTTCACTACTGAGAAACATTTACAAGCCTTTGAACATTTCTCTGACCTCTTTGAGATAGAGCATGACGATGTTTATATGAGGACGTTTGCCCAGTCTTTGCAAGGGGATGCTAAAGAATGGTTCAAACACTTACAACCTCAGTCCATCAACACTTGGGAGGATTTTTATTGTACCTTTTTGAAGTTCTAGGGTAGGAGAAGGCCACTGGATCAAATACTCTTAGAATTTTATTCCCTGAAGAGGTGTGAGGGTGAGGCCATATCTAGTTTTAACAGAATATTTGCAAGCTTTTATTATAACATGCCCAAGGAATTCCAACCTCTTGAGAACGCTGCTGAGATATACTATGCAACCACCTTTCCTCCTGAACTGTCCTTACTTCTTTTGGAAATAAAATAAACCACTCTGCAGCATATGTTTACAGATTGTTTGGAGGTTAAGGAAAACCTTAAGATGTCCAAAAAAATTGTCAGGTCCGGACAATGGTGGCGAAATGAAAGATACATTAAAATTGGTTGGGCCCTATAAGCCTAAAGGGAGAGACCCTGTTCAGCTGAAGCTTTCCTTGGCTAGATAGGAGGATGATTAGCCTGATATAGAAGTAGATGGTTCCGCAGGATTGTTCTTTGAAGGTTGCAATATGTTCAACACCAAGTTCGTCAATGAAAATTTTAAAAGGGATTTCGGCATACCTATGTATGAGGAGGAGTACTTGGAGGCTCTACCTAAAGAACTAGTTATAGAACCAAGGTCTACTAATGGAGAAAATAAAGCTACAATCCAAAGTCAGAAGGTTGAGACAGGAAAGGATGGTAAATGTGCTGAAGGTGATAGCCTACCCTTGTGTTATTCCTCATTTGAATTAATACGACACATGATTAAAGCCTCTAAGTGGAAATAGAAGTTAGAGAATATCGTGCATTCCAAAAACTTGTGTGGAAAACAAGATGATAAAGAGGAAAGGTCATGCAATCCCACTCTGTTTATTGATACATCAGAAGTTTGTGATGAGGTATTGAGTGATGAAGAAGGAGGCAACATTCCTCAAATAAATACATTTTTTAATTCTCTGCCTTCAGGAATATCACCCCATAAAGGAGGAATGTGCTTACTCGGTTCTGTCGAAGAAAAAGAGGACATCCATGCTGAGGCATATGAAGAAGGTGAAGCTGTAGTTTCAGAAATTTTGAGCAAGAAGGTGGATGTTTCATTTGGGGAAGATTCTGTGGGCCCGTTTCTAATATCTTTCAAGTATCATCTTGACAGCTCACTGGAGGAAGGAAGTTCTAGACATCTTTCCCATGAACAAATGACAGAATATGCTGGAGATTGTCGTGCTTTCTATGACCCCATAGCAGAGTACATGGAGAGGTTGGATAATGGTAATGACTGGTCGCATCTCTGCTCTAAAGATCAGTTTATTTGTTATTTCCTTCTTCTATTATGTATTTCATTCATGTTCATAAAGCAAGGAAAGCAAACAAAACTATGTTGATGTAATTGTAACTTCAGAATGTATTCATCCGTATTTCTTATGTATTGTAACCTGATGTTTATTCTGGGATGTATTGTAATGTATTTGAGTCATGTCATACCTCGATGTTTATTCCAAGAAGTTTCTATAATGAGAAAGTCATGTCAAGTCATTGTGGATAACCCTCCTATTGGTCAAGGGTTAAAGTCCCCACAGTTGTGGGGCCCTTGGGTTATTAGACTATCCTAGTGAAGTTGACCCTAGGTGAGTCACTGTAAGTCGTGGCAATAGTCCCCACCATTGTGTTAACCTCCTATTGGTCAGAGGAGGCAAAGACCCCACAAGTGGTCTGGCACTAGGGTTATTAGACACTCCTAGAGATGTCGGCTCTAGTAAGTAATTGTTAAGTAAGGCCGACATGTTGGAGTGTACTTCAAGTGAATGAAAGAATATAAATAGAGAGTGAGACTCTCTATTTATCTCACTTGCAACACTCACACTCACTCATTGGGGCACATGAGTGAGAGAGAAGAAGCTCTCTCAGTGTGAGAGAGAGAGACTACTGCTGTTAGGAGATCATCTTACTATTTTCTGATTTTACTGTTTTGGTGCTGATTCTATCTTTGAGGAATTTGCGGGGTTTTCTCCTTTATGGTTTCCTCGAGAAAATTCTTTGAGTCTCTTGTCTCTTGTGTTGTGCTTATGTTTTATTGTTGTTCTTGTTATTCTCTCAGTTAAAAGATCCTAAGATCATAATGCTAGCTTTAATGTGGAAAAAATAACATCGGATCAGAGCTAACCTGAGAAGAAGACATTGTGCAGCTATAGAAGCTAGGGCTTATTATTTTTTTGTTCTCTCTCCACAATCCATTAGAAAAAGTATGCTAGGCCGAATCTCCATTGAAGGGCACATCTTTCTGTCGAAGCAGAATTTGATTATGAGCATTTTTAGTTTTCGATGCGGAAATTAGGGTTTTCTACAGAAGATAAATTTTTGAGTAAGCGCAGAATAGGATTGTTCTCCTCATAAAAGATGAATTTTAGAGACTTGGATCAAGAAATTTGGTTGGGTGAAACTCTGGGAAAGTCAAACCCTAGTTTGACCCCGAGCTAGAAAAACCCTAAATACTAAAACTGCTAAGTTTTGGTACATTCGCTATATCCCACGATTGGTGAAGTCTCAGGAGATGAAAATTTTAGGGGCCGAAGATGCAATTCTGATGAACACTGTATCCAAAAATCAGCCTCTGATTCACTATATTCTGGGAGATATGATCCCTCCAAGTTAGGGTTCCAGCCTCTTTAAGAATTCATCCCAAAACATGACACCTAGGGAGAACTGCAATATCTTGGGCTATAGAGGTCCAAATGGAATTCATGAAGATGTTCTATAAAGGACAAAAAATTTAATTTAGGTGGTCCAAATATCAGACTCAGAATATGAACCGGTGACACGTGGAAGTCTGTACAACTACCCTGTTCTGAACAGTCCTGTAACAGGTCACCTTGGGAAAAGGATCATAAATCCCAATTGGTGTATCCAATTCTGATGAAACCTATGGTGTTGGATCAGGGATATGTGAGGTTACCTCAATGAGAAATTTCTGACATATATGAGTAGTAATTTTGGAGATATCACAGAAACAGTGACATACATTTCTGTAGAAGAAATTGGAAAACTAGGGCTTCCTGTTCCGGGAGCTTCCCTCCACTGTTTTCAGAAAAGGAGTACATTGGAGAGCTCCATTTGAAGGGATCTATCTATATATCCAATCAGATCTGAAATGTTCCAAGTTTTGAAAATTAGGGTTTTTGTGACAAACCCTAGATCACCCAGCTCCGGAACCAGAACGGACACCTCAAATCGGTAAGATCCAATCTTTTGCTATTTCCATTTGAGGTTATCATTTCAAAGTGATCTATCACATTAGCTTGATGATAAGCTTGGTGAAGTTGACAACTTCCAAGCATCGAAGTATTTGATCTCTCTGAAGAAAATGAATTGGAAACCTACATGAGTAGAGAGGTTCCAGTTCCAGAGGGAGATGAGGCTCAAAGCCTTACACAAGAAGAACTTGGTCAAGGCCAAGAAGATCATTGCTGATTCAGTCATGAATAAACTTGTACTACAAGTGTCTTCCATAAAGAAACCCAAGATGTTTGATTCCTTGACCAAGCTATTTGAAGGGAAGAACATACATCAGAAGATGACCTTAAGAAACCAGTTGAAGAATGTGAAGATCCATAATGCAGAGATCATGCAGTCATAAGGGTCTCTCAAATCAAAGAACAACTTGAAGTGGTAAAAGAAGAAGTGAAGAATGCAGAAGTGGTGATGGCCACCTTGAATGGCCTCCCAGGATCATGGGATTCATTCATTCGAGGAATGTGTGCTAGAACGAAGTGACTACTTTCAGCAGACTCCGAGAAGAAGAGGAAGCTCAACTCATAAGAAGATGGAAGCAACTGAAGATCAAGCTCTCACCTTCCAAAGAAGATACCTCAAGCGATAAGGAATATGAAGAACTCAACTCTTGAAGAACCTCTTATCCACCTTAGCATTTGGATAAGAAATGATGCTATTATGAATGAAGAAGATGATGAAGTTGGAGACTCAAGAAGGAGTCTACCCACGAAACAAATAAAGATAAGTATTCAATTGTCATTTCATGATATTGTTTTGTTATGCATTTGTTTATATTTAGTTGATGTATTATGCATGATATGATGTTTGCATTAATGACAGTATACTACTAATATGCATGTGATGGGTAAGTAGCTCATGGTGCTACACAACTCTCCATTACTGCTTATCTAGAATGAAACCTCTTTGCTGACATATTAGATTAGTGCACAATCTAAATGTTGTCCTGGTAGAGATGGAAGGCATCTAGAAAGTTTTCATGAGATATGGATGGATGTTGTATTGGCTAAAATAGTTGCATGATCATATAGTTATGCATAATATCACATACATAATCACCTACAAGCAAAGAATAATGAAGACTTGTTCCGAAGAACAAGTGACGACAACTCAAAGACAAAGAATAATATGACGAGTACAGTGACATCATTGATGCAGAACCTTCCAGCCACCAAGAAGAAAGGGAAGACCAATTCAAGAAGAATGATGTCTAGGATGCAGTATCAATACGTGAAGGGAAGTTCGTAGCTCCATCATGCATTAGATGGAAACATCGTGGGATACAAAGCAAGATTCATAGCACTAGGCTTCTCACGAAAATAAGGCATAGACTACAAAGAGACATTTGCAGCCAGTAAGAATTGAAACACATATATGATGAGCTTGATGAATATCTTAACCTGTGCTACAAGGTTGAAGATGCAAGTCTATACAATAGATGATCACATAGAATATTAGTAGAATAGGAAGATACTTGTCACTCCGGTACAGAATGTTTCAGTGGATAGAGTACGGAAGACAGAGGGAGTATTATGCTCCGCTTCAGAGGGAGTGACTACAGAAGATCTAAGATTCAACATGGTATGACATGGTGGATAGATTACTGATGACTCTAGGCTTTATTAAGAGTAAAGCAAATTCCAACCTTCACTTCAAGGTTGAATGCAGAAGACTAGTGATGCTCATGTTATGTATCGATGCACTATTTTTCTAGGTATGGAGGTGTGGAAGAGCGTGGATGGAATCTTCCTTGGACAAGGGAAGTATGGAGTAGAGACCCCGAAGAGGTTTGGGATGATGGACTGCAAATCTATAGCCACACCTATGGCATCAAACCTGAAGCTATTGAGTGATGCTTCATCAGAGTCGGTTGATGCTACGATGTATCGTCAGATGATTGGGTCATTGATGTACCTGACAAACATGAGACCAGATATTTGCTTTGCTGTGAAAACATTGAGCCAATTCCTGACAGATCCGAGACATGTTCACTTGATTGCTGCAAAGCATATTATGAGGTACCTGAAGGGTACAGTTGATTATGGGCTCAAGTACGATATGAATCAAAAGATTAACCTAGAGGGTTATGTTGATTCAGATTGGGTAGGCAGTGCCATCGATAGGAAAATCAATTCAGGGTGTTGCTTCAGTATGGGATTAGGTGTGATATCTTGGTTTAGTAGGAAGCAATCCTGTGTGGCACTGAGTACAACTGAAGCAGAGTATGTCGCAGCTTTTTCAGCTAGTTGTGAGGCAGTATGGCTACAGAAGCTATTGTATGATTTATTTGATCTCCAGTTGGATGCTACTTGTATACATTGTGACAACCAGAGTTGCGTGAAGTTGTCAGAGAATCTAGTGTTCCATGACAAGTCGAAGCATATCGAGATCAAGTACCACTATATCAGGGATATGGTGCAGAGAGGAGCAGTGAAGCTCCAGCATGTTGCAATGAAGGAATAGATAGCTGATGTATTAATGAAGCCATTGGCTAGGGTGAAGTTTGAGTACTTAAGGGAGAAACTTGGTGTTCTCTAGATCGAGATTTCCTCCAAGGGAAAGTGATGAGTCCCATAGCCATTCTGACATGGTGAGAGGATTGGTTCCTTCCATGGTTAGATGTAAGGGCTGAGCCATTCTGTCATGGTGAGAGGATTTCTTCCTTCCATGTCAGATATGAGTGCTGGCCATTCTGTCGAGTAGGACAGATGTAAGGGAAATTGCCATTCTTTGAATGAAGCTTCCTGGTGAGGTACCAAGAACACTTAATCTAGGACTGAGTAGCCATTCTGATGTGATAGAGGGATGTGTTCCCACTTGATCATATGTAAGGGTTGAACCATTTTTTCATGGCTAAAGGATTAAGTTCCTTCCATGTCAGATGTGACTGTTGGCCATTCCGACGAGCAGGTCGGATGTAAGGGCAACTGCCATTCTCTAGGAGAATGGAGGCACCTGGTTAGTTACCAGGAAGCTCAGTTGAGGAGGACTAGGGGCCATTCTGATATGACTGTAGGATTGGTTCCTACAAGATCAGATGTGAGTGAAAGCCCTTCCATCATTGTGAGCAGGATGTGTTCCCGCTTGGATGGATGTAAGTGCAGAGCCATTTCATCATTGTGAGCAGGATGTGTTCCCACTTGGATGAATGTAAGTGCGGAAATCTTTCATCATTGTGAGCAGGATGTGTTCCCACCTGGATGAGAGTCTTTCACCATTGTGAGCAGGATGTGGTTCCGTCCTGGGTGGAAGAACAGAGTTCTTCCATCATTGTGAGCAGGATGTGGTTTCGGCCTGGATGGAAGTGCAAAACTCTTCCATCATTGTGAGTAGGATGTGTTCCAGCCTGGATGGATGTGAGTACTATGCCCTTCTGATGAGTAGGTCAGATGTAAGTGCTGAATCCTTTTCATAAATGATAGTAGTTGTGTCCTATGATGCTGGTGAATGTGAGTGATCGGCCTTTCTGATGTGATTATAGGATTGGTTCCTATATGTTCAGATGTGAGTGCTGGGCATGCTTTTCTAACGAGTAGGTCAGATGTAAGTGCTGAACGTGCCTTTCTGACGAGTAGGTTAGATGTAAGTGTTGGACATGCCTTTCTGACGAGTAGGTCAAATGTAAGTGTTGGACGGGCTTTTCTGACAAGTAGGTCAGATATAAGTGCTGAAGAAGACCTACATGCAGGCTAGGCCTACAACCAGCATGAAAAAGGGCTGGATCTATAGAACTTCTTGTGATGAGAAGAATCATGAGATAGCACCCGTGATGATCCAGATCCAGTGAAGATGATCCAGCAATGATGATCCAAATCGAGTGATGATCCAGATCCAGTGATGATCCAGATCCAGTGATGATGATCCAGATCAAGTAATGATCTAGATCCAGTGATGATGATCCAGATCAAGTGATGATCTAGATTCAGTGATGATGATCCAAATCAAGTGATGATCCAGATCCAAATGAAGATGAATTATAGATGAAGATGAATTGAAGATGAAGATGACCTGAAGATGACGAAGACCTGACGATGACCCAGATGATACAAAGAAGAATACTTGTGCTGATAAATTGTGTCGAGAGAATACCTTCCTAGTTAAGAGGGAGTGTTGATGTAATTGTAACTTCGGAATGTATTCATCTGTATTTCTTATGTATTGTAACTTGATGTTTCTTCCGGGATGTATTGTAATGTATTTGAGTCATGTCATACCCCGATGTTTATTCTGGGAAGTTTCTATAATGAGAAATTCATGTCAAGTCATTATGGGTAACCCTCCTATTGGTCAAGGGTTAAAGTCCCTACAATTGTGGGGCCCTTGGGTTATTAGACTATCCTAGTGAAGTAGACCCTAGGTGAGTCATTGTAAGTCAGGGAAATAGTCCCCACCATTGTGTTACCCTCCTATTGGTCAGAGGAGGCAAATTAACCACAAGTGGTGGGGCACTAGGGTTATCAGACACTCCTAGAGATGTCAGCTCTAGTAAGTAATTGTTAAGTAAGGCCGACATGTTGGAGTGTACTTCAAGTGAAAGGAAGAATATAAATAGAGAGTGAGCCTCTCTATTTATCTCATTTGAAACACTCAAAATCACTCATTGGGGCACATGAGTGAGAGAGGAGAGGCTCTCTCAGTGAGAGAGAGAGAGAGACTGCTGCTGTCAGGAGATCATCTTACTGTTTTTCGATTTTAGTGTTTTGGTGCTGATTCTATCTTTGAGGGAGTTGCAGGGTTTTCTCCTTTATGGTTTTCCTGAGGAAAATTATTTGAGTCTCTTGTCTCTTGTGTTGTGATTATGTTTTATTTCTGTGCTTGTTATTCTCTCAGTTAAAATATCCTAAGATCATAATGCTAGCTTGAATGTGGAAAAACTAACAAACTATTAGGCAAGCTGCTTGATTGGCTTCATTGGAAGTCTGATTTCACTTAATTGGGCTTGTACACTAAATTAGGTAGAGTAGGTAGGAATAAATAAGCTCAACAATCATCGGTAATTTCCTTTATTACTATTTAGTTTGTTTTCATTTTCAGTTGCAAGCACAGGTTTGCAGTCACAATTGTTCTTAGTTTCAGAGTATGGCTAAGAGCGTAGTTTGCATAGGGACATAAATTTGCGAAAGCAGGAGCTCAGAGCAGAATGAAGGTTTCAAAGGAAAGATTGGGGAATACCCAATGATTTGGAACTTTGTCTATGTGGGTTCTTTGCTACCTCGCTGGGAGGATAACTCCGTTTACAACAGTCGAGTTATGGGCCTGACAGAGTTCGAAAGGAGCCTATTAATTAGAAAATTATATGGACACCCTTCAGACTATCAAATGCACATTTTCCATCAATTAAGACTGTCTGATAAAGAAGAGAGCTCGATCTACGGTGGTAGATTCCTCCAGATGTGAAGGCATGCACCAGCGAAAATGATAGAGAAAGGCGTCGTAGACAAATGATCCAAGATCACAAGAAATAAGATCAATGATAGAAAGTGATTTTGGCCTAAAGACGTGAGGGAATAGCCAAGTTTGGATTTCACAAAGTCTGTTAAAATGGGAAGACAATGAAAGGACGAGATCAAGGCGAAGCCCGACCGACTGCCTGAAACAGTTTTGTTGGGAAAACATGTTCTGTAGAAGGAACTTTCCCAAATCCCAAAACAGGTTAAAAGGTAGAAATATCTAACGGTGGAGATGAGAGCATGAGCAGATCTACGACCCCAGTAGATTTCACACAATGAACTTTTGCAGATAAATTCACGATTATAAATCATGAAAAGTGGTATCGGTTGCAAATATCAATAGTCACGACAAAGAAGGGAATAGATCTACGACTGTGGCTCTTTTCATGATTTGAACTAGTGTAGACAATGTCAGGGTCCCAATTCACAAAAAGGTGGTAGGACCCACTCAAATTGATGGTTGCATGGGAATTTTGATCTTGATTGATGGGTAATAATGTGCCATGGTTTCAAGCTACTTGTTGTATCCAGGAAAGAGGAATTGGCGTCTTAAGTTGAAGAAATGTGGACAACGGATGTGAAAGACTCCCAAATTGGATGGTTGAAAAGGCCTAAAAGCTATAGGTATCACATCCAATGTAGAGTTGACAACAAAAGAGATGTTCCCACACACGATATGCCTCCAGGTAGATTAACTGATCCCCCAGGCACCATTTGTGATATGCGTATAGGTGAAATCATCCCTCTGGCAGAGCCATATCACCTAAAGACAGGGAGCCTCTGTGTAATTTGGCATGCGGAAGTGACGAAAGTAACCGGTGAATCCACTCTTCACATGGGGAGAAGCCAGCACGACGGGGGAGACCACTCTGTTTCCTATGTCACAAGAGCAAAGGAGTGTGAGAAAGTCCACTCAATGTGCTTTGCAGCATGGATAAACTATACAAGGTGGCACCCAAAATATATTTCCCACAACAAATGGTGAGGTGCCGTAGCCGATGAAGCAATGTGACTAGATCCCCAGCAGGTGAAGGATCACCCTAACCGTGCCCTCACACATGTCAGCACCAAAGACACTCAATGGTAGAATGTGCGAGAATGTTGACCGATCATTATAGAATTTAGTCTCGAAGCACTATATATATTACCTTTGAAACATCGGGAGTGAGCTAACATACTTCTAGAGCCAAAGTTTTCATTTCGTCTTGAGTCCATAGGAATTCGAAGGGTTTTGCGATGGAGATCTGGTTCGAAAAGCTTGTCCATCTAGGTGTGCTAATGGTTGGTGAGCAAAGTTCCACACTTACCCATCACCTTGGTGTTCCATGCCAAGGATGATACTAGCCATCAGGGCCCATACGTGAATAATTTTGAGAGATACACCCACCTTCAGATACCCACACCTCCAATGACACACTGCCTAGACACTCGCTCCCCACGGGTGTTTTGTCAAAAATCCATGATGCCATCACTGCCTCCAAAGCTTCCACATAAAGAGACAGTCCTAGATTGCGCTATGTAGGAGCAATGGTTCGGATGGGAGCATCAAGGGTCCAATGCCTACACGGCCCTATTTGTGAATTCCACTTGCCAAAGGTGATGGGGATGGTGGAGGTATGCTCCACCTTATTGCCTATGGGAGAGCCTGCCTCACAGGAGGTGGGGAGTACAAGAGAGACAAGCTACCACAAAGGCTTGCCTCGGCCAGGAGCAATGCGACCCTTCTTGCAGGCCCCACTCCTAACAATGTTACCCAGAGAGGGAGGGGGCTGCGGATGATGTTGAGTAGGGGAAAGATGCAAACTTCCTTGCCAGTTTGTGCCCATGCAGAAATTCATCTTTGAACACGGTGGAAACAAAAACTTGGGATAGAAAAAGGGCACTATGTTGACTCATCAGGCCAGCTAAGAGGTCCAAAACCCATTAAAGGGTTACTCAACTGGAAACAAATGGAAAGGCATCATACTCAGAATCCACAATAGTAGTCGAGCATGTCAGACTGTCACTCAGGCTGAGTCCACCCATTTGCTCCATGATGTTTATTCACATTTGTATATCATAGCAATAGTTCCACTCTCTAGATTGTTAACGTTCGATTGTGACTAGAAACTATTTTTAGGTTTGTCTCAGAGAGTAATATCAGCAATGAAATAGTATAGATACACTCTCGATAGAGGAAGATAGGGGTTGGTTGGGAAAATTTCAAGAGCTGAGGCTCTCCATTGTAATTAGTCTCTGGTTTCCATGTTATGAATAAATTTGCAGAGGAAAGATTGTTTTTCAAGGCAGAGATTCCTGTGTCGTTGTTTCTTTCAATATGTAATTTCTTTACGTCAAATGTTAATCTTGTTGTCATTCTAGTTTGCTAATTTCCTTCATATCTGAAATGAGTGTATAACAGTTTGGAATTCATACATGCTATGCTCCGTCTGTTGTTTTAGATAGTAATTTAGGTTTTCTTCTAAAGTTGCGTAGAATTCATCCTATAGATGTTGTACGTGATGGACTGTTCCTTCTCATCTACTAATCACCTACTAAACATCTTCTGATTGTGAGATTGACATCTATCTTTCCTCTATTTGCAAATTTGTGCCATTCTTTACCTCCTGCAATATGTTCCCTACCTAAACCTTCGAATCCATTTCCCAATAGTTCCTTCCTCTGATAGTCCCACCGACATCTTACATTAACGCACCTATCCTATTCAGGAGTCTGGCCTCTTGACCCTTCTTGATCGAATATTCTACGTGAGTAAATCTAGAAAGTAAGCGAGAGATCCCTCTTTGATTGCGCAGGGATAGAGGCACAAGTCTAAAGTGGTTCTGTTGTTGCCCGGGAGAGAACCCTTTTTCGCCCAACCTATGGGCTCAATCCCTGCGCTAACAGAGACTATTCGACAAATGATGCGAGGAGGTGTACCTCGTATTGGTGATGACAATGATGATGAATAAACTAAGGATGATACCTCATATTACTCTAATGACTAGAAGGCATTATGCGGAGCTTCCCCCATTCTATGAGCATGGGTTTTTTTTACTGATGTACTTATTTGTACAGAGCCGTTGAGGTTCCTTGCTATAGACAGAACTCTATTTTTGACATATTATTTTATATATACATATTCACATGGATGTTAAATTTTTATGTATTTTTTAGCCTCTTTATTATGTGATGATATGTATGTAATGGCTATATGAAGATGGATTTAAAATGATATGAAATGCATGGTAATGGTTTATTCCTTTACTATTGATGATTAATATACCACTCTAGAATATTGTTAGCCATTCAGTATGCACACTATTGAAACTCCTGGCGACATGGATGAATGTAATGTATTCAAGTAGTCTAACCAATTGTTTAGTGCATGAGAATTTTCTAAAGAGGAAAGGACCATGTACTCGATAACAGTTATTCAACTGTGCAAAAAGCAGTTGGGAATTGAGATAAACACAAAGCTAATAAATTCTCATTAGCAAGGCATCAGTCAAAATATCAAAAACAACATTGTATTTTTCATGGTTATTGGTGGTTGGACGAACACATGCTCCACTGATGTAAACAAGGATGTGTGACAGGGAATAAAGTATCAATGCAGCTAAGGAAATATTTAGGCAGTATATTCTTGCATCATTAGTGTAATAAACGTATATTGTGGGGTGAGGATCCATCTGAGAAGGTCAAGGAAACAGGCCATATGGATATTTTTTCGAAAAAATGGAAAAAGAGAAAAGGGGAATTACTATAATACAAAGAACAAAGGGTTCAATCAGATTAAGCGTAAAAAATCTTGAGATACGACCCGTTGCAAGTGTTCTTCAAGACTTATCCTTCTGAATCAACAAGTAGGTATGCCCTCTTTCCAATGCATTGTTTGACGACATAAGTTCCCTACCACATGGACTCGATTTTTCTCTTTCCAAGAATATCATGAGGTTGGTCATAGACAAGGACAATCTATCATTATGTAAAGGTGCAAGTGAAGACGTGGGTGCCATAATGGTATTTTGACCAATGATTTACAGATTCAAATGTTTGGAGTGCAATCGACAATTCTCATCTGCTTGTTCGAGAATGACCAAGCATTCCTCCAAACCAGTGGTATCTGGCAGATGTTCGATAATGATGTTCAAGTATGGGATTTGACACTTGATCAGGAAAAATGACTCCGCTCCATGCACGATTTGAAAAAGGATGAAACCCATTGTAGTTTTGGTTGATGTATAACAGAACCATAGGGACAAAAAAGTTCATATGGTGCTAGTTGGACCTGTGCTTGTCCACTATCCATTCGAACGTGGTTTTGAGGATCTTGTTGATATCCTCAACTTGGCCATTGTTCTGAGGGTAGTAAAAAGAGGAGAATTGGTGCTCAAATTTCAACAAGCATGTGAACTCCTTTCAGATGGTCTCCTTGAATATATAATCATAATCAGAAACTAAATAGAAAAGGATTCCAAATTTATTGATAATGTGGTTAAAAAATATGTGTGCCATGGTTTGTCCAGTGTAGCTGAAGGTTGGCATGGAATCAACCCATTTGGTGAAATAATCGACGACCACAATTATGAATTTATGGATGTTAACTAAAATGAGATTGCAATCCATGTATTCAATGTCCAACTTATAAAATGGGTCAACGGTGACCACCAGGTGAAGCGTTGTAGATGGGTTTCTTACCTTTGAGGCAAAAGTTGGAAATTGCAACAGTGTTTGAGTGTTGTATGCAATTAGAGAAAAGGGTTGGGTAGAAATAAACAACATGGATTACTTTATGAATAGTGACCATCCCTGATAGATGACCTATGCAAGCTCCACTATGGAAGTCATTTAGGACTTATATGGCCTTCTCATAAGTGAGGCATTGTCACAAAATGGTGTAAACACATCATCGATAGAGGACATCATCAATGGGTAGGTATAGAGCGGACCGATGACGAATGTGATGATGATCAACATGGATAAGGTGAGGAATGAAATTTTGGGTTCACAAATACGTGAGCATGTCCCCATACCAAGGTTTATCAAAAGCTATGGTGAAGAAATGCTCATTCGGTAAGTGGTCAGTAATAGAGGACGATATAGACTCAGATGGTAAGTTCGTGATAATATGAGCCAACTCTAATGCCTTGGTGCTGTTGGGTATCATGAACCTGAGGTCAGAATCTTGAAGGATAATGATCAATTTAGAAATACAACCTTGAATAAGGTGATGATTCAAGAGATACAGCATAGGGTTCGAGTCTAATAACTACTTTGGTTCAACTTAGTAGAACGTAATGACTCAGCTTTTGAACAAAAAAAAACAATGGCTAAAACCAACTTTTCCTCATGAGGGTATTTGAGGGGCACACTAGACAAGTTCTAACTAAATTAGTAATTGGAGTGTTCTTGATGAGAAGTGTCTTCTTGCACTAACACTCTAGCAACGACGTATTTGGATCCCGAGCTGTAAAGGACAAAATCCTTTATGAATTTTGGAGTGGAAATCAAAGGAGTGGAAGTCAAAGCCTGTTTCAATGCATCAAATATAGCTTGCGCTTTCTCATCCTAGACAAAGGGAACATTGATTCATATCAAATGCAAGAATCCTGTATAAAATAGTGTAAGAAATTGTCCTTACCTTGAATAATTTACAATTGACGCAAAGTTTGCAAAGGGGGAAGGTTGATAATGGCTTGAACCTTCAAAGGATAAAAAGTGATCCCTTTTTGGGAAATGATTAATACCAATAACTTGCTCATAAGTACAAAAAAAACACACTTGAGAGGGTCCAGGCATATATTATACTTGTGACATTAAAGGAATACTTGGCACAGGTCCTCCAAATATTGCGATCATTTCTTGGATCATGTCGTGAGGTCATCTAAGTATGTAAGGATGTCATGCCAAACCAAGTCATGAAAAAAATATGACATGGTGCACTAGAATGTGGCTCCAATGTTCTTGATTCTGAATGGCATGAGTCGGTAGGAGAGAATTCCCCATAAAGTGGTGAATGCAGTCTTAAATCAATCTTCTTTGTGAATCTAAATCTGCATTAGAAGAAATTTGAGGTCTAAATTGGGCCTCCTAAGGAAAATAATAAATTAATAGTTATAATAATAATTTTCCTTTTTATTAATTTTGGAGGAAGAAAGAAAAAAACTACTTTTTGTACGTATTTTCAACATATCTCCTTGTGTTTTTACTCAAATTTCAAGTGGGGGGACTCGTTGGATGCAAAATTAAATTCCACATCCAACATGTACCCACATTGCATAATTTTGACGGATTCCACTGCCTCAAAATTAATAAATACCTGGAAAAAATGTGATGATGATGTCGTCATCACGTTTTTTTAGGTATTTCTTGTTTTTAGGGAAGTGGGGTCAATCAAAAGCATGTAGTGTGGGTACTCGTTTGATGCAGAATTAAATTTTGCATCCAGTTGTTGATGTATTTGTAACTTCTGAATATATTCTGATGTACATTATCATTGTATGTTTTTGTACCCCCATTGGGGATGTGTGTTACCCCTTTACGGGATGTCTAAATTGTGTCTAGACCATGAGGTACAACCTCTGTTGTAAGTTGATGCAATAGTCCACAGTGTAACATCATGTAATATGTACTTGTATTCTCTCTAGGAGAAGTGGGCCTATGTGAGAAGACATGTAAGCTCAAGTCTTATGTTTGGTCAGTGACTTGAAAGGGTATAAATAGGGAGGCGCTCTCCCTCATTTATACACACCTCACACTTTTAATTTAGCATGAGAGAGAGAGACAAAAAGAGGAGGAGAGATAGGTAACTATTGAATACTTCTTATTACTGCTTTTGATCACCTTACTATTCTGAGGAAGTTTGCGGGGTTTTCTCCTTTATGGTTTCCTCGGTGAAAATATTTGTTTCTCATGTATATTTTATATCTTAAGCATCTTTTTGTACTTTTTATTATTTCAGATAAATATCCTAGATAATCTAATCATATCTTGAGAAAAACTAACATGGTAACAGAGCCTCTCTAAAAGAAGGAACTGTGCAGTTGCGAGAACTAGGGCTTCCTATTTTAATATGTTCTCTCCATAGATCATCAAGCAAAGAGGGCTAGGATAACTCACCTCAGTAGGACTCATATTTTGGTGGAGACAAATTCTGAATCAGAGAAGTTTCATTTTTGACCCTGTCACTAGTGCAGGGAGGAACTAGGGAATCAAGTATCGGAGGCTTCCCACCTCATTTTTTCAGAAAGTGACCTAGCTGAGAAACTCACCTCAAGGAGGTGCATATTTATTTCCAAATAGAATTCCAAAACTCCAATTTTGGAAAATTAGGGTTTCTATGAAAAAACCTAGGTCATCCTGCTCTAGAACCTGGTCGAACACCTCAAATCGGTTAGATCCAAATATTTACTATTTCCATGTGAGGTTCTCATTTTGAAAATATGACTCATCATACACAGCTTGAGGACAAGCTTGGAGGGGCTAATAACTTCTGGGCATGAAAGTACAGATCTCTCTGATCCTTGAAGAGAATGACTTGGATCAGTTCATAACTAAATCAGTTCCATACGCAGAGGGAAATGAGGCTAAGGATGTTCATAACAAAATCATGGCTAAGGCTAAGAGAATCATTGCATAGTCGATCAAGGATCACCTCATCCCCCATGTGTATGCATTCAAGATATCGAAGGAGGTATATGATTCTTTCACAAAGATGTTTGAAGGGAAGAACATCAACTGGAGGATGACTTTGAGGAACTAGCTGAAGAATGTGAAGATACAGAACTCCGAGACTATACAGTCTTACTTCACAAGAGTTGCTCAAATCAAAGAACAACTTGAAACAGTTGAAGAGAATGTTGAAGAAGGATAAATTGTAATGACTACCTTGAATGGTCTCCCTAAATCATGGGGCTCATTCATTCAAGGGATTTGTGCAATAAGGAAGCCGATCTCTTTCAACAGAATTCAAGAAGAATGTGCATAATAAGAATATATACTTGTGACAAGAGAAGAAAAGATGGGAGCAATTGACGATTAAGTGCTCACAGTTTACACCTGAAAAACTTCAAGAACAAGGAGAAGAAGGAGAACTTTCATCACAACAAGAAGAAGGACAAGAAACAAAAGAATAGCAAAAGAGATATTTCAAATGTTTGATGTTATACTTGTGATGAAAAGTGACACTTGGAAAGAGATTGTCCCATCTAGAAAAGGAGACACCATGCTCATATGGTTGAGGATGATGAACCAACAAACAAAAGATTCAAATGAGATAAGAATGATTCAGATGAAGAGTATGTGCTAATCTCAGCACTTACTGGCACTTTCACACACATAAGCAATGTTTGAATTGTGGATAGTGGAGATTCCAAACACATGACGGGATACAAGGAATCATTCACCAATATGTCTGGACATGAGTCACCACAGAAGGTGAAACTTGTGGATGATTATCAATACCCCATGAATGGGAGTGGTGAAGCTTCATACAAGCTTGACTCCGAGAAATCCTTAAAGATGAAGGATGTGTTATATGTTCCAGGATTGAAGAAGAATCTTCTCTCCATATATGAATTAGATGCAAAGGGAATTAGGGTTGCATTTGTCGATGTACAAGTTATAATGTGGCCTAGAGTAAAGACAATAGAGGATGCAACAATGATTACGTAAGAAAACGGAGGCATGTACAAGTTAAAGGGACATCCTAAATAGGCATTGGTTCATGAGTTGATTGAACCAAATGAAGTATGGCATAGAAGGATTGCACATGTGCACTACAGAGCACTATCGATGGCAAGAAAATTAGTCTCAGGGCTGCTAGAGATCTAGGCAATGCATGAAGTCATTTGCAAAGGATGTGCAAAAGGAAAGAATACAAAGAAGAATTTTCCCAGTAGTGAGAGCAAGAATAAAGGAATATTAGAGATAGTAGACTCAGATGTATGTGGACCCATGTCTTCTAGCTCATTAAGTGGGTATGTTTACTATGTTTCCTTTATAGATGATTTCTCAGGTAAGTCTTGGATATACTTCTTGAAAGAGAAAAGTGAAGTTTTCAGCAAGTTCAAGGAATATAAAGCCTTGGTAGAGAACCAGATAGATAGTAAGATCAAGATTCTATGGTCAGATAATGGCAGCAAGTTCACTTCGGAAGAATTCAAGAAAATCTATAGAGAATATGGGATTAAGAGGGAGTTGAGAAATCCATACAATCCTCAGCAGAATGGGGTTGCAGAACGAAAGAACCGGACCATAATGGGATCAACAAAATCAATGTTGCTTGACCAGGATCTTCCTGTGCACCTTTGGGTGGATGCAAAAAGGACAGTTGTGTATGTATAGTACTATACTCCTCATCGAGTACTTGAGAACAAGAATCCTGATGAGGCTTTCTTAAGAGTGAAACCAGAAGTCATCCATTTCAGAATGATTGGTTTCCCAGTGTACATACATGTCCAAAAGGATAAAAGGACTCAGATCAATCCTTCTAGGAGGAAGGGTGTATTTGTAGGATACAATGATTGTTATAGCGGATTTCACCACTCTAGGTGAATCACACTTTGTATGGCCTTCCCCTGTCCCGCTGCAGACTCTTTAGACCCCATGGACCATATTTTATCCTTTGATGTTTCCTTGATCATCCCTAAAAATATATAAAAAATGATATACACAGATTTTTACCCGATAACCACGTACATACGCGGGTTTGACCCCTATAACCGCGTACATTGGGATGTGTGCATAGTCCAAATCCTTTTGGAGTTTTCCTTGACATGGATCCGACTCATTCAACTCCTGGCCTTCCATATGCCTTGAGATCACTCGGATTCAACCCTTCATTATAACTTGTGAAGCTATATAAGGAACCCCTTGGTACATTGAAGGCATATAAAGAGATTGAAGCAAAGAAACTATAGTCCATTGTTGCCAGAATTTATACTTGAGTCTGCATCCCTTTGTCCCTTTGGAGCACTGTTGTGTTCTTCCCAAGCTTGCCTTGTGTTAGTAAGTTTGCTATCGAGAGATGGAGGATTGAGGTGGCGGAGGCCCAAGTGGGGGATTCAGTTTCTCCGGTTCGTAGACGTGTCATTAGAGGTTGTATCTATTTTGTAATCTCTGATTTATATTAATAAGAACTATCTTTTCCTGTCCAATGATGTGTATTTGATTGAATATTGTATCCATTGGAATATGTCAAATGCTTTTACATTATTGATTATATATGCTAGAATAGATCTAACACCATGATATATAGTATGCTTGTATTGTGTACTTGTTGTTGAGGAAGTATTATATCAATTCAAGCTGAAGATTGGAAAGCTCAACGGGGATCTACTTCAACCGTCCAGAATAAGGTACGAGGTCTGATCCTTTAGTGTTAGACATTTTATTTCTATTGCATATTGGGAAAGATTGATTTCTGGAGTCAAAGCTATCTGTTGTGGTACCCCAAGCCATAGGAATTTCTCTCCATAACAGAATTGGAGAATCTGCTGGGGATGTTCCTTATTTTTATTTGGGGTTTGCGGGCACAATGGGCTTGATATTATTGACTTGCTCTTGGTTTCTCCTTGTTTCTGTGTCGCATTTTATAGTATGTTTGTCCATTGACACTCCCCTTTATTGGTTTGGCCTTGGCCTGATTTTTACCACTGCCTTCTCTATATACGCAGTTTTTTGGCCAAAATTCGTGTACATAAGCGGATTTTTGGCCAAAAGTCGCGTATGTACGCAACTGTTCTTTAAATAGTCACGTACATCCTCCTTTTTGGTGAGTTTGATGTTGTGGGAAGTTGCTGGGTTGGTTGTGAGTGTGGTTGGGTCTTCCTTGGGTTTGATGTTGTCTGTTGGATGCTTCTTTTGTGACCAGAGACCGCTTTTTCATTGATTTTTCTTTGAAAGTAGTTTTAGTCATTTATCCTTTTTGTTTTGCCATTAGTGCATTACTCTTTTTGTCTTGGTGTCTTGCTGGGCTTGTCTTTTATACTTGCTGCAGAGACTGAGAGTTTTAGATGACATTTATTGCATTTTTCATTCTTTTATATTGAAAAATACAAAGTAGTTGCACTCTTAGTTGCATCTTAGATATGGATTTGAGGAGGTACTTGCATTGGATTGCTTGGATGAGAGTTGTTTTTAGGATTTCATATAGGAAGGATTGCATTGGCATTCAGAAAGGAATATATATTTATGCATCTCATGTAGTGGCATACCCTATTTTTCATTTGACAAAGGTTGCACTTAGCATTGTTTGTTATGGTGTGCACTTTTATTTCACTGCTGAGTCTTCATATCACTAGTTGCATGACCATTTCCCTTTGAGTAATTACAGCCAACTAAAATCAACGCTAATTAAAATGAAGTACACTCTTTTCTTTTCTAGGGTGCACCAACAAGCTTAGGTTTTAGGATCTTGGAATAGTTCATTGTAAGTCAATTCTCCAAGATCACTAAACAACAACATCTAGGTGTCTGTCCAGGGAGTGTGTGAAATGCTTGGTATAACCATTGTTCTCAGGATCCTCCTCTCAAACGGGAGTTAAGCACGAGGCAGTGTGAGAGGTTATTGATTGGGATGACCCCTAGTCATAACTGAGTAGCACCAACGATATTTCCCTGAGTAGCACCAACGATATTTCTAGGATTGTATTCGTATCTGGGGGCTCTTTCGAGAGTTTCGGGCTTTTCTACCCTGCCCATATGGTCAATCCCTCCTGCGACTGTCTGCCTAAGATTTGATTATATTGATTTGACCTTAGTGACCTTACCTAGGATATCGAGGGGGTACTTGTAGAGGTTATTCTGTAGGTGTCCTGGCCAGGTTGAGGTCGGACAGCACAGTCGCTTTATGCATTGAAGCTGAGGGCCACTATAATTGGTTACGTACCTCCGCTTGTAGTGTATGGGAGTTTTGAGCCTCTCCTAGGCGAGACATACCTGCTGCATTCGGGAGCTCACATATCCCCCCCTTGGTTTGCTTGTATTTTGGCTGTAGATTTTCTTAGGAGTGTGCTCTTTGTGTGCTAGTTGGCCTTTGGGATCGTGGTTACTTGAGCATATTTATGCTCTCTTGAGTTTGGGTCCTTTTATTTTTGGCATGCCTGGTATCCTATCACCTGTCTTGGTCCTAGTACAGACCCTGGTGTTAGACTTGGGGGCATCATAGCCCCTTACCGTGCTCATAGAGTTGGGAATGGTCATCTTCCATCCTCTACTCCATTTGTGGAGGAATTTTTCCCTTAGCTCGGTCTTTACACCAGTGGTCACCCTCACTAGGGTGGTAGTGTATGTGTGAACGTTGGGTCTACACCTTAGTTTCCTTTTTATGTCTCATCGTTCATCGCGTTGTTTCCTTTGGGTGCTGCTGTCATGATCATTCCTCCCTATATCCTATAGTTTGGATTCTTTATTGACTATTTTGGGTTGTTTTGGACTAATATGGTTGTCATGTAGGGTCCACTTTTTGTACACTCTCTCCGAGGTTTCGACCCGTTCATGCCTATCACAGGTATTATGTCTGAACTGGCATATAGGTTAGGATTTCACATCCGCTTGCACTTATGCATTGCCTTATGACTGTTCCATCTTAACCTTAGGTCATGGTATCACAGAACCTTCATGCTGCTGTTAGAAGTGGTACTATGTGAATGGTAGAGATTTCCTATACATGGGTGTCCTAGTCATCTCCCCTTTGCATTTGGAAACCATGCTGTGAGTCCTATATTAGGTTCGAGAGTCCATTGTATAGTACCTCCATGACATTTCGCAAGAGCCTCATACTCCTCTTGATCTTATGCTGGCCTGTTTCCCTCCAGACTCCCCTTATGTCAAGTTGTGAATGCATTATCATGAGATTTTCCTGCCTTATTGAGCTTTATGCCGGCTTCCCTGACATTGCGTTTCAGCCATATAGCCCGAGCTTGTGTCATGTCTAGCCATGCAGAGCCATTTTTATATCCTTCGCAGCTTGATTCCCTTTTTACCGGGAGGGGATTTTCCCCCGAGTGTCGATATCCTACACATGTATCCTTGCATTGAGCATAGGTATGTTCCACTGTTTGGAACTAGTTTGTTTGCCCTGATGACACTCGTCTCCTCCTAGTTTGTAACTATAAATCTAGTTTATGCTTTTTTCAAGCTTTTCAAATAACTGAAAAAGTCCAAAAAGATCAAAAAACCAAAAATCCGGACAAGGAAAGATGTTATCTTTGGCAGCTGTCGAGTCGTGTCGCCTTCGAACAGAGCATTGTATATCACATCCATTGGTTGGGTTATAGTTTGACTTAGGAGTTGTACTCATTTATCTGAGTTTATCTCCACCGACTGGTTAAGCTTCCAGTACCTATGGAGCCTCTATTGATGCCTCCTGTGTCACAGAGATGTCCCAGTTTGTATATCGAGTCTATGCTGCCTTCATTTTGTCACCATACGTCGTTATGCTCTTGTTCAAAGGAAGTTGAAACCTGTGTGAGCCATTCCTCAGTTATCGTGACTTTGCATGTCGGCCATTCCCGGCACAGTTACTGGTTCGTGCACTTTATGATCGAGTCCTTCCACATTAGATAGATTTGCTGAGTACCTCGTGTTGGATGATGGGGGATGCCTTAATGACCTCCTTCCAGCGGATTTCATCCCATCGAATTCAAATCATTTATTCTGGGATTGGAATCTAGAGTCTTTTTGAGTGCCTTGAGACTTGCAGTCATCAGTGGCAGGTTCTCTCGCCATCGACAGTTTCTTGGGAATACATCAATGTCCATTGATCGATGTATTCTCTCAAGTGTTCAACCTCAACACATCTATTCACACTTGTTAGTTTCCACTCTAGTACCTTGATTCCAATTTTCATTATTGGTGGGTTATCTTGCGTTTGTTAACGGTATACATCAATGACCGGTAATCAGACGATGGACTATTATGTTCAACCTCGACACCTCTATTCGCATAGTAGGACATGTACTCGTAGCGGTTTGTGTAGAAGACCTTCCATACTGGTGTCATCTCTTATATGCTACCTCCTTGATCGTGCCAATGTTCATGAGATTTCAGCTCTCGTGACTTGATTCCAGTGTATGTCAAAAATTTCTAGCCACTATGGAGATTTTGATCTATTGTATATCTTCAACCATTTTGGAGATCATGGTCCTTTGTATATCTTCATCATGGAGATTCTGATCTATGTATATTGTACATGGTGATGACCACATATGTGATATCATGTATTATGCCTATTCATGGCCATTGTACTCTTATGTATCCAGGACTGCTATATGTACTTGCAGTTATATGTAGATTTGTATCATTGTACTATGCTGATTGGGTGGCTGGTCTTCCTTTTGGGATCCTTCATCACTCCACTTCTGGGATGGACTCATGATTTATTTCGACCATCGTATAACCCCTCTGACCTCACACATTAGGGGGCATCTGTTATAGCGGATTTCACCACTCCAGGTGAATCACACTTTGTATGGCCTTCCCCTGTCCCGCTGCAGACTCTTTAGACCCCATGGACCATATTTTATCCTTTGAAGTTTCCTTGATCATCCCTAAAAATATATAAAAAATGATATACGCGGCTTTTTACCCGATAATCATGTACATACGTGGGTTTGACCCCTATAACGGCATACATCGGGATGTGTGCATAGTCCAAATCCTTTTGGAGTTTTCCTTGACATGGATCCGACTCATTCGAATCCTGGCCTTCCATATGCCTTGAGATCGCTCGGATTCGACCCTTCATTATCCCTTGTGAAGCTATATAAGGAACCCCTTGGTACATTGAAGGCATATAGAGAGATTGAAGCAAAGAAACTATAGTCCATTGTTGCTAGAATTTATACTTGAGTCTGCATCCCTTTGTCCCTTTGGAGCACTGTTGTGTTCTTCCCAAGCTGTCCTTTTGCTAGTAAGCTTTCTATCGAGAGATGGAGGATTAAGGTGGTGGAGGCCCAAGTGGGGGATTCAGTTTCTCCGGTTCACAGACGTGCCGTCAGAGGTTGTATCTATACTGTAATCTCTGATTTATATTAATAAGAACTATCTTTTCCTGTACAATGATGTGTATTTGATTGAATATTGTATCCATTGGAATATGTCAAATGCTTTTACATTATTGATTATATATGCTAGAATAGATCTAACACCATGATATATAGTATGCTTGTATTATTTACTTGATGTTGAGGAAGTATTATATCAATTCAAGCTGAAGATTGGAAAGCTCAACGGGGATCTACTTCAACCGTCCGGAATAAGGTACGAGGTCTGATCCTTTAGTCTTAGACATTTTATTTCTATTGCATATTGGGAAAGATTGATTTCTGGAGTCAAAGCTGTCTGTTTTGGTACCCCAAGCCATAGGAATTCTCTTCGTAACAATGATACATCAAAGCACTACCGAATATACTTCCCGAGATTAAAGAAGATCGACATAGTTTAGATCCAGGAGGACTCCTATCCAGGAAGTCGAGGAACCTGAAGAGATGAGAGTTTGAGACATGGAAATTGGAGAATCAATTCCAGAAGACCCTGAAGATCATGACATGACTGAAGGACCGGTAGAAACTACTCTTGAGGAGGACTCCCACAAGCGGAAACCAACATGGGAATGGGAGCTCATACAAGAAGTTGAAAGGTATGGCACTCCAAAAGGAATACATAGAGAAAGAAGGAGGGAAAATCCCTACAGTAGCTATGTGGTCCTGTTGTGTGACATCATTGACAGAGAACCTTCCACCTATGAAGAGGCTACAAAAAATAAAAAATGGAAGGATACGACAATCGAGGAATATCAATAGATCACGAAGAATGATGTATGATGTAGATGGTAGCATCTAGAAACACAAGGAAAGTTTCATAGCACAAGGCTTCTCAGAGAAATAAGGCATAGACTGTGAAGAGACATTTGCACCTGTGGTGAGGTACACTTCCATAAGGACCATACTTGCTTTGGTGGCAATTATGAAATGGAAAGTACACCAGACGGATGTCAAGACAACTTTCCTGAATGGTGTGGTCAATGAGGAAGTGTACGTGGAACAGCCACTAGGATTCGAGACACATGACAGGAAGAACCATGTGCACAAATTAAATAAGGCCTTGTATGGATTGAAAAAAACACCGAGGGCATGGTACGAAAAGATGGATAGATTCCGAATGAGCTTGGGATTTACAAAGAGTAAAGAATATTCCAACCTCTACTTCAAGGTGGAAGACGAAAGACTAGTGATACTCCTACTATATGTTGATGAGTTTTTTCTGACAGACGACGAGGAACTCATTATAGATGCAAGGAGGATACTTGATACATATTTCGAGATGAAATACCTAGGTATGATGCACCACTTCTTAGGCATGGAGGTGTGGTAGAGTGAATATGGAATCTTCCTTGGGAAAGGGAAGTATGTAGTGGAGATTCTGAAGAGATTCTAAATGTTGGATTGCAAGGATATGGCCACACCTACAGGATCTAAGTTGAAGCTTCTAAGTGATGCTTCATCTGAGAAGGTCAATTCCATGATGTATCATCAAATGATTCACTCATTGATTTTCCTGAAGGATCCAAGAAAGGTTCAATTGATAGCAATAAAGAATGTTATGAGGTACCTAAAAGGTACAGTGGATTATGGGATCAAGTATGATGCAAATTAGAAGATTAACCTACACAATTATGTTGATTTGGAATGGGAAGGTAGCGCCAATGACATGAAGAGCACCTAAGGTTGTTGCTTCAGTATGGGATTTGGCATGATCTCATGGTTAAGCAAGAAGCAATAATCTGTGGTGTTGAGTACAACCGATGCAGAGTATTTTGCCACTTGCTCAGCTACTTGCGAGGCAGTGTGGCTACGAAAGCTAATGTCTGACTTATTTGATCTCCAGTTCATTGTGACTTGTATCTTTTGTGACAATCAGAGTTGCATGAAGCTGTAGGAAAACCCAGTGTTCCATGAAAAGTCGAAGCACATCAAGATCAAGTTCCATTATATCAGGGATATGGTGCACAGAGGAGCAGTGAAGCTCCAGTACATGGAAAAAAAGGAGAAGATAGCCGATTTATTGACCAAGAATCTTGCGAGAGTGAATTTTGAGTACTTTATAAAAAGACTTGGTGTGATCCAGATCAAGATTCCTTGAAAGAGGGAGTGATGTGTTCTAGCATAGCTAGAAAGACAGGTTGTGTGAGCGTAACATCCTGAAAAATCTCATAGGTTTCTTAGACATAATCAGTCCTGCATGTTATCCTTAGATGTAGAATCCTGGTGAAGCTCATAGTTTATCTTTAGATGTAATCAGTCCGGATATGTTACAAATCATATTATCTCACATGGGAAATGAGACAGGTTGTCTGAGCTGGAAAAATCCTGGTGTAGCAGGTTTCTTGAATGTAATCAATATTGTGATGGGTTATCAGAATGTAAATAATGACTCTAGGTTATTCATATGTAATATGCCTCATGGGTTGTCTAAGTGTAAATAATGAGCCCTAGCGTGGTAGGAAGTTTACTCGAACGTAATCGACCCTAAAGGTTATCTGAATGAAAAATATCCTAGACGCATGTTGTTCAGATGTAATCCCTTGAGGTTGACCAAAAGAACGTAAAATTTCCTGGTGTAGCAGGTTGTTGGGTCGTAATTCATCCTTGCATATATATGAGATATATGTTTTCCCATGTTGAGATGATAAGGTCATGAAGCACAAGAGGTGCACCTAGGTGATTATTTGATAGAACGTGGGTCGACCGTAGATGCTTTGTTTGTTTGTTGTTTTCATTTGTGCAGGACAAAAGAGATGATATGGATACAATGAGATGAAGGTAGAATATGCAAGTTATTTCTGTGGAAATATAAATAATATATTGGATAGTTTCTACATGAAGGTTTGGTCGAGATGTGATGAAGACCTAAGAGAGGACTAGGCCTACATCCAGCATGAAAAAGGGTTGGCTCTATAGAAACTTATGATGACAGATAGAATGGTACGATGATTGAATTATAAGAATATGATGGCAGTAGCTATGATGAAGACTCTATGACTCCATCATGATGACAATGTGATCAAGACCTGACAAGATGTGTTAATGACTATGTAGAGAGAAAAAACATTCCTAGTTAAGAGGGAGTGTTGATATATTTGTAACTTCAGAAGATATTATGATGTATATCATCGTTGTAGGTTGTTGTACCCCCATTGGGGATGTTTTTTACCCCTTTACGGGATGTCTAAATTGTTTCTAGACCTTGAGGTAAAAACTCTGTTGTAAGTCAGGGAAATAGTCCCTAGTGTAACATCATGTAATATGTACTTGTAGTCTCTCTAGGAGAAGTGGGCCCTATGTGAGGAGACATATAGGCTCGAGTCTTATGTTTGGTCAGTGACTTCAAAAGGGTATAAATAGGGAGGTTCTCTCCCTCATTTATACACACCTCACACTCTCAAGTTCACATGAGAGAGAGACATCCAGAGGAGGAGAGATAGATAGCTATTGAATACTTCTTATTACTTCTTTTGATCATCTTACTATTCAGAGGAAGTTTGCGGGGTTTTCTCATTTATGGTTTCCCCAGTGAAAATATTTGTGTCTCGTGTATCTTTTATATCTTATGCATCTTGGTGTACTTGTTATTCTTCCAGATAAAGATCCTAGATAATCTAATCAGATCTTAAGAAAAACTAACAACAACCATCCTTCCCACTTGAAATTTGAGTAAAAACATAGGGAGATATGTTGAAAATACGAACAAAAAGAGTGGTTTTTATATGACAAATATGTCAAGTCAACCATTATGGTTGACTCATTTTATTAAAATTCTATTGGTTCTTGAATTAAAACTCACAAGAATTTATTTTTGGCTCATTTTCTTATAAGGCCCATTTTAGACCCCAAATTTCCTCTAATCGTTGTAACACAAAAATCTGTCCATAAAGGAGAGAATCCCTTGTCCAGCACAAGATCAATAATCTATTCAATGAAAGGGGTATGGTAGTTGTCGTTTGGACATTCCAAATTTATATCACAAAAGTCAATTCAAACAAAAAAAAGTCCTTATTTTTTGTTCATGAGTACAAGGTTGGATACCCATGTAGTATATGCAATTAGATAAAAGGAACTGGATTTTCTCAACTTCTCAATCTATGCCTTTACGGCTAGTGCTTTATACAAGTGTATGGGTCTCTATTTTTGGCGTACAAGTGGAACATCGATCCATGTGTTAGTGTGGTGTTCAAAAATGGAAGGATAAAGGCTAGGCATATAGATGTATGACCAAGTAAAAACATAAAAAAACTCTTAAATGAGTGCTATGTAGGTAGCAATCTCTTCAAAAGTGCAGGAGGCTCCTAAAGTGATGTTCTTATTGACACCTATCTTAACTGAAATATCCACCTATATTGTGGGAGAGATGTTTTCCATATGAACTTATTTGAAGGTGTCGGAGGATGGGATTGGTTTTTTGAACTAATTGACATTTCCATGTAGAATAAATTATTTTGATTCAATGGAGAATTGGTCCGAAGATGGGCACAAAATGATGGGTTCCTTAGGAATAAAATATGCACGATGGTGCAAATTGTCCCAAGGAAAGTCCGGTTCTATAAGAGATTCTAGGACTTCTTCATTGCTTCAAAAGGATCAGCTTGATAAGTCTGAGGGGCCTAGTTCTGTCAATACCATGGAAATATCAGGGGATAACATGGAAGGTTCATTAGAAGACTAGATGAAGGAAATGGTGTTTGTCCCACTCGAAAAAGATGTTAGAGGGTGAATTTCTTGTATAGTGGCAACTTGCGACTCTATAGAAAGTCAGTGCAAGTTAGCTAGATAAATCGATACTTAAGTAGATTTGGGAAATCGTGTGAGTAATGATCATGCATGCCACATACCACACAAGGATGATTGGTGCACAATGACTTGTTACACATTTTGGGAGTGTTAGGAAGATGGACCATTGAAATGTTCACATTGGGTTCAATATCTAACGTTTGTATATGAGTACATAAGCTAGGAAATTCTAGATAGTTTTGGATTGCGTGACCCAAAACATCAAACAAAGCATAAGGCATGAGTGTTCGAGTTGTGGTGGTAGGAGAAGGGTTCACTTCTTTGTTTGGAGTTTCCAGTGTTGTTGTTGTTGACACTATATTTTTCATGCTTTGAAGGGTTTGAAATCAAGTTTTTTAAGGGTTCTTAAAATATTAAGGTTTGGATACATATGACTAAGTAAGAGAATGAATTTTACTTAGCACAATAGATCCTATATGACCATGGGATATGAATAAGAGCAAAGATGATAAGCGCTAGTTGAAAAGACGTGTAGAGTATGCACGTTGTCGTGGGACCCAGGTATGATGTCAGGAGTGGGAGAATATAAATGAACAGTGGATATTTGGTTGGAAAATGATCAAAGGATAGTAGGAGATCTAGAGCATAGAGTAGCGCGGAGGATAATGGAAAGGAGTGGTAGTGGATTACAAACTTCTTTCCACATGGTGAAATTTGGTGAGGTCCGCTAGGAAAAGAGGTGAGGAACTAACCACTTTTTGAGGCTCCGAAAACCAGGTTCATGCTTGATATAAAAGTACTATTGGAAAATTTAAAAGGTTGTTTTGTTGTAATGCTAAGGAAATGGTGGGATGCTGAAAAGCACACCAGTCTGCATTTCCAGTTGCGGTCTGAAGTTCGATTGCATGTCTTTCTCCACTCGCCACATAGCTCTAAAAATTTGCATTAGAGGAAATTTCAATTCAAAATGGGCCTTCCAAAAATAATACAAATTCCATGTCATCACGTATTAGCCAATCAAAATTCTTTAAAATTAAAAAAGGGAGCACCTCTTAAAAAAGGGATAGGTATCATAAACAAACTACCTTTTTTGTTCGTATTTTTGACATATCTCCTTGTGTTTTTACTCAAATTTCGATCGGGAGAGCTCGTTGGATGTGGAATTAAATTTTGCATCCAACGAGTACCCACTCAGAATACATTTGAAGGGGCCCTCTACCCCAAAAACAAGAAATACCTGAAAATGTGATGATGATGTTATCATCATGTTTTTCCAGGTATTTCTTGTTTTTGGAGTAGAGAGGCTCATCAAAAGTATGCTGATTAGGTAGTCGTTGGATGCAGAATTTAATTACGCATCCAACAAGCTCTCCCGATCGAAATTTGAGTAAAAACACAGGGAGATATGTCGAAAATACGAACAAAAAAGTAGTTTTTTCTTTTCTTCCTCCAAAATTAATAAATATTATTTTATTATTTTAACTATTAATTTATTAATTTTCCTTAGGAGGCCCATTTTGAGATGAAATTTCCTCTAATGATTCTTGCTTGGTTTATTGTTATGGAGGGTATTCTAAATTCCCTCTCACTATGTAAACTAATGGATAGTAAAGAAGAGTTCATAGTTGACAGGGAAGGGAATGTCTTTGACCCAATATTTTTTGTATGCAATGTCTCTCAGTCTAAGAAACAATTATGGGAATTCAATTCACAGAGAAGAGAATTTATGAATGTTTGTGTTTCTTTTCTATACTATTTTTCTGTCGAACAAACCCTACACTTCCCAGAATTTGTAGAATAGTGTGTTAGTAATTATTCTCCAACCGAAAGGGTAATTATAAACATGAACACTACCAGAATCCTTTGTCAAATTAACGCAAAATTTCTCTGTGAATTTTTCAATGTACCTGAGAATTTTCCTAAGAACCCTGAATTTTTTAGTGAGGAAACCCTGGTTTAGGTGTATAGAGAGTGTAAATTTGAAGTTAAATTTTTTTTCTTGTCAGTCTTTTTCGAGAATAAGTTCAATTAGTTTTGTCCATGTTGAGTCATATATTGGGTTATGATGATGATAAGTATTTAATTGAATTTATGCTGGGATTTTTGTTGAGAACAAGCTCACCTAAACCAAGATCGAACCAAGCTTGTTTCCTTGGTATAAATGAGTTTCTAGCCAGTATAATTCACTCCCAGTCAGAATATTTTCCTAAATTGAGGCATTCCAGGTATGAGTCATATTTGTTGAACATGTTTCTATGCTCTAATGTATCTGATTTGCATTTAATCAGTACGGTTTTCTCTCCTGGGCTTCCGGGGAAAATAAATGTATTTGATTTTGTCAATAAAATTATGGCGGAAGTATATAGAATCATGTTTGACGCATAATTTCCTAGAGTTCTAGAGGAAATGAAGAAGAATTTGCATCCTTCACCAGAGAGTTGTATAGGATATTGGCTTTTGTATAGAGAGGTTATTGTTATTCGTGTGTATGGTTTCACTGGAACACCTTCCAAATTTCCTGCCTTGTTAAATCCTAGGAATTTTGCATTTGAATTCATTAAAAAAATATTGTGTTCGGAGGAAGATAATTTTGGTGCTTTAATGAAATGTTATGATGTAAAGTTTCCTTTTAAGATTGGTCCTTTCATATATAAAAGTAAAGTTGCATTATCTATTGTTGAGAAGTTACTAGAAGTTATGGATTTCCAAAACATAGAAATATTAAGTTATGATCCATGACAAATTATATCATAGAGAATACAGCAAAACAAGAATAAATCCTTCGAACATCAACTGACTCGAAGGCATTGATAAATTTGTCAATTTGTTGAAATTCAAGCAGGATTATGAAGAGATAAAATAAGAGGTAGTGGAGACAGATGGGGAGTGAAGAAATGATTTGGCATTAACATTCCAGACACCATCTAATTTTGTTTCAGTAAATAAGAGAACCCTTTTAGAGATTTGATATAATGGACGTTGATGATGAAAATTAAAACATAAGGATGAAGATACAATCTGAAAAAGAAATAATTAGACAAGATGAACATAATTTAGACGATTCAGATACAATCCTTATTTTACAATATCATCCTATACAAATACAACAATATTCTTTTGCTAGTGAAAGTAGCACAAAGTCAAACTCTAGATATAAATTTAAGTTTTATTTTGTTTCAAGTTATGTGGAGAAAACGAAGCAATCTTTGGATGAGACATATAATATTTTTCCCTAGGTGAGACAATTAATGGATCAACATTTTTTCCTTTATTTCCACTAGGTATCTAGAGAGGAATACCTTGAATTTTGTTGCGGTGAGTGATGAAAAAGTATCTAAGATGGAGTTTAGGTTGGATAAAATTAGTGTAACTGATAAAATAAAACTTCATACGTAGACTAGTGATGTAGTGTATTATAATTTGTTGAAATCTATTTTGAGAATTATTAAATTGCAATAAGTAATTGACAAGTTGGAAAACCAACTTAGACAGGAAAAAGTAGAGAATAGAGCAAGTTTAGTTCAAATTAAGAAGCTACAAACAGATCCGATAACTTCAGGAACTAAGCTTAATCATATTCAAGTGACTAAAAAGATGCTGGAAGAGAAAGGAAACACTATTGAAGTACTCAAGAAAAAGTTGAAGTTTTCAGGAACACAACATGTTCAGTTGTCTGAATTGACGTTGGTGCAATGCGAAAAAGAGAAAATTCAACAAGATATGATGGAATTTAAAGGGAAAGTATTGAAATTACAGAAAGAAAAGAAAACTTGGGAAGTTGAACGATCATGATTCATATCACAAAATTTAGTTTTAAATGCAAATCAGAGGGAAGAAGAGGAAGTGTTGGAAGAGTTGATGAGTCAGCCTCTGATTCATAACGAAGCTCAGATGAATGAGTCCCTTGCTGAGGATTTATTTTTTTCCATGTCGTAGATTAACTTAAGAGAAGAGGAAATCAAGGAATTAAAAGAGGATAATATCATACTTAAACAAGAAATGGCTCATAATATTGAGGAAAATAATAAATTTCAAGTGAGAAAAAGCAATTACAAAAGAAGTTCAATGAATTGAATGGAAAGTAACATGAAAGACACCATTATAGGGAGCTAAGAATCTTATTTGGGATACATTGGTTGTATAAATTACAAAATTTAGACCTTATTTCAATTATGTAAATGATAAAAACTTGATAGTAGATGTTTCCTTCCAAAGGTGCAAGGTTGTTAATGAGAATTTGGATAAGAAGCCATTGGATATAGCGTAGAACACCATTAATTTCTTGAACACTTTGGTGTATGAAGATATGCAAGAAATGGGAATTAGAGATAGATTGGAGGTTATTTTATGGCCTAGGAGATTTATCAATAAGCATAATCTTGACAAAATTGTATAGGAAAAGGAAAATCAGATGCTTCTTCAAATTATATATTTCAAACAAATATTTAAAAAACTCTTTGATGACGGTCTTCCTCCTTTCTGGTATAATGATGGAACATTACTTTCCCAGGAACAATATCAAAATATGTTGGTGCGTAGTCATATGGACCATTCTAAATTTGAAGATTTAACAAAAGGGATGACTGGAAAAGTCATCATTGAAAAATTAACAAATGATTTTGAGATATTTGATCTATTACTTATTACTCAAAGTAATTTACCACCTATTTCCTATACTGTATACGTGGAATTGGAAGTGTCAATTAAGGAAATGATGGAATACGACATCCCGAACCAAGATAAATGCAAATTTGTGGAGAAGTTCGGAAAGACAAAGTACAAATTACATCAATGATGGATGGATGTCGTAGTTCAAAGGAACAATTCAAGTACCTCTTCTAGGATGCCACGTGGATTTTTAAAACTTGTTATTTAGGGAAAGATTGCAGTTACTAAGTTCCTAGAAATTAGGAATTTAGTTACAGGAAATTTGTGTTACAAGTGATTTGTTAATCATTCACTCAAGGAGCCACTTTGTATCTATTTTGAATTTTATGATGTATTGGGGGTTGGATCCAAAAGAAAGAAGCAACCAAATCTGAACAATGTTTGTTTATCTTTAAAATACAATTTTGTAGAGAACATAGAAAATAAACACTTCTTTGAAACATAAATTCTTGTGGCAATGATTCTAAGTTTGTGAACTTCTTTACGTGCATGTGTTAATATTTACCTCATTATTTCATTATGTGTTTCTTCTGAGTATTCAATTGAGAACAAATGGTTTGGAATTCATATGTGGTGCTCCAAATGCATGCAATTGAATTCTCATACTTTTATGTCTAACATTACTTTAAATTGCTCCCTAGATTGATGCTTTGATGTAATGGATTGTTTCTATTGAAATATGCTACCATCTTATAGTGACATTTATGACTGAAAATGATTTCCTTCCTAGCTTATGAGTTGGAGATTGGTCTTTCACTTTATCTACAAAGATGAATATTTTTATTGGGTCTGACTCCATTTCCAAATGGTTTCTTTCTCCTGATATTACCAATTATAATTTCAAACTTATTGTGATTTATTTTTAAAAATTCTAGCCACTTTACTAAAAAGAAAAATTACTACTTCGGTGACCTTAGGTGGTAATTTTGTTAAGGGAAACCCCTTTCACTGAAAAGGCTATTTTTTAGTCTAAAGTGTTGTTCGAGGTTATCTCTAGAATTTTCCTTCCATGGGCAAAGGAAATTCTTGAGTGATAACATTTTGGCGTCATTTCTAGGGAACAAAAGAAATTTTTTTCCCTGGGAAGGAAGGACAAAGATCCAAATTTGGTCTCTGTGAGCAAACAAATAGTTAGATAATATAACAGAATGATATTTTGTTCTGGCGACTTCGAAGTGTTCAAAATGTATTCGAGATAAGTGTTTTCAATAGATAAAAATTGGATTCAAGAATATATATGAGACGAAATCCAGATCCTAATCCACTAGATACCTTTCAAGATCCAGAAAGAATCCTCAGGAAAGGAAAAGGGCAGTTACAAGCAGGTACATCTCAAATTTAGATATATTTTTCTTTTTCAAAAGGGAAAATTACTAGCCTTGAAAATAATTTGTCTGAGATGAAGTTTGAACGTTTATTTTTAAGAACTAAGTATGAAACAAACCTCAATAGGGGAAGTTTTTATGAGCAAAAATTCCAATCATATTTTTTATATTTTTATGGGAAAACCTGAAAGTCTCTGGGGAAGCTCATCCTTTAGCCTCTTGTGATAAAGCAAAATAAAGGGAAAAAAACCTGAATATTTCCAAACCAACACGTCCACTCAAAACTTTATGGTAATCTCTCAAGTAAAAATCCTTCCAAAAGCACCCCCTAGAGCCAGGGATTCTAGGTTTTCTCCACTCGCGTTATCTATTCATTTGCATGAGCTCCCTCGAAATTATGCTCATAGAATTATTCTTTTTTATAGGGAGGGGAATAGTACTACATAATAGCATTTGGATAAGTTTGGGGATTTTATAGATTCAGAGGAGGTTGATTATGAATATGTCAAAATGGGGTTATTTGAGCAAAGTATTTTTGGAGAGGTAAAAAAATGTTTTAAAGGTCTTCGGGCTGGAAGCATACATGATTTTGAAGAATTTTAAACAACTTTCCTTGAAAAATGGGAGGATAAGAAGAACTCTTTATAGATATTGACTCTGTATAATAATATTTAAAAGAACAATGGATAATATGTAAAGTAGTTCTTTGCCAAATTCATGAATCTCTACAATCCAATCCCTACTGATATGAAACCCCCTATTAGAGATGCAAAACTTCATTTTGCTGACTCTTTTGACAGTGATTTTCCATTGTTGTTGAGAGAAATGAAATCTTCAAATCTTGAAAGTATGATTAAATATGTCGTTGAAGTTGAGGTAAATATTTTGGGATTAGGTAAAATAAAGCATAAAATAGAAATGGATAAAAATAAGAATAGAGAAGAAGGGAAATCCTTTGGTTCTCCGTCTATGGATGGTAAGTTTTATTTGATTATGAGAACAATGGAGAAATTAGTATACATATTATCTTTGGAAAATGGACAAATTGTTAGAGAGACACGAGAGCCCCAAGTTAGAAATATGAATTATATAAGACCTCATTTTCCCTAGATAAGGCAAAGGGATCATAGGAATCAGGTAGATCAACAAATTAGACCTCCATTCCCAGAAAACCATTAGAGGAAATTTCAACTCAAAATGGGCCTTTTAACTTTTATTCAAATTCCATGTCATAATGTGTTAGCCAATGAAATTGATTTAAATTTGAAATACTGTATAGGTCTTAAACACTTTTTTAATATAAATTTGGGCATAGGTATCATAAAAAAAACTACTTTTTTTGTTTGTATTTTTGACATATCTCCCTGTGTTTTTATTCAAATTTCGATCAGGAGAGCTCGTTGGATGCGGAATTAAATTCCGCATCCAACGAGTACCCACTCGGCATACTTTTGACGGACCCCGCTACCCCAAAAACAAGAAATACCTGAAAAAATAGAATGATGATGTCATCCAACGATCTCTCCCAATCGAATTTTGAGTAAAAACACAGGGAGATATGTCAAAAATACAAACAAAAAGTAGTTTTTTTTATTTTCTTCCTCCAAAATTAATAAATATTATTTTATTATTTTAACTATTATTTTATTAGTTCATTTTAGGAGGCCCATTTTGAGTTGAAATTTCCTCTAATGTATGTAGCAAATGAAGAAAGTGAGTTACCTAAATATCAGATACATAGTTTGGAATAATGAAAACCTCATTTCTATTTAACAGAGGAAGAGTACAATTGGTTCCTCCAACAGTCATATCTAGATGTCTCATTTGAATAAACAGACTCAGAACAATATCAGAAAGGGTATTAGAACACAATGATGGATTTCCAGAAGAGATATAACCTCAGGAGCAAGGGTAATGAAGCATCTCCAAATAAGCACCCTAATGATCAACCCTCCACCAGCCAAAGAAATCAAGAGGATTTTAAAGTAGTTCGTCCCAAGAAAGGCACAAATATTAAAGAACATGAAGTATCTTATTCATCTTTCAGTTTAAAAAATGAAATATAAAGGATCAAGATCTATGTTCCTTTCAGTGATATTTTGAGAAGTGCATAATATAAAAATCAAATTTCTAGAATCATAAAGGGAGAAGAGGGCCAACATCCAGATACTTTAAAACTTCATGATGATAGTCCAACTATTTTTTTTGGCCCAAAGATTGATGACACTAATGAGGATGTACCTCCATTCTACCTAAGTCTCAATATTCATGACATGATCCTTCATAATGCTATGTTGCATTCAGGAGCTTCCCATAATCTTATGATAAAAGTTGTAGTTGAAAGTTTGGGTTTAGATATCACGAGGCCATACAAAGATATTTCTTTTTTTATTCTAGAAAAGTAAGATGCTTGGGGTTAATTAAGGATCTAGTGGTGACTTTGACTCAAATCCCAGCCAATAGTATTGTTATGGACATGGTAGTGGCTGATGTTCCACCTAAGTTTGGCATGTTGTTATCCAAGTCATGGGATTCAAAATTAAAAGGGACATTGCAAATATACATGTTTTATGCAACCATTCCATTTTTCGGTGATCAAAGGAGGCTATACAGAAAAAAGCAGTTGGCATATGTGGTTAGTAATCAGAATAAGTTAATAAATAATCATGTTTGTGCCATGGATACAAAAATTGGTTCTTCTATTTTTTACTATGATACTAGTCCATAAGAAACAAATGTAAATAATATTACTATAGATAAAGAAGAAGGTCCTCAAATTTTTCGACAAAGTAGTTATCAAATGACCAAAAAAGAACAAGACCTTAAGAAAGAGCTAGACACTAGAGGATTGTGGAACATGGATTTCAATGGAGCTTCCAACAAAAATGATGCAGGATCTAGTGTGTGACTAAGATCTCCAAGTAATGATTCAAAGATTCTCTCTTTCAAATTAGCCTTTGAATGTCCAAATAATGATCTTGAATACGAAGCTTTGATTTTGGTCCTAAATATTTTGAAATATTTTGGATCTAGGAGGATAACTGTTTATGGAGATTCTCAGTTGATAATCAATCAGGTGAATGGTGTCTATAAAACTAAACACAAAAAATGAGAGCCTACAGGAGTGAAGTATGGGACTTATTTGGAATTTTTTTTATCGAGCATAAATTCCTTATGGTTCCAAGAGAACAAAATAGCATTGCATATACGCTAGCTACCACTGCTATTACTTTTAAAATCCCAATTCATCCAAATTGAAGATATGAGATTATGGTGAAGCATAGACCCTTTATATCGGATAATGTGAAACATTGGAAAATATTTGAAGATGATAATTGTATATCAAAAAGTTTTTAGAGTTGATAGATGAATTTACTGGGACCAAATTGATCGAGAAAATAAAGATGATTCGAAAAATGAAAAACATAATGGTATTGATGACCGGGATCCTGATCCAAAAGAATTTATTAATAACATTTGGGGAAAAGAAGTAATCCAACTCAAGAATAATTGTATTCCTAAAGGACCAGTTCCTATATAGAATTTGTTCGATAGCAATGATGTAGCCAAGATGGTAATGAAGTACAACAATGCAACATTGGAACAGAGCAGAAACCAAAAATGGTAAAGTTATCTAAACTTCTTTCCCAAAAATAAAAATAAAAATATATTGAGTTGATGAGGAATTTTTCAGATGTGTTTGCATGGAATTACGAAGACTTGAAGGAATATGACACTTCTACAATTCAACACACTATCCCAATAAATCCTAATGAGAATCCTTTTAAGCATAAGTTTAGAAGAATAAATCCTACACTGATGGCTCTTATAGAAAAAGAAGTCAAAGGAATTTTTGATGCTAAGATAATTGTTTCCCTAATATTTTCGAGGTGGATTGCAAATTTAGTACATGTGAGAAAGAAAAGTGGAGAGATCTAGTTGTGTGTATATTTTAGAAACTTGAATAAGTATTCTTTGAAAGATAACTATCCCCTTCTGAAAATGGACCATATTTTGCAGCATGTGGTTGGGGCAGAAAGGATGTCCATGCTAGATGGATTCTTGGTCTACAATCATATCAAAGTTCACCCAGAAGATCAGGAGAAGACAACTTTCACTACACCTTGGGGAACCTTCATGTACACCAAAATTAATTTTGAGTTAATGAATGAAGGTGCTAATTTTCATAGAGCGATGGACATGGAGTTTGCAAAAGAGAAAGACAAGTTTGTGATTATGTATAGGGATGATATAACTATATTTTATAAAAATGATCCATATCATTTGAAACATCTGGAAAATATTTTTCTTGAAATGCAGAAAATTTGGAATTTCTCTTAATCCCAAGAAATCTCAATTTTCCATGAAGGAAGGAAAGTTGTTGGGACACGTAATTTCTAAAGATAGAATAAAAATTGATCCTGATAGGGTGGCTATGATCCAAAAAATTGCTATTCCAAGGAACAAGAAATAAATTCAATCATTCCATGGGAGGGTAAACTTTTTGAGGAGATTTGTTCCTAATTTCTTAGAAATATTGAAGACAACACTAATATGCTAAAAAGGGGAAATGAAATTAATTAGACAGTTGAAGCTAGAAGATCTGTTGATGAGATAAAAAGAGTGATAGTAGAGGCACCTATTCTTGTTGGTCTTGAATTTTCAAAAGATTTACTGTTGTTTTATTTTGCTTCAGAACACACAATTGTTGGGGTGTTATTGCAAAAGGATGATGAAGGTTTTGAGAAGCCAATTTCCTATTTTAGTAGAGCCTTAAGAGATGTTGAACTCATGTATAACATCATGGAAAAACAGGTGTATGCTCTAATTAAATATTTGAAGGAATTTATAGTATACATATTGCATTCTCACATTGTTGCTTTTGTTCCAAATAATACAATGAATGATATTCTAACAAAACTAGATCATGAAGGTTGCATAGGTAAATGGATAGTTTTTCTCCTTGAATATGATTTGGAAATCAAACCCACAAAGTTGATTAAAGGACGGGGTTTGGAAAAATTGAATCATGAGTCAAATTGTGATCCGTTATAGACTAATCATATTTACAATATGTCAATGGAAAAAAGAGAGGAAACGGAGTTGCAGGTATCTCAAGATTTTATCTCATCCCCCTAGTATAAAGATATTGTTTATGTTCTGCAAAATTTACAAGCTCCATCAGAATTGAGTAGAACTAAGGCAATGTCAATTAAATTGAAAGTAGCCAAATTTTCTATCATGAATGGTTATCTGTATTGGAGATAACCTACAGAATTTTTTATTAATTATATGCTCGAAAAAGAGGCAAAAGTCACTGTGAAGGAATTTCATGAAGGTGTTTGTCGGGGTCATCATTACTAGAAAGCTACTGTGAAAATAATCTTGAGGGCATGGTTTTATTGACCCACTATGTTTTATAATGTATATAAAGAAGTAGTGTCTTGCCATCAATGTCAAATATTTGAAGGAAGAATAAAATTGATACCTTTTCCTTTGAAGCCAATTTCTATCGAAGTGGCATTTATACAACAGGATTTTGATTTCATTGGTGAAATAAATCCTACTTCTTTAGGAAAAAATAAGTGGATTCTGAATGCAACTAACTATTTCACCAAATGGATTGATTTGGTGCCAACTCGAAGAGTTAGAGATGTTGTGATTATCAAATTTCTATAAGAGAATATCCTATCTAGATTTGATTTCTCGAGGAGGATTATTAATGATAATGCTCAAGCTCTCAAATATAAGAAATTGGTAAGTTTTTGTCAAAGCCATAATATCACATTGGGTCATTCGACTACATACTATCCTTAAGGAAATGGTTTGGCTGAATCATCCAATAAGATTCTAGTTAGGATCATAAAAAAATACTACAAGATAACACAAAAGCTTGGCATTCAAAACTGATATTTGCTTTGTGGGATAGAATAAACACTAAAAGGTTAATTGGTACTTCTCTTTTTCAATTGGCTTATGGGACATAAGTCGTTTTTTCGCCTTCATTGGGATTACATGTGATGAAACTCTTGCAATAGCAAGAAGAAGAACCTGATGACATTTAAAGGAGAATTAATAATTTGATAGAAGTTCAAGAATTGAGACAATAATTATTTGGCAGAGTTCAGGTCTTTCAAGAAAAAATGAATTTTTTTTTATAAGAAAACCAAACCTGAAGATTTTCAAGTTGGTGATTTAGTGTTAAAATGGGATTCCAAGAATGAACATGATGCTAAAAATTTTGATTATATTTGGAAAGGACCATATACCGTAGTTTCTTTTCGAAGAAACAGTGCATTTATCTTGCATGGATGGATAAGTACTGGCCCGAGGCCCAATAAATGGAAGGTATTTAAAACATGACTCTAAGTGAAAGGTCATAAAATTTCTTTGTATATAAAAATTGTACATTCCATAGCAAATTTAAGTTACAGGTATGGAAGACTTTTCTAAATTTGAATTCTGAAGAGAAGGTCCTAAGCTTTGGAAGAGGAATCCTACTAAAAAAAATGAGGCACTTGGTCTACGATTTCTTTGATACCTCGCAGTGAGGGAGGATAGCATCCCCATTGGATCCAGATGTTGACACTATATTTTTCATTCTTTGGAGGTTTTGAAATCATTTTTTTAAGGGTTCTTAAAAGATTAATGTTTGGATACATATGAATAAGACGGAGAATGAATTTTCCTTAGCGCAATAGAGCCTATATGACCTTCATATATGACTAAGAGAGGAGGAAATAAGCACTAGTGGAAAATACTTGCAGATTATGCACGTAGTCATGGGACCCAGGTATGATGTCAAGAGTGGGAGAATATAAATGAACGGTGGATATTTTGTTGGACAAATATCAACGACTATCAGGCAATTCGGAGCATAGAGTAGCACAGAGGATAAGGAAAAGGAGCAGTATCATATTGTAACCCAATTTCCACGTGGTGAAATTTGGTGAGTTCCATTGGGAAAAGAGGTGAGGAACAAACCACTTTCTGATGCTCCTAAAACCGGGTTCATGCATGGTATAAAAGGACCGTTGGAAAATTTAAAATGTTATTTTTTTGTAACGCTGAGGAAAAGGTGGGATGCTGAAAACACACCAATTTTCATTTCTAGTTGTGGTTTGAAGGTCTATTGTAGGTCTTTTTCCACGCGTTGGATAGCTCTAACACTTTTATTCTTGCTGGGTTTATTTTTATGGAGGGGATTCTAAATTCAACCTCACTGTGTAAACTCATACATAGTAAATACATATGAATAAGATGGAGAATGAATTTTCCTTAGCGCAATAGAGCCTATATGACCTTCACATATGACTAAGAGAGGAGGAAATAAGCACTAGTGGAAAATACTTGCAGATTATGCACGTTGTCATGGGACCCAGGTATGATGTCAAGAGTGGGAGAATATAAATGAACGGTGGATATTTTGTTGGAAAAATATCAATGACTATCAGGCAATTCGGAGCATAGAGTAGCATAGAGGATAAGGAAAAGGAGCGGTATCATATTGTAACCCAATTTCCATGTGGTGAAATTTGGTGAGTTCCATTGGGAAAAGAGGTGAGGAACAAACCACTTTCTGATGCTCCTAAAACCAGGTTCATGCATGGTATAAAAGGACCGTTGGAAAATTTAAAATGTTATTTTGTTGTAACGCTGAGGAAAAGGTGGGATGCTGGCAACACACCAGTTTGCATTTCTATTTGTGGTCTGAAGGTCTATTGTAGGTCTTTCTCCACTCGCTGGATAGCTCTCACACTTTTATTCTTGCTGGGTTTATTTTTATGGAGGGGATTCTGAATTCAACCTCACTGTGTAAACTCATAGATAGTAAATAAGAGGTCATAGTTGACAGGGAAGGGAATTCCTTCGACATTGTCTGTATGCAATGTCTCTCAGTATAAGGAACAATTATGGGAATTCAAGTGAGAGGAAGAGATATCCTGAATGTGTGTGGTTATTTTATGTACTATTTTTCTATCGAACAAACCCTACACTACTAAAATCATTTGTCAAATTAATGCAAAAGTTGTCCATGAAGTTTTGCATGTACCTGAGAATTTTCCTGAGAACCCTGAAGTTTTTAGTGAGGAATCCCTAGTTCAGTTGTGTAGAGAGTGTAAATCCGAAGTTAAAAATGTTTTCTTGTCAGAGATTTTAAAAACATGTCAATTAGTGAAAAATCTTGCTCTCTCCTTGAATGTTAGTCTTTTATGAGAAGAAGTTTACTTAGTTTTGTCCATGTTGAGTCAGATATTGGGTTATGATGATGATAAGTCTATAACTAAATTTATGTTGGGAATTTTGTTGAGAACAATCTCACGTGAGCCAGAATCTAACCAAGTTTGTTGCCTTGGTCTAGATGAGTTTCTATCTAGTACAATTCACTCTCAGCTGGAAGATTTAAATTGAGGCATTTCAGGTATCAATCATATTTGTTTTTTTTTAACAGAAACTAAGAAGGTTTTTTATAAAATAGGCTGTGCACAACCATTCATTACAGAGAATAAATCGGGAACAGATATTTCTTGCAGTTCAAGAAAGATGCATACAAAATTGATCCAACGAGATGTCCAAAAAACTACACATGGGGAATTTGCAAAACAACTAGTGCCTGGGGTAGTGTATACCCTTATAAACTGACTGCAAAGCAAAAGACAATAAAAAATAATAACATATTTAAAGAGAACCAATTAAGGATTGCCTCTAGGCTTCATGGGCTGAACCACTGATTCCTCCTCCATGGAGTGCGCTGCAGCTACAGGGGTTTCATTCACCTTGCTACCCTGGTTCATGTTGACTAGGCGCTAGAGATCTTCCCGAATTCTATCAACCTTACCCATTATCTCCTTGAGATTTCTCTCGTTGTCATCAATCCTTGCATCATGATTGCTAATTTGCAGAGAGGTATAAATCACCACTTCCCCCATGCTCTTGACCTCCTGTGCTATTTCCTTATTATCCATTATGCCTATCGCTATCATCTTGTAAAGACGCCTGAGATTCTTCTTTACGTCCATAATTCCAGCATTTTTGTTAGCCTGAGACATCCTACCTTTTCCTGAAGAGAGATCGATATGGGTGAAGTTACTATGCAAAGCACGGACTGAGCCTACTAACACCCAAGCCTGATTCTCGGCAGACAGGCCACTAAGGATATACTTTATCACTTTGAGCTCCTGCTGAAGGGAGGAACCCTCCTTTTTTTGACAGGCTAGAGTTCCCACTGCACCTTCCTTCTACCCTGAACAGTGACAACCCAAAATCTTGTTTTTCTTAGCAGTGATAGACTGAGCTTCGGACAGGAGAATGGAGCCGGAATTAAAGTTTGCAAACCACAGTGAAGAGTCTGTAAGGGTTCCATAAGAGCAAGAGGAGAAGGCTACGAGGGCAAGCATTTTCTTCACAAAGGTCCTGGTGAGAGGGAGAGCTTCCCACAAAATTTCTTGCGGCCACCCTTCACCTACGCCTGGAATGACATCCAAGAGAATGCGCTCTGGAGGAATCTCATGATAGACAGAGCCGAGAGATGGAGAGAAATGAGCTTGTAGGATGCTTCAAGGAGAAGACATAATGAGATGGTTGAAAAGCCTTGGAGCGTGCAAGGAGGAGCGGCAATAAACCCGGGGGTGGTGAACCATAAATCTGACGCTGCCCGAGAGAGGATGCAGGCAAAGAAAGATCCACGCGGCGGGGGTAAGAGAGAAGGTAGGACAACACAATGAATGAGAAGACCCTTCAGGAAGGACCGCGAGGTGGGAGCCAGCTATGGGAGGATGGTGCGAGGTGGTGAGGGGAAGGGTGAGGGGAGGGATAAGGGAGGGGGGTAATAAAAAATCTAGGGAAAGGAAAAAGGTGAAGATGGAGGGATAAGGGGAGGAGGAGAAGGAAGGAAAATGGGTGGAGGGATAAGGTGAAAGGAGGGGGATATCCTCTTTAAATCCTTTAGGGAAAATAAGAACCTCTTCCAGGAGTTTAGGGATAATAAGAGCCACTTTCAGGAGAGAAGAGAGGGAATACCACTTGCCTTGTGGACGGAAAGAGTAATCCTGACAAACCATTAGGGGATGAATTTGGTGTAAGGGGATTTTCCGTTAAGACTGTAATGACCTTGAGATAGGGAGGGCCCCCATGTTTTCCAAGGCATCCAATGTAGAGTTATTGTGGTGAAGAATGTGAAATAGCTCATAGGATTTAGACATGAGTGGCTTTGCTTTGTCATACAGATGACGACAATTAATTGAACCAGAGGAGTACCCATTAATCAGCTTGAATATAACATGCCGAGAGTCTCCAAAGATCATTACCTTGTGAAGGTATTTGCTGATTAAGGATTGTAGTCCTTGCAAAAGTGCCAACCACTTGGCCTCATTGTTGGTCCTATGCCCAAGGCCCCAAGTGAAGGTTTGTTCAACATGTCCTATGGGATACAAGAGGACCCCCCCCCGCACTTGCCACCCCTGGATTGCCTTTCGAGGCACCATCAAAGAAAACGAATAAGAGTTCCTCTCCCTAAGCTAAGATTTGAATTCACTACTGGTTAATCTTATCTCCCAAGGAATAGCTCTGCAAGGTTGGGCTGCGCTGTTTTTAGAGATTTTGAACTGAAGGGAACTCGCTTCCTTTAAGTAATTTTTGCACCATGATGAATAAGGATCAGGGATGCGTTCCTTATTAGGGAAGCCGATGTTGTTCAAAGCAAACTTCTCTGCTATCATTCCTATCGCTTTGGAGGCTATACGGGCTAGAACAAATTTCTGATCTTTGAAAATGGACTTATTCCTAGCAAGCCACAATTTCCAGCAAAGGTTCTTGGGGATAGAGGCCCAAAGACGACTCAGAATGGGATTTTTGAAGAGGGAGCTAGGAAAATGCTTGGGCCAGTCCTTAAGAAGTTGAGCTACAGAATCTGGAAGGTTTAGAACAAGGCCTGGGGTAAGATCACTCTTCCAGACTTTTAGAGATATTGTGCACTGAAGAAAAATGTGACTAGTGGTTTCTTCGTCCATGTTACACAGAGCACACCTAGAAGGACTGACTATGCCTATTTTCCTTAGATTTTCAGCTGTTAAAAGCTTATTATGCATCAGGATCCATGTGAAGATATTTACCTTGGGAATGCTTTCTGGGTGCCAAACCCTCTTCCAGAGTCGATCCAATGCAGCCAGCTCCAAGGATAGCCTTTTATATCCTTCTTTGACAGTGTACTATCCTGTGTTTCCCCATCCGATGCGATCCCTTGCTGCAACTCACGTTGGGGACATGATGTGAAGAGATGAGAGGAAAGTGGTAGCAGCATCAACCAGGTGAGCTGTAGAAAGTAGCTCCTTCCAACCAATCCAAAAGAGATAAAAAAGAGTGAGGAGCCCCTAATCACTAGCCCAATCAGCAAGAGGAGCCAGGCTTGGGAACGAGGAGCGAGCAGGCTGTCCAAGGATGCTACATTTCCAGGCGTTGATTTTTTTTCCATTCCCTAGAATCCAATAGCAGTCTTCCTGTATTATGTTGAAAGAAGCTTTGCATAGCTTCCAGAGAGTGGTCCCTTTGCCTGTCCAAGCACTATCCAACATTTTTGACTTGGGCCTTTTGATATATTTTTTCCTGATTACTTCCTTCCACCAAGCTTTCCTTCCTGTGACCAGTATCCATATCAACTTAGCTCCCAAGGCTTTATTCATTTGCTCAGGGTCCCTGATGCCTAACTCGCCTTGCTTTTTTGCTGTTTTGACCATGTCCCACTTTACTAGGTGAATTTTTTTTGTCTGAACCTTTCCTCGCCATAATTTTTTTTTGATTTCCTTACAAATGCCATTGATAACTCTTTTAGGAGTGAGGACCATCGAGCTAGCATAGATTAGATAGGAGGAGAGGATGGACTGAATGAGGACCATCTTCCCTGCAAGATTTAGCCATTTTGATCCTAGGGTTTGTATCTTGGTTTTGATTTTTTGGAAAATCGGGGCCCACACGGAAGAGACCAAGGACTTTTTGACTATGGGGATGCCCAATTAGGTAAAATGAGTCCAGTTAGGATTGGATTTTATTTGCAGGATTTGAGATATGCTACAAAGAGTTGCAGCATTGCAATTCCACCCATATAACTGACATTTATTCAAATTTGCTGAACTTCCAGAGGAGCAGAGAAAAAGGTCAAGGGGACTAAGGAAGTTTCTATCTATTTGATAGGACACTATCCCTATTAGGATTGTGTCATCAGCGAACATAGCATGGTTAATGGGGAGAACTCCATTCCTAAAGGAAAGACCCAGGAGAGATCCTTTTGATTGAATTCTGAGAAACGTTCTGCTGAGGGAGTTAGCAACCATAATATAGAGGAAAGGGGAGAGCAGACATCCTTGTCTTATACCATGAGAGGCTTTGAAGAACTCAGAGGGTCTTCCATTGATAAGAGGAGCTATCCACAGAGAGTTTATGCAGGCTTGAACTTGATTGATGAAGACAGGTGGAAAACCAAATTTCTTTAGGACCAGAATGATAAAGGAATGTCTCAGTCTATCAAAGGAATTGGCCAGATCCATTTTGATGGCCATTCCAGGTTCACCCCTTTTAGAACTAGAGTGGATCACCTCCTGAACCATTAGGATGTTGTCTCTAATTTTCCATCCCGAGATGAATCCACCTTGATTTGGGGAGATCAGTGAGTGAATGATTGGCTTTAGTCTCATGGATAAAACTTTAGAAAATATTTTATAGGAGGCGTTATAGAGAGAGATGGGTTGGAATTTTTTTATGGAGGTGGGGTTTGGCTCTTTAGGGATCAATGCCAGGAAGGTGGAGTTGGTGGCTCCTCCCATATTACCTTTTGCCATCCAAGAGATGAGATGCATCAGATCTTTTTTTGTAAGAGACCAGAAGGTTCTATAGAAGCAGATTGGGAAACCATCCAGGCCTGGGGATTTATCTAGATGAAGAGACCATATAGCTTTCTTGAATTCTTCTTTCGAAATGGGGGATTCAAGACTGAGTCTTTCCTTTGGGCTGATGAGGGATGGAATATATAAGACCATTTCTGCCATAGTGTTTTGGGAGACTTGGTCCTCATCATTATACAAATGCTCAAAGAAATTCCTTACCTCCAAACTGATTGCCGCTTGACCTGTGATGACTGTGCTGTCCTCATTTTTTAGTTCTCTCAGAGTGTTCCATCGCTGCCTATCCCTACATTAATTTTGGAAGAATTTAGTGTTCTGATCTCCCCCTTTAAGCCATAGGATGCTTGACCGGATCCTCCATCCCTCCTCCTCTTGCCTTAGAATTTTCTGCAGGCTTGTTTCTAGTTCTATCTCTTTGACAAGATGTTCCTTGGTGATCTCACTGACTTCCATTTCCACTTGAAGAGCTTCCATGTTCTTTATGATTTCACCTTTCTGCTTCGAGGGCTCCTGAGAGTGATTTTTTGCCCAGGATTTGAGGGCTACTTTTACCCTTCTTAGAGTCTGCTCCCAAGAGTATGCTGGAGAACCAAGAATTAAAGAGCGCCATGCACTAGAGATGATGTCTTCAACTCCTTCAGCCTCGAGCCAAAGATGATTGAATCGGAAAGGGAGAGGCCCCAAGTTTTTCGAGGGTGGGAAAAAAAGACAAATAGGCTTATGATCCGAGATAGCTATGCACAACAGTTTGGTTTCAGAGTAGGAGTTGAGGAGATGAGTACTAAGCAGGAAGTGATCCAGTCTGGTAGCGATATGGTCAGGTCCGATTCTTTTGTTACTCCAAGTGAATATGCCATTTTTCGGTTTGATGTCTGTAAGACCCCACTGGGATATAAGATCTTCCAATCTTTCCCCAAAAGGGTCCCTGACCTTAGTTCTGCCTCTGCATTCATCCGCAGAGATAGTTACATTGAAATCCCCAGCAATGAAGCAAGAGAGGAGCAATTTGCCTTCACATTGCTCTTCAAGTGAGGTCCAAAAGCTGTCTTTCTGAGCATGCATGGTTGGGCCATAGAAATTCCCAATCCATAGCTTTTCTTTGTTTTCTTTATTTTCTAGCTTTATGAGAAGCCAGTTTTTATTTTCAATGGCAGAGAGCATGCCAATTTTTTCAAAATCCCATTAGCATAGGAGACCTCTGGAGGGTCCACTGGATTTAGTGGCTAATCCAGTGCCTTTTGGACAAAATTTTTTAAAGGTTGCGAGACTGTCTTCAGCTGATTTTTTTGTCTCCTGGATGAGAAGAATTGAGGCAAATTCAATTGATTTAAATCTCTTGATAACTTCTAACTTCTGTGAACCTCCTAATCCTCTACAATTCCAGGAGACCACTTTCATTATTTCTTGAGTTGTCTAAGAGTCTTTTCCTTCTCCTTTTTTTCCTCTTCAGCACTGAATAAATACTTGCTTGCTTGCAAATTTTTGACTAGAAAGTCTAGATTAGACTGCTTTCCTGCTGCCTTTTCCCTTGCTGCTTCCTGCTCCCTTATGGCTTTGTTGGACTTTCTTCCTTTTCTGGAGAGAGGTTCTTGTTCTTCTGTAGAAGTATCTGTTGCTTCTTCTGAACATGCTTTTGCCCTAGATCTTGTGATTGATCCTTCAGAGTTTGCTACAGCTTCCTTCCTTTATTGAGGTTGCACCATAACCTCTTCCTGTACTTCCTTCTCCTTATGTGATGGGACCACTATAGGTGTTTCATCTTCCTGATGATGAACAGCTTCAGGATTTTCCTCTTAGGTTTCTATTTCTTGTGTCTCATCTTGCAGGACCTCAAACCGATTTTCGGGGGCACTCTTTTATGGGATGTGCGGCTGCTTGAGGGACTTTGCTGTCTTTTTTCCGCTTGCAACATTCCAGCCCTCATCTTGTGGGCTATCCGAGATGGGTTTCTCTAGTTTATTCGGACATGATTTAGCAAAATGTCCATAATCATGCAAGTGTTTGCATTTGAATGGAATTTGTTCATAATCCACAGTTTGCAGATGATTCCATCCGTCTATGGAGAGAATAATGGATTTTGGCAGGCCCTTTTCAAGGTCTACCTCAATGCAGATTCGGGCACATGAGAACATTGGGGCTTTTGGTTCAGATTTGTCTACATATTTCCCCAATGTATTCCCTATTGCTAAAAAATCCTCATCGTTCTAGCAGTGGAGTGGGAGGTGGGGAAGCTTTACCCAGACTAGAACCGCCTTTGGGACATCCTTTTCTGGGTTCAATGACAGATCCCATTTATTCAAATACATGCCTCTTGGACCCATGAAATAGGGGCCATTCCTAAAGATAAGGTTGCAATCCTCCTTCTTTTCGAAAATGAAAGCAAAGTATCCTTTTCCACAGAAAATCTACTGAACTTCCCCCTGAATCATGGTTCTCCAATTTTTATTAAGCCAGACCTCCACTTAGAGTGGGGATGGCCATAGCCAGGTAAAAAAGCCGATGAGACCTTCCTTTGAGAGGGTAACTGCTTTACGCTTTGAGGTGGTAGAGCTGAGATTAACTTTAGGGATGTCGACGTGCTTGACAAAGCGAGATGAGGGGGGCACAGCCGACGAAGCGGGGGGGAGAGAGGCCACAATGTCATGGAAATGGTCCTCAACGAACATAGGATCAGGAGGATCCATGGGTGCAGGGCCTGCAGACCTATAGAATTGAAAACCCTAGGCACGCTTAGCTTAGGGTTCAGCTTCACCTATCCAACGCATGATCCCTTGAGTATTTTACATGTTATCGTAAGTAATATGTATGTTACATGAGCTAATAGAGAGGTTTAGAGCCTCGGTCCATTATATGTTTTTTAATCAACATGAAAAAGATTCACAAGTCAGGTATCAATCATATTTGTTGAACATGCTTTGACGCTCTAATACATTTGAGTTTCATTCCATCAGTATGGTCTTCTCTCCTCGCCTTCCTAGGAAAATAAATGAATTTGAGTTTGTCCATTAAATTATGGTGGAAGTATATAGAATCTTGTTTGATGCAGAATTGCCTAGATTTTTGGAGGCAATGAAGAATAATTTGTAGCCTTCACCAGAAAGTTGTATAGAAGTTTGGTTTTTGTACAAATATTTTACTATTATTCACGTGTACGGTTTCACTGGACCTCCTTACAAATTTATTTCTTTCTTAACTCCTAGGATTTTTGCACTTGAATTCATTAGACAGAGATTGTGTTCAGAGGAAAAGAATTTTGGTGATTTTCAAAAATATTATGATGTTAAGTTTCCTTTTAAGATTGGTCCTTGAATCTTTAAAAGCAAAGTTTCAGTATCTATTGTTGAGAATTTACTAGAAGTTATGGATTTCCAAAAGATGGAAAGATTAAATTATTATCCATGACAAATTATATCACATAGAAGACAACAAAACAAGAATAAATCCTTTGAACATCAAATGATAGAATGCATTGATAAATTTTCCAATTTGTTGAATTTCAAGCAGGATTATGAAGATAATAAAGAAGAGGTAGTGGAGACAGATGGCGGGAGAAGAAATTATTTGGCCTTAAAAGTCTAGACACCATCTAATTATGTTTTAGTGAATAAAAGAACCATTTTTTTGGAGTCATTATCCAACCCACACATCATTATTTGGTCTAATTGGCCTAATTTACCACTTATCCTAAGTTATTGTCTAGAATATGTGACTACATCATCAACTGGATCATCCTTCTTCAATTAGAGAGGCTAACTGAGTCTTCTCCTTCAATCAGGGAGACTAACTAAGCTTACTCCTTAAATCAAGGAGAAAATATAGATTGATCTGCATTACATAAGAGCCCCTAATCAATTAACTAATGGTCATTCCACCCACTTTCATTTAAATTGGAGCTGTAAAGGCACCTCCATCATTATTTTTCCTATTTTTGGTAATTTCCCAATAATAGGAGTGATTTAATGCGCCTCCAACAATTTTTGGTGACTCAGTTCAGTTTAGTTCAGTTGATCTCACCTAAATGAATTGAGACATGCACCCTCACCTACTGATTGACATGTAGTTGAGTTCTATTCAGTTAGACTCGGTCTAAACTGCCTCCGATTCAGTTAGATTCAATTGTGGTTGTGATTAGTGGTTAATTGTTGTGTCGAGTGGTGTCTAACCGATAGCTAAGCCACTCTCATGTATGCAATTTGAATGACCTCCTTTGGTATTTGAATTCTCTGGTTATTCATGCTAGTATATGATATTGTATCCATTTAATTTTTTTATTAATGAAAGCTTATATAGTTCCAACTCATATTTTGCATTGTTTCATATCATATTCTGAGTAAATTTGTTTGTGGAATCTTCCATAAGTTTTATCTTGGTCCATATATTCCCGTGAACTCAATTCTAATATGGTATCAGAGCCTCGGTAGGACAAGGAATTTATTCTATATATTTCTTGTTGGATCTATGAAGCTATTTGAGCAAAAAAAACTAAAAAAAAATCCATCTCTACACCAGAAGTGAAGAGTTTACCACATAATTCCTAGAAGCGCAACCTTGTTGATCAAGCTTGCTTGATAGACTAAGCCAAGTGTGATGAAAAATCCAAAAGTGCAGGTTGTTCAACCTTGCTTTTGTTTTTTTGTGTAATTGTAGGTACAACTTCAGATGGATTCAAAATTATCAGTTCCTCTTCTTACTCCATCCACAAGATATTCAGAATGGAAGATGAAGATGATTTCATCTCTAAAGAGACAAGATATATATGAAGTGTCTATTAGATTTGGTAAAGAGTATTATGTAGATGAGAATGACTAGCTAAATGACAGTGATAGAGATTTTGGAACAAAATGTATGGCCCTTTCTCCAAGCTTGCGCTACCTTATTGGTTCTATTGAATACCTAAAGGATCTCTGGACAAAATTGGACAGAACATTTGGAAAGCACAATGAGGATCATAATAGAAATTTGGAGATCACACCCAACACCACAAGAGTTTTTTCTTCAAAATTCTCGGCCTCTATTCTCTCTGATGAATTTGTTCAAGATGAAGAAGAAGCAAGATCTTCTACACAGTCAATTTGAATTGAAGAAAGTATCCTTACAGTGACTCCTTCTCCTGCTGCTCCAGAAGTTTATGAGATATATGATATCTCATATTCTCATATGGGTGATCTAGAAGAAGACATTCAAATATCTTATATTGAAGAAAAACTCTAATGCACTTATATGCAAACATTCTTGAGTGATTCTCCTTTAAATTTTGTGCAAAATTTGACAGTGATTGCTTCTGAAAGTGAAGAGGAATTCGATCTCTCTCCCTCTAGTGTTGCTTCTGGTGTTCAAATAAGTAATGCCTTGGATATTTTTGAAATAATATCATATTTTAGGAGTGATCCATTCACTCTTATTTATCTATATATTCCAACAAATTCCTATAGGATTGCATGCACCAATACTCAGAATTTTGAAGAAGGAGAAAACTATGCATCTACCATCTCGGTGGATCACACTTTTGGATCTGATATGAACCTATTTGGATCTGATATGATATTATTTGGATATAATATTATATTATTTGGTTCTAATTTAAAGTTTCAAGAGCCTTCAGTCATGCTTGTATCTGGTCTCATTTATTTTGGTGAGACAAATCAAGTACCGCAAGTGTCCTTCAAACTTGTTGCTGGGATTTGATGTTAGTTTCCGCTTATGATTTTGATGATATTTTATTTTTTGAATAATTGGTTATTTATGAATCTATATCATATTATGGAGCTCAATTATTCTCTCTCCATATCCCCAGGGCTTCTCTACCTTTGATCACATGCTCATCTACTCTCAGAACTAGTAAAGAAGGAGACATTCTGCATCTGCCTGGACACTTGCTCCTAACACTTGTAGCTGATATTACCTCACATGGTTTCATGTTCAAGGATGCAATATATCAGTTTCTTTGGTGTTCCTTATATGTTTCTAATTCTCAACCACTTTTTCTCTCTTATCAGTTGATTTCAGTTGCTCTATATCGGTCGAGTTTTCATCCAGCAGTTGTCTATATTTCTAATTTAGTTGAGAAAATTCTTCTTATTCCAAAGAGGAAGATTTCTCCAGAAATAATAATTTAGTTTGGACGGATAATTTCACATGCTAGGCCCCTAGATACCCGTGCACAGAAGAAAAATATTGATCCTCATTCTACCTGCTTAGTTTGAGGGGGGGTATTTTTCCCATGAGGTTTTTCCCCGTTTACTTGGTTGTATTAAGCATATAATTTTTTCATTTTTGTTGTAATAGGTGACCTTTGGTCTTAGTTACCAAGCCCCACATTTTTCCAAGTTATCATTTAGGGGGGTGTTAGGATTATAATCCTCCCTTGTCCAAATTGGTCAATTCTGCCTAACTTAGGAGTCTTCTTAGTCATTATTAAGTCAGTAGTACCATTGGGTCCACTTGGCCTAATGGGGCCACATGTACCAGTCACTAGAGTGTGGGGAACACATATTGAGTCTAACTGCCATTGACTGCATTTTCATGCGTCAGTTTAGGCACCTCCTAGATCAATCCCTACAATTTAGGAGCCACTGGGAGTGTCGACACCAACCTCCTTCAGTTGTTGATAGTTGGTGACTAGTCAAGTCTAGTTATGAGTCAGTTACATCCAGTTAGCACCATTATTTACATGTTTTCCCCTTTTATCACCTACCACATCAGTTATACTAGTTTAACTGATTCTAATTGATTGAGAGTATGATTTAGACAACTGGAGATAGCTAGTTAAGTTGTGATAGTGATTTAGACATGTCCAGTTATCCATGCAGTCAGATTGAGTTAATCAATTCTAACTTCCTATCATGGATTCAAATTTTCTGGCTATTAATTCTAGCGTATTGCATTGTAACAATTATCGAGATTGTATCCATTTATGTTTTTATTATTGAAAGCTTATACATTTGCAACTCATTTTTTGCACTGTTTCATATCATATTCTGAGAAAATTTGTTTGCGGAATATTCTGTAATTTTTATCTTGGTCCATATATTTTTGGAGGTGAGTACATCAAATATGAGCTACTACAAATATGTGCTAAAAGTGGGATCAATATTGAGCACTCCATTCCCTAGGCACCTCAGCAGAATGGTGTAGCGGAAAGGAAAAACCGGGCCTTAAAAGAGATGACCACCTGCATGCTTGAAGCTAAATATTTGGCTACAAATATTTGGGTTGAAGATATGAATGTTTCTTCCTACATTGAGAACAGGTTAGCTCATTCATATGTGAAAGGAAAAACACCTTTCGAAGCATAGTTTGGTCACAAACCGGATGTGTCCAATTTCAGAGTTTTTGGGTCCACTGCTTGGGCTCAAACTCCTGTTAGATAAGAGGAAGTATTTGCAACTGCAGAGTATTGAGTTTATGTTCATTGGTTATCCATAGGAATCAAAGGGATACAAACTCTTGAATATCAGAACCAAAAATATATTCATAGAGAGAAGTGTTTGCTTCGAAGAACCTCTCCAAGATGTGAAACTAGAGGAAGAAATTGCTGAAATTCCCTCTCGTTCTGCTGATGATTCTGATGATGAAAATGGAAGTGTGAGCTCTGATATTTAAGATATGATATCTAATATCAGTGAGAATTATGTATCAGGTTCTGAATCAAATCCTAATGTGCCCACTCATCTCCCAAAATGGGATGAAAAGACTCTCTCTTCTGTCGGGTTAGATGTTGGAAATCCTATTGATCCAAGGAGAACTCGATCATATTTTCAAAGAGCAGGTATTGCTATTTATTGAAATGATTCTTTGTTTTATAATACCTGATGCATGATGATTGGGTCTGATCCTAAGTCATATTATCATGCTCAGAATGATCCTATATGGAAAGCTGCAATGGATGAAGAGTTCAACTCTCTCCGAAAAAATGAAACTTGGGAGCTAGATACCCTTCCACCTAGGAGGAAACATGTTCAATACAAGTGGGTATATTGGAAAAAGTGTTAGAATAATAAAACCATAGTTACCTACCTTAGACATTAATTTAATCATTTTGTGTCTTATTACCGAGTTTCCTAGATTGCACTCTATGCTAGTTTCCTTCTACATGTCCTAGAAGTCAACACATGCTAAAACTGAGTCATGGAGCACTTGGGAAACATCCTAGAAACCCATTTTAGCATTTCTACTTTATTCTATATTCTTCAAAGTGCATATCTACTTTTTCTGTAAAGCTGCCTTGTTTTATTTCTGACTTAAGGAAAAGGAAAAGCTAGACTAGTTGTAACTGCCTTGTTTTTTTCCCACATCATCCTCCCTCCTTTTCTCCAAATAAAAGCATGTATGAATTGTATTTCCATTCCTATTTGGATTTTCCAATTGACTTAGCCAATTCATGAGCATCTACCTAGATTTGGAAACTGCTTTATGCACCTATGGGGGATTTGACTAGTTTTGGTAAGCCTGCTTTTTTACTATTTCGAATGAAATATTTATGCATTCGAATATCTCATGTAATTATATATTAAAACATCCTATTACTTCATAAGGTTGGCTATTGTACACTTACTCAATACAGATTAGTGTTATGCTCCAATTTCAGTCTCCTTTGGTTTGTATTTTGCATCTTTGATTAGCAATTTTGTGAGTGTAATTGTTTTATCTCTTGGGTTCAATTTCCACATGGTATCAAAGCCTTTGTATATCGATTTATCTCCTTCCATATTTCTATTGCAGGTTCGACATCTTGACTGGGAGCATATTCTGCTGACTGAAGGGCACAGTTTCTGAGCTATGGACCAATCTCAGAAGATCATCTTGACTCCATTCAATTTATTTGAGTGGAAAGCTGAGATGGAGATATTGTTGAGAATGAAAGGTCTCTATAGGGTGACTATGGTAGCTGAGGCAGAGCCCAATGCATCTGCAGAGAAAATCAAATGGCACAACAGGAGGGATGAGGCCTATGGTGTTTTGTGTCTGAGCATTTCAAGGGACCTCCTCTTCCATCTTGATGGATTGAAATCACCTAATGAATTGTGGGAGATTATTGTAGGATTTTTGGAAAGATAGATGAGATGAGAGGACATCAAATTGAGAATGATCCGATCTCCTTGAGTCCCAGTAGCTTCAAATAATTGCAACTCTACTTTTCCAAGTTTAAGGCCCTTGTTTTGTAGTTGAAACAATGCAGGATAGAAAAGAAGGAAGATCAACTAGTTTTGGCCATACTCTCTAAGCTTGGCGCTGACTATTCAGTGTTTGTTTTGACCTTCCATGCCACCAAGTTGACAGCTTGAGCCTAGAAGATGCCTAAGCTTGTAGAGTTCATGGAATCCCTCACACAGGAACGAGATAAGGTCGTGATGATGGGCACCACCAAACCTTCTAAAGACCAAGATTTGGTTGCTAGAGATTCTGAGGGTGGATTCAAAAAGCAAGAAAAAATATAAAAAGCCACCTGAGCAAAAGAGAGACAAGTCTAAGTCTCAAAAGGAGCCCCAAGGTTCCAAGAAGAACTCCCAGAAGAAGAAGAATAAAGGAGAAATGAGCAAGTGAGCATACTGCAATAAGGGATATCATCCTAAGAGCTCTTGTATGAAGAAGCAAATTGACATGTTGAACCAAATCCTGGAGAAGAATAATATCTCCCTTCCTGATTGCTCAAAGAATAGGGAAGGAGGATCAAATTCAGAGGATAGAGAGAGAGTACATGCCTTGGTTGCTGGCACATCAAGCTCACCTAGCTTCATCATAGAATCTGGAGCTTCTAGACATATGGTTTCAAAAAAAGAGGCATTATCCTCTCTTGACATGTTGAAAGTTCCACCAATAGTTTTGGGAGATGACTCTCTCACTAGAAGTTTGGGGAAGGGAAGGATTGATCTTGACCATGGTAAGTTCAATAATGTGTTTTTTGTTCCAGGTCTTGCCTCTAATATCTTGTCAGTGTATTAGATGAATTTCATTGGGTCTCCAAAGAAGGTCATTTTCTCCCATGATGATGTTGAAATCACTGAGATTTTAAATGGTAAAGTCATAGAAAAAGGTGTTGTTGATCAGACTTCGAAGGTATACATGTTTTCCCATTTTCTACGCTACTCAAACCCCTCTGCTCTTTTGATTCAGGATAATGAGGCAAGCGAGATTTGGCATGAAATATTTGGCCATATTAACTACAAGTATATTTCTGATTTGAGTGAAAAATATATGGTCATAGGGTTACCAAAGATCAAGTTTTCTAAGGGAGTATGTCAAGGTTGTATCCTAGGAAAACACCCAGAGCACAAATATGAGAGAGCTAGTCATGAGAGAACCTCTGCACCTCTTGAGTTTATCCATAGTGACATTGCTGGTACATTTCCTCATATGTACATTATTCAATACAAATATGAACTCACTTTTATAGATGAATTTTCCAGGTATTGTTGGGTTCACTTCCTAAAGCATAAGCCTGAATTTTTTGACCTCTTCAAAGTCTTTAAAGCCTTGGTTGAAAAACAGTCTAGGACGAAACTCAAGATCCTCAGATATGAAAATGGTGGTGAGTATGTCAAGTCTAAGTTAATTTAGTATTGTAAATATGTAGGTATTCAAATGCAGCATTTGATCTGTTACACACCACAGCAAAATGGTGTTGCTGAGAGAAAGAACAGGTCACTAAAGGAGATGGAAACTTGCATGATGGAGGCTAAGACTTTGCCACCAAAGTTTTGGGACGAGGCTATAAGTTGTGCATCCTACATAAAGAATAGGGTGCCTCATAACCAGCTTGATAGTATGACTCCTTTCGAAGCTTGGAGTGGGCACAAGCCAGATGTGACCCATTTCAGGATTTTTGGCTCAAAGGCTTGGGCTAGAATTCCAACAAAAAAGAGGAAGGCTTTGCAGCCCCAAATCCAAGAGTGCCTATTTGTTGGGTATTCTAAAGATTCAAAAGGGTACAAGATTATCAACTTGAGCACTAACAAATATTTCATTGAAAGAAGTGTTCAGTTCCAAGAAGAGCCTTTAGTAGCAGTTGAAGTTGGAGAGTCTTCTTCACCACCAGATCCATTGATTGTAAGTGAAGAGATAAATGAGTTCTATGATTCTGATATGTATGATAATGATGATTTGATTGCATATCCTAACAGTCCTACAAGACCAAAATGGGCAGAAAATACCATTCATGCAGCTAGGGAACCAGCTGGAAATCCTAGTGACACTAGGAGGACTAGATATCAATTTGAGAGTGCCCTTTGTGTGAAAGATCCTCTATTTGATGAGAAGTGATATCTGATGGTTGAATTAGATCCACAAACATATGAATATGTAGCACATCATCCAATATGGGAAACAACCATGAAAGAAGAATTCAGCTCGCTCCAGAACAACAACACTTGGGAACTAGTTGATCTCCCCCCGGGGAGGAAGCTAGTTAAATGTAAGTGGGTTTTCAAGACTAAGTTTGCTACTGATGGTTCAACTTTGAAATATAAGGCAAGATTGGTATCCAAGGGATACTCACAAGTACATGGTATTGACTACAATGAAACCTGTTAACACTCCATTTTTAACAGATTGATTAAAGGGCTTGACGAAGGTTCGGTAGGGGTCCCAGTCCCTCGAATTTCATGTGACCACCCTTCAAAAAGGAAAGTGACAGGTGTGCTATTAACATTGGGTAGGGTTCATAATCAAAGGCTATGATTTATCAGAGGTGGATCAACGGCTCCAAACTGTTTCACGCGAGCAGATATGCATGATCAAGAATTCCGTCCCAGATTGCGAAACGTGCTAATGAGAGAAGACCTTCGACGGTTGAGATGAGATCCAGGGAAGATCTATACTTGTGCAGGTAAAAACGTAATCTAAAATCACAAAAAAGTGGTAGAGGTCACGAATATCGACGGTCGTTATGATAAAAGGAATAAATCCATGGTTGCAGTTCATTTTGCAATGCGAACTAGCACGGACAAATATCTAAGTTTCCCATTGCAAAAGACAGGGGGGCCCACTCGGATCGACGACTGCATGAAAGGTTGATCTCGCTCGATGGTTAAGAACATGTCACGATTCAGAACCACCTGTGGTGTTCAGAAGAGAGAAGTTGGCAGCAGGATGAATGGAACGTGGACGGTGGACATAAAAGTTTCCTTTGATCAAACGACTGAGAAGACTCTCGAGGTACATATTTCCCATCGAGTGTGGTGATGATAGTGGAGGAGACGTTCACGCATGTAATCTGCGCTCTCGCAGATTGGCGAATTTCTTTGATGCCATTTGTAGCACACGTAGTAGTGGAATCATCCCTGTGGCAAAGTCATATGACAAAAGGATAGGCGACTTTTGTGTGAGCTGGCCTATGGAAATGAGGAAAGTAGTTGGAAAATTCGCTGCTCACATGAGGCAAAGCCAAAGAAACGCAGGGGACCATTCCATTTCCCACTTCAAAGGAACAAGGAAATGTGGGAGCATCCACTTCATGAAATTTGCAGCATGGATCTACTGTACCAAGTGGCGTCCACAACTTCTTCCCACAACAGACAGTAAGGTGCCACAACAGATGAAACCAAATGACTAGATCCCCAGCAAGTAAAGGATCGCTCTGCTCATGCCTTCACACATGTTGAGACCATATACACTCGATGACAGAATGTGTAGGAATCTTGACCAGCCTTTGCGAAGATCAGTCTTGAAGCCCTATAAACATTGCCTTTAGTTCAACAAGAGTGAACTAACATATCTCTAGAGCCTGAGTTCTATTTCTATACGAATCCGCAAAGGCCTAATAGAGTTTAACAATGAATATCTGGTTTGAGAAGCTTGTCCATGTGGGTGCATTGATGGTTGGTGAGAAGGTTCCATACTCACTTGTCACCTTGGTATTTGCATGCCAATGATGACACCAGCCATTAGGGCCTAGACGTGATACCCGTGTCTCCAACGATGTGAGGTCTAGACACTTACTTCATGTAAATGTTTTTTCAGGAACCCCTGATAGAATCACGCCCACCAAAGCCTCCGTAGAAGGGGACAGTCATTGACTGTTCCATGTATAAATTCTTGTTCAGATGGGAGCGTCAGGGGTTTAAAGCCCTAACAGCCCGGTTTGTGAAGTCCACGTGCTAGGGGTGATGGCGCTGGTGTAGATATGCTACACCCTTGTGCCTATGGGAGAGCTCACCTCACTAGAGGTGAGGAGTACAAGGATGACAAACCACCCCACAGGTCTGTCTCAACCAGAAGCGATGAGGCACTTCTTCCAAAGCCCATAGGTAATAGTGTTACCCAGAGAGGAAGGAGGTGGCGGATGCAGCGGGACCAATGAAGGAGGCCAACTACTTTGCCAGCGTGTGACCATGCAGAAAGATGCATTTGAACATGGTGGAAGCACACATTTCAGGCAGAGAGGGAGGCATCATACTCATCATCCGTTATGACTGCCAGACATGTCAAGCTGTTACCTGGACCGAATGCGGCCACTAGAGCCATAATGTTTGTTTATATTTGTAAAACGTGGAGATAGTCCACTCCTTGCACTGTTAACGCTTGATGGCGACTTGTAACGGCTTTAATTCGGTAGTTTCAGCAATAAGATTGTATAAAAATGCTCCCGATAGAGGGAGAAAGGAGTTAGTGAATTGGATTGGGAAACATTCTCGGGCTGAGGCTCCCCATTTGTAAAACTTGATATCTATGTATGAATAAATTGTAGTGAAAGAACTATTTCTCATGGCAGAGATTCATGTGTCATTGCTTTTCCCAATATGTAATTTCCTTTACGTGTAAATGTGTTTCCTGTTTCCATTCTAGTTTGTTGATTGCTTTCATGTCTGCAACTTAGTGTATAACGGTTAGGAATTCATACTCGCTATGCTCTTGCTATTGTTCCAAGTATTTATTAATGGTTCTTCTAAAGTTGCATGGAATTCATCTCACCGGTTCTCCATGAAATGGACTATCCCTTCTTGTCCTCTAATCGCTTGCTAAATATCTCCTGATTGGGAAATCAGTGACTATCTTGCCACTGTTTGCAACCCCATGTCATTCTTTCCCTTTGTAATCATTTCTTACATAGGTTTCGACTCCATTTTCCCATGGTTCCTTGCCCTCGGTAATCCCACCATGCACCTCTCCTCAACATACTTTTCCCCATTCAGTTTCCTATCCCCCTGATCATGCCGATTGAAAATCCTATGCAGAGTAGACTCTGGTGACACACAAGATTGACAACCTTATGTGGAGTACACTCCGGTGACAAAAAAGAGATCCCTCTCTGACTGCACAGGGCCATAGGTGTAGTCTAAAGTGGTTCTGTTGTTTCCCAGGAGCGGCCTCCCCTCGCTCGACCTTGGGGGCTCAAATCCTGGTGCCAACAAACTGGCGTTGTTGCCGGGGACGAACTTGAAGATCCTTCCTGGGAAGAACGACAAATATTTAGATCTGGCTGTTGATGGTGAACAATCAGCCAGACATCAAGAAGGTTGAGCACTTTTCACCTAGCGACTCCACTCTTGAAGGATTCAGACTTCAGTGAATCTGTTGGTGATGTGACCTAGAAATATAATGACCAAGGAAGGCTGGTAGATCCCTCTTGGAAAATGGACGCATCATAAAGCTTAGAAATGCATGGCGAACGGTCCAAGCACTCGAGTCTGTGTTTCTTCCAGGAAGCCTTATCATTTATTGTAAGTTTTCTCTTATCTTTTCTTAGATTTATCAAAACAGCCTTCTATAGCCCAGCTCATCCTGAGCAGAGCCATGAATATGTTCATGTTTATCCTTCTTTACGAACTGAAAGTGTTGTGTCATCTTGTACATCTGATTTTGGCCTATATTTTTATCCGAGGGTGCCTAATGTCAAAGGACACCCCTGTGAAATTCATGAAACCTTGAACAATAGTTTAGCTATCGTACCTAACCTTGTCTCCCCCATTTCTCCAAGCTGATATAAACCACTACAATTGCCTCCTATCCTCCATGATTTTGTTGTGAAATATTACAAGTACCTCCCCAAGTTCGATGGAGAATCTGAAAACTTGACTGCTCAGAAACATGTACAAGCCTTTCAGCATTTCTTTGACCTTTTTGAGATAGAACATGACGATGTATGCATGCGGGTGTTCGCTCTATCCTTGCAAGGAGATACCAAATTCTCGTTTAAACACTTGCAGCCTAAGTCCATCAACACTTGGGAAGATATTTCTTGCACATTATTGAGGTTTTGGGGTAGGAGAAGGCCACTGGAGAAAATACTTTTAGAGTTTTATTCCCTGAGGAGGCATGAGGGGGATGCCATATCCAGTTTTAACAAAATATTCGCAAGCTTTTATTATCACATGGCTAAGGGAATTCAACTTCTTGAGAACGCTGCTAAGATCTATTACGCAGCCGCCTTTTCCCCTGACCTATCCTTGCTTCTTTTGGAGAGAAAATCAACCACCCTGCATGCAGATGTTCACTGATTGTTTGGAGGTTGAGGAAAACCTTGTGATGTCCAAGAAATCGTCAGGTCAGGACGGTGGTGGTGAAATGAAAGATACATACAAATCGGTTGGGCCCTACAAGCAGAAGGAGGAAGCCTCTGGCCTGCCAAAGATCTCTCATGGTGTACAGAAAGATGACCATCTTGAGGCTGGAATAGGAAGTCCTATAGGATTATTCTCTGAAGATGGCGACTCGCCCCGTCCCTGGTCAACTAGGGAAAACTTTAAGGAGGATTTTGGTGCGCCTGTGTACGATGAGTATGAAGAAGAGTACCTACAAAATATACCTGACGAGCCAGCTGTTGAAACAACTCCTTCTGATAATAGAAATCAAAGTGCAATGAAAAATCAGGAGGTCGAAGCGGGAAAAGATGATGAGGGAACTGGAGGCGATAGCCTACCCTTGTGTTATGCCTCTTTTGAATTGATACGACACATGGTTAAGGCCTCCAAGCAAAAGGAAAAAGAAACAGAGGTGATGTAGGCCAGAAGCTTTTATAGAAATGAAGATGGACACAGCTGTTTACAGATAAACACTTTTTTTTGTACTCCACCTTCAGGAACCCCACCTCACACAGAAGGAGTATGCCTATTCGGTTCCACTGGAGAAGCTGAAGACCTCCCTCTCGAAGCACATCAGGCCCTTGTTACAGAAATTTTAGGTGGAGAGAGGGATATTCCATTGGAGAGAGATTCTGTAGGTCCTCATCTGCAATCTTCCAAGTGTCATCCTGAAGACTCCCTGGAAGCAGGAAGCTCTAGACAGCTTTCCCAGGAGCAGGTGTCAGAGCATGCTGGAGGTTTCCATGATTTCTATGACCCCATGGCCGAATACATGAAGGGTCTAGGTGAAGGCAATGATTGGTCGCATCTCTTCCTTAAATATCAGTTTGTTTATCATTTCCTTCTCCCATTATCTATTTCATTTTTGTCCATCAAGCACCATACAAGAACAATAATATTAGGCAAGTTGCTTGATTGGCTTCATTGGAAGTTTTATTTCACTTTATCGGACTTGTGTACAAAGTTAGGTAGAGTAGGTAGGATAAAATAAGCTCAACTGTTATCGAGCATTTCCTTCATTACTATTTTCAGTTTGTTTTCATTTTCAGTTACCAGCACAGGATTACAGTCACCAGCATGATTTGCAAGAGTGGCATGAATTCTCTAAAGTAGTGGCTTGGAGTAGAATGGATATGTCAAAGAAAGACTGAAGGCGACCCAATGGTTTCGGCACTTGGTCTACGGGGGTTCTTTTCTACCTCGCTAGGAGGATATCATCCCTCGTGGAGCCAGTTGTTAACACTCTGTTTTTAACAGATTGATATAAGGGCTTGACGAAGGTTCGGTAGGGGTCCCAGTCCCTTGAATTTCATGTGACCGTCCTTCAATGAGGAAAGAGGTAGGTGTGCTGTTAACATTGGGTAGGGTTCATAATCAAAGGCTGCGATTGATCAGAGGTGGATCAACGACTCCAAACCACTTCACGCGAGCAAATATGCACGATCAAGAGTTCCATCCTGGATTGCGAAACATGCTAATGAGTGGAGGAACAATCTAAAGTGATTCTGCTATTTCCCGAGAGCGGCCTCCCCTCACTCGACCTTAGGGGCTCAAATCCCGGTGCCAACAAAACCTTTGCACCAGTGGCAATGATGGACTCCATAAGGCTAGCTTTAGCCATTGCAACTTCGAAGCAGTGGGAGGTACATCACATGGCTGCGAAGTGTGCTTTCCTAAATGGAGATCTCACTGAGGAGATTTACATGCAACAACCTGAAGGGTTTGATTCTAATCCATCTTTAGTGTGCAGGTTAAATAAATCATTGTATGGGCTCAAGCAAGCCCCCAGGGATTGGTATGCCAATATTGATGGCTTTTTTCTATCACTGAGTTTTGTTCGATGCAAGTATGATCCTAATGTCTATTTGAAGCTGATTCATGGTTCTTTCATGATTGTGGATGACCTTCTGATTACAGGAAGTTCAAAGAAAGAGATTTCCTCCTTGAAGGATGCAATGAACCATGCATTTTCTATGACAGATTTGGGATTGTTGAGCCAATTATTGGGTCTCAAAATTTCTCAATCCCAACATGGAATCAAAGTACATCAGTACAAGTATGCCTTAGATTTTCTGAAAAAGTTCAACATGAAAGATTGTAAGCCAAGTAAGACTCCCTTCCTTTCAGGAGTTAAGCTTGAATAAGCAGGTTCTTCTCCTCTGGTAAATAATACAATGTATAGGCAGTTGATTGGGTATTTTCTTTATATTACACACACTTGACCTGATCTATCTTATGCAGTTATTGTGGCTTTGAGATAAATGGATCGGCCTTATGAGATCCACTGGAGAGAATCCAAAAGGATACTAAAATTTGTTCAAGGAACAAGAACTCATGGGATCTTCTACAAAGCAAAATCTGATCTTGATTTGATTGCGTTTACTGACAGTGATTGGGCAGGTGACAACATAGATTGAAATTCTACATTATTGTAAAGGAAAGTATCCTATGGCTAGGGTTTTATGAGGCCATCAACGTACTGGGGTTGAAAGGTGGATGCATATAGTTTTGCAAGTATATATAAGCAAGATCAGAGATTAGAAAGGTCCACACCTGATTAACTGAAGGCTGGTCCAAGCTTTCTCTTCAATCCTCTTCTTAGTCCTCTCGCTCCTCTTGCTCCAAGAGACCTGAAAAATGAATCATACCTTCCTCAAAACATTATGACCACATATAAAACAATGATAATCTAATAAACATGAACTAATGATCTGATTAACATCATCATATGATCATAAACAAATATTCAATCACACATTGAACAATGATTTGGGAAGAAAAAGGACATCACATATTTATTAATCTTGAAAACAAGTACAAGTATACCTTCTCTTCAAGTTCGACACCTGACGAAACCTTGATCCGGTTCTGCTGCTTCTCTTCTCTAAGGAACTCAGCCTCCAAGCTCTGCAACACAAGGAGAATGCTTCTAGGGAAAACGTGTGGGCAAAGAGAGCTCCAAATCCTCCAGCATAACAATGCAAAGATTCAAGTCCCTTCTCATGAACCTCCCTACCTCTATTTATATGGTTAATAAAGAGTCAAGGGTGAAGACAAAGTAGTTACAACTGAAGGAGTCAGTTATATAACTACCCAAACGACCCGAAATTTAAAATTCGTATTTTTTGACATTTTTAAGAGGTGTACGCGGGTTGCTGAAACATCAGTCACGTACACGAGAAATACACGCGGGTTGCCAATATATAAATTCGTGTACATAAGGTGTACACAACTATTATATATTAACAAGTCGCATATGTACGCGGGTATTATATAGAGCAAGTCGCGTACGTACGCGGGTTTGCCTTAAGGAAAGTCGCGTATAGACAAAAAACTCATTTTTAGGATATTTCTAGGAATTTTCAGACTTTGGTATCTTCTGGAAAGTTTTAGCTAACATAAATATCTTTCCAAAAGTGTAGATATGAGGTCAAATGGAGTTACAAAACTCAAGATATGGGTCCTCCAATTTATGTGTTTTTTCAGTGACTTTCATGAAGTGTCGACATGCGACGAAATCATGGGAAAGTGGTCACATGCAGAGATGTGTCATTTTCAGCTATAAAAGATGCCCCCTAATGTATGATGTTAGAGGGGAAGACGATAGATGAAATACATTATAAAGGAAACAACTGAGTATGGAGAGAGAAGAGAATCCAAGATTGAAAGGCTCGAACAAAGGTACCTGTAAGAGAGATAAATGTCAGAAAAATATGATCTCTGGGACATACAAGTCCATGTGCAAATCATCACCATAAAGATACAGGTGGATCCAACATATGTATAACTGATGAAACTATCATGGTCGCTCAATATGCAAAAAGGCGACATATCAAATCTAAAGGAGTCATGGCCACAAATGAACAAGGTGGGTCCATTCTCGACAATCGATCATAGCCACAAAAATACAAGGTGGATCTATGTCTCAGCAAAATGTCTAATAAAATGTAACAAGGTCTTGCGCAACTCGAGCAATAGAAAAAAATGATAATGCTATTGTCGGCCCAAGGTCTTCAATCCAAACTGCCCAAAAGGTACGAATCCTAACCATGCGAATAAAAGAGTTGAAGTTGAACATGGAGGAAACCGTTTGATTACTGTTAACAAAATCAAGGGAAACCATCATTAATGAAAATGGTCCCCAAGGTACCTAGTACATTCTAACAACTGTGAATACAAGGACTTGAAGTCGAACACTTGAAGAATCCATTGAGTATGAGACATTAGGGTATTCCCACTACCCAATAGCGAGGGAAATTTCCACTGATGACTACAATCCCCAAGGTACTATCATAAAACTCTAGATGTCATCTCCAGAGTAGGATGTGTTGCAGTCGATATGAACAGATCCGTTGGAAGGAAGGCATTAAGACATCCTTCATCATCCAACACGAGGTAAGTCAAAGACTAATTGGATCTAGAATTGGTACTGAATTTCACAACAAGAAACGCTAAAGACATGATGTAATGAACTGATACCAGGGAATGGCCGACACAAAAGGTTAAGGCAACTGCAGAATGGTCGACAAAGGTTTAATCCTTGAAAAGTGAGCACGACACAAAAGTGACTTAGGCAGCCTTTGACACAAAATGACCAATGAAACAAATCTACAATGTAGGATACATTGACAGATTTCCCATATAATTGGAAAAGAAACCAACTGGAGGAGTAAAAACTCTGAATCAAGATAAGATCAAAAAACAAGGACCCAATTGTTGATAGACTCAAAACTGGTGCTTTGTTCAAGGAAACAAGACTTGCTGCCATGATGTAAAAAACATGTGAATGAACTTCCCTTCCTCTCTTTTATGTAAAGGTTTAACGAGTCCAAGAAATAAAACTCGGGACCATCTTCATTTTTGGCAAGCTCGAAGAAAAGACAGAAGAATGCTTGATAAAACACTGATTCATGGATTTTATGAGCCCGAACTAGTACATGCTCGACAATCTTTTCATAGTTTAGAGAGTCTGAAAACTCCAAATAAGACTCCAGGGGGGTGATTTTTTGTACAATTAGTCTCCTAAGGCCGAAAAAGTATAAAACATACCAAAGAAGAACTCTCTTAACTTCCGAAGAAGAAAAGGCACACCTTTTTTGTATTTAGTCAGGAAGGTCCGAAAAAGGTTAAATTACCACCTACCCAATGCTCCTTCAAAAGCAGCATATAGCCTGAGTTTTACGAGTGTGAAGGAAGGGAAGATCACTCGGAAAGATCCATTTGATTACGAGAAATGGGGCTTACAACAGTAAACTCGATGCTTTGTTCTTTAGGGTTTAACGAGCATGACAAAGACATAAAGTACACTCGAAATCTTTTTCATGTTTTATTCCATAGCACGAAAAAGAGAAAACTAAGCTCATACCGGGGGTTCCTTTTCCATAAGTTTAGTCCCTCAGGTTCGGAAAAGTGATAAACCTATGCTTGAGAATGCTCTTCTCAATTCCAAAGAAAAGAGAGTGTTCCTTTCTCGTATTATTCCACATGGTCTGAGAAAGTGATAACCTACCACCAATGTGGATGCCCATTCACATATTCTTAACGAGCCTGAATGGACAAGTTTACTCGGCAGTCAAGTCTATTTTTAGGAGTTGGACCTGGGCCTAAAGAAACTCAATATCTTTCCCATGAATTTTTAACGAGTCCGAAAAATTCAACTCATGGCCTCCTTACTATTTTTAACGAGCTCGAAGGAGAGCAAAAAGAATGCTCTAAATGCGAGGAGACGAGTGTCATAGGTAGGTGAAACTAGTTCCAAGTGCAAGGAACAAACCTATGCATAATGCAAGGAAAGTGAGCAAGATAAGGACAATCAGGGAACGTCTCCTCACGGTAAAAGGTGTCAAGTTGCAAAGGCAAAATGATACAAGGCTTAGCGATGATGAGAACAAAGATGAGGGCTTATACAATGAGCTAAAATCATGGAATTCGGCATCAGACTCATAAGCGCGAGCAGGGAACATGCAAATGCAATTAAAACTTGAAACACAAGACAAGGACAGTAAACAATTGTGAATCCAACTAAGAATCCTATCTCCAAGAAATACCGGCATCAGGATCATATTTAGAAGAAAAGATCTGATGCAGGTCGCTTTGGAAGAAACACATGTGACTTTGCTATCTTCTACAAAAGGTAAATTCAAGGCAGAATCAACTAAAGAAGATTCTATAGCACCAAGGCTCAAGGGTTTATAATCAGTAAGATCAACCTCAGAAGGAGAGAAAAAATCAACAAGGGAGATAGAGTCTGCAGGAACAAACTCAGTATCACAGGAGTTGAAAAATTCATAAGAAAAAAATCGAACTCATCAAGATCACTGACTTGTTGTTCGAAGGGAGAGTCCAAAGACTCAATAAGACCAACATAAGAAGAAAGGTCAGGCTTACTAGGAAAATCAGGGTTATATTTAGTCACAACTGAACCAACATCTAAAAGAAGGTCATATTCTATCGAAGACTCTAGGAAGGCTTCATCCAAAGGAAGGAGATAATCCGAGATAGGACACATGTCTAAACTTTCAAATGGATTGATAGAGTGGAGAGCATGCTCCATAGTTTGTATAGGATGACTCACCTGTTCAACTGCTGGGACCAAGTCCCGAGAAGGTAAGCATGAAAATAGAGGCTGCTTCTCAGTAGCAATTGAATGTAAAGGACATGAGGCCACATAGCTCACATGTGCCGGGGTAGTGTCTATAGAAACAGTGGGAATCAATAAAGGAAAAACCTGGACTCTAGTTGGGTTAGGAGAAGGATCAAGAAAATACAACTGATCGATAGTGACAATTTCTTCTCCATGATTAAAGTACATCACACGAAATAATGTTGACACCACATCTTGCATGGCATAGACATAATCACATCCAAGGAGCATATTGAAGTCCAAGGGGTCTTCTATCACCATGAAGTCAACTAAGATGGTCTTACCACCCAAAGTAATAGGTGTTTGAGAAAGAATTCCCAAGGCTATACAAGTTCTTCTATCAAACTCCAGTAACTGACTAGCAATCGACACAAGGCTGGGAGATCCCATGCCTCGCCAAGCACAAGCAAAAAAAATACTAACTGAGGCTCCTTCATCAACAATACAACGAGTAATCGTATATGATTCAACTTTGACCTTTATATGGAAAGGTGCATTGGAAGGAAGGCGCGGCTCAAATAGGCTATCCCAATCAAAGGAAGCAATCCGAGAGCTTGGTGGGGGTTGATCCGAGATGAGTTTGGTGCCCCCTTGTTTAGCAAGTTTTGAACTGGCAGTGAAGAAAATGTGACTAGCAGACATTTCAATCTCCAAAGGAAGAGTGGGATTGATCGATAATGGAATCGATTCAACTACTTTGAGAAAGTCACTCTCCAAAGGGAGAGTGGGATTGACCAAAGATGACATTGGTTCAATCACATCAGGATCACTCTCTGAAAGAAGAATGGGATCGACCAAATCTGAGATTGGTTCAACCACTTGATCAACCAAAGGTTGAGTAGGTTGTTGAGAAACTATAGGTTGTTCAGGAGAAGGAAATTATTGAGTCTTGGACCACACTCTTTGCACTTCTGTGATAGCAGGGCACTGGTGAGTAAGATGATCTCCCTCACATAGCTTACAAGGGAACTTAAGTTTGCTCTTTGAACGACCAATTTTGTCAACGGTGTCAACATGACTAGCAATGGATGACTGTTTGTTCTCAACATGACCTGTAGAGGATGAGATTTTTCCCCCAGCATGAACACCAAAGGTTGGGTGACTGGGTCCAACTTGACTAAGAGAGGTTGGTTGTTGAAAAGCTTTAGAATGTTCAAAAACGGGATGACCATGAAACCAAACTCTTCGCACCTCCGCGATAGAAGGGCATTTATAAGTAAGGTGGTCTCCCTCACAAAGATTACAAGGAAACTTGGGCTTGTGTTTTGAACGGGTAGTATTTTTAACAGTGTCAACATGACTCGCAGTGGTTGACAGATTGTCTTCAGCATGAACCACAGAGGCTAAGAGACTACCCCCAGTATGACTTGCAGAGGCTGAGAGACTACCCCCAACATGACTCGCAGAGGCTGAGAGACTGGTTCCAACATGACTTGTAGAGGTTGGACGGGCACCACCAACATGAACAATAGAGGCTGAGTGGTTAGGATCAACATGCTTTACAACATTTGAGTGTGTGCCCCCAGCATGAACAACAAAGGCTGGGTGGATGGATCCAACATGAATTACAGAGGTTGGATGGGGAGGTTCAACTTGAACAACAGAGGTTGAACGGGTTCCCTCAGCATGAACTGTAGAGGCTGAGTGACTGGATCGAACATGACCTGGAAAGGTTGGAAGGATCCCACCAACATGAACCACAGAGGCTGGATGGTGAAGATCAACTTGACTTGTAGAGGTTGAGTGCTGAGATCCAACATGACATGCAGAGGTTGGATAGGTGTCCCCAGCATGAACCACAGAGGTTGGGTGGTGAGTTTCAACTTGACCTACAGAGGTTGAATGGGTGCCCCCTTGCTTACGTGCCTTCTTCACATTCCTCCTTCTTTTACTCCTTTTAGACTGTCAGTTACTAGTATCGATACTTTCACTGCATGAGGTAGAAGGAGGAGGAGAATCAACTACAGGTGAAGGGGAAGCAGTGTTTTGACTCCCTTGATATAAGGAGCTTACTTGAGAAGCATCAGGAGCATTCAAGATAGTTGGAGTGGAAAACAACCACACCGGTATCCCTAGGGTGAATCCAGGAAGATTCAGGGTGGCCATTAAGGGAACACCAACATTCCCCATGAGAGGAATAGTACGAGGAGTTCCCAGCATGGGGATCTCTTGGTTGGTGTTCGAAGGGGTGTTAGACATAGTTTCAAACAAGGAGACAAAGTCTGAGGTTGAAAGACAACCAAAATTACAAAGCACACACCTAAAGGCACACTAAGTATAGACAAACCACATAGCACTCACTAAAAATTCCTAAAGCCAAACAGATAAACAGGTATAAGATACGCTTTCAAAAAGAAAGTTGATAGACAGTTACTTGGAATCCCTATAGATGTTCTTAGGAACAAGCGGAGGAATCACCCATCGCCCTCCCACACCTTCTACCGGGGTTACCTTCCAAGCCTGTCCAAGGTCAACCAGAAACCCTATATGTCAAAGAGACTAAAGGCTACCTTAACTATATTGACAGTCTGGGGGGATAGTCGCAAGCATGATTCATACGCATGGGCAGGGTAGCTGATCCCAAAACTCTGTCTAGGACAGAATCCCCATATGCGTAAAAACCTTGGTCTACACTTTGACAAGGAATCAGAGGGTTATCTCCTCAGTCCAAGTCTCCACGCGGCCTCGTGTTTAACTCCCGTTTGAGAGGAGCTTCCCAGATACAATAAACATAGAGAATGGTTTACCTAGTGATTGGCCAGCTACGTCTGAAATTTAAACACTTGTGGAGAGTTGAAACTCCCTAATCCACAAGTCTAGCCTGATCTAGTTGGTGTATGACCCTATAAAATAAAACTTACTAATAATTTTTAAATTATATCGTTTATTTTAAGGGTTGTTTTTAGTCAAAGGGTAAATGGCATGAAACTTATGTGGTGTTTTGACTCAAAGTTGAAACAAAATGACTAAGCAAAGAGATATGAAATGCAAAAAGCAAAAACTATTCTCTTTATTTTTCAAATAGAAAACTTGAAAGCCACAAAAGAACAAATTCTTTTTATATTTTTTTCAAAAACAATGATATGCTATGCAATCTAGACTAAAAACCTAATCTACATGCATATAAAGCAAACATGTGTTTTTGTCTTTTTCTTTTATAAATGCAAAATAGAAATCAGCCTATCAACTAATGCAAGCAAGTACTGTAAGAAAAACAAATAGACAACTACTCTACACCCCACAAACAAACCCTAGGTTTCCCTAAAGTTAGATATCAACCTCTCTTGAAAAGAAGGATTACAAAGGTAAACGAGCCAACAATTTTGGAATGAAGAGACTAAGCAAAAAAATGACATAAACAAAGGTCAAGAAGTCCCAAGTATCAATCTAAACCTACAAACAAAGGCTGCTCAGTACCTTGTCCAACAAGGTCAAGCCAAAGAAGGAGGTAGGGGGGGGGAAGCAGCAAAAACAAGTATACGTTCTTTTTAATTTTATTTTATAAATGCAAAAGAAAAACTACCTACAAAGAAAAGTATGCAGATAATAAGAACAAAGCAAAAGGAACTTTTCTATACAACCACCAAACAAACTCTAGAATGCCCTAAAGTCAGTATAAACCCTACTTGGAAGGAAGGCTTGCATAAAAGACAAGTCAACTATTTTGGCATGGTGAAGTTAACCAACAAAAGAAGAAGGAAACCAACACCAACAAGCTTCTGAAATCAAACAAAGATCACTAATAGAGGCTGACCAAAAACATAAGCCAAACATCATACCAAGCAAAGGAGGTGGGGGAAAGAGCAAAGAGCAAAACCTAATTCTATAAAAGGGGTTACCACATAGATAAAGAACAACCAAAAGGGATGAAACTAACTCCTTGGAGTCATGCACCTGTATAGGACACCAAAAGACCTACCAAACAACCCACAACAATAGAAAGAACCACAAAAAATGAGGAAAAACACTGTTTTAGGGGCACACATGGGTTGTACTACTGACAGGTCGCGTGTCATACACGGGTTGCCAATACAACAAGTCGTGTGTATAAGCACACGCAGGTTGTATAACTGACAAGTCGCATATCATACGCGGGTTGACAGTATAGATAGTCGCATGTACCAAACCAGACATGCGAGTGTTCAGTCTACAAGTCACGTATGGGTGGAAAAACTCCTAAACAAGGTCAAAAACCGCCTTAGGAAGGCAGGGGAAGTGTGCTATCGGACTTATAGAGTGTTCCTAAGTGGCAAGAAGGACCTAAAATAATGCAAAAGACTGAAAGAAATAAATAGAAACCCCAAACAGACAAGGCTTTCCCTAGCGGAGTCGCCAGTTCTGTTGTAAAGGAAAGTATCCTATGGCTAGGGTCTTAAGAGGCCATCAACGTACTGGGGTTGAAGGGTGGATGCATATAGTTCTGCAAGTATATATAAGCAAGATCAGAGATTATAAAGGTCCACACTTGATTAACTGAAGGCTGGTCCAAGCTTTCTCTTCAATCCTCTTCTTGCTCCTTTCACTCCTCTTGCTCCAAGAGACCTGCAAAATGAATCATACCTTCCTCAAACCATTACGACCACATATAAAACAATGATAATCAAATAAACATGAACTAATGATCTGACTAACATCATCATATGATCATAAAAAAAATTCAATCACACATTGAACAATGATTTGGGAAGAAGAAGGACATCACATCTTTATTAATCTTGAAAACAAGTACAAGTATACCTTCTCTTCAAGTTCGGCACCTCACGAAACCTTGATCCGGTTCTGTTGCTTCTCTTCTCCAAGGAACTCAGCCTCCAAGCTCTGCAACACAAGGAGAATGCTTCTAGGGAAAAGGTGTGGGCAAAGAGAGCCCCAAATCCTCCAGCATAACAATGTAAATATTCAAGTCCCTTCTCATGGACCTCCCTACCTCTATTTATATGGTTAAGGAAGAGTTAGGGGTGAAGACAAAGTAGTTACAACTGAAGGAGTCAGTTGCATAACTACCCAAACTACCCGAAATTCAAAATTCATTTTTTTTGACATTTTTAAGAGGCGTACGCGGGTTGCTGAAACATCAGTCGTGTACATGAGAAATACACGTGGGTTGCCAATATAGAAAGTCACATACATAAGGTGTATGTGACTATTATATATTATCAACTCATGTACGTATGCGGGTATTATATAGAGCAAGTCGCGTACGTACGGTGGTTTGCCTTAAGGAAAGTCGTGTATAGACAAAAAAAACTCATTTTTAGGGTATTGCTAGGCATTTTAAGACTTTGGTGTCTTCTGGAAAGTTTTAGCTAACAGAAATATATTTCCAATGGTGTAGAGATGAGGTCAAATGGAGTTATAAAACTCAATATATGGGTCCTCCAAGTTATGTGTTTTTTCAGTGACTTTTAGTGACTTTCATGAAGTGTCGTCATGGAAGTGTCGACATGCGACGAAATCATGGGAAAGTGGTCATAGGTAGAGATGTGTAATTTTGAGCTATAACATACATCAGGATATGTGTTCATGCTTGTAGAAGGACCAATCATCTATTCAAGCAAGAAGCAAAGTGCCATAGCACTCTTATCTACAGAAGCAGAGTATAGAGGAGTTGTAAATGCAACAACTCAATGTTGTGGTTGCAGGGAATACTTGGAGAATGTGGCTTCGAATCATAGTTTTCAACTATTATCTATTGTAATAATCATAGCACCATTTGAATCTACAATGATCCAGTTCAGAGACAGTGAACCAAGCACATTCAAGATCCATATGCACTACATCAGACAACTTGTGCATGATGGTACCATTCATCTACTCTTCTGTGCATCTTCAAAACAAGTAGTAGACATATTCACCAAAGTTTTTTGTGAGAAGACATTCAACAATCTCAAATCACTGCTGGGGATTTTTGATCATGCTGTGAAGCATGATTGATGACAAGATTTCCAAATTTTGTTTTCCTGTCCATGTTTAAGGGAGGATTTTCCCACTGGGTTTTTGCCTCTTTCCTTGGTTGTATGGACAAGCAGTATGTAAAGGGTGACTACGCCTTGTTGCTAGGCCCTATATTTTTCTGATATTTACTCATAAATTCATTCTTAAGGGGGGTTTTTATAATAATCAACCCATAGCTACCTACCTTAGACATTAATTTAATCATTTTTTGTCTTATTACCTAGTTTCCTAGATTCCACTCTATGCTAGTTTCCTTCTACATGTCCTAGAAGTCAACACATGCTAAAACTGAGTCATGGAGTGATTCATAAACATCCTAGAAACCCATTTTAGAATTTCTCATTTATTCCAGATTCTCGAAAGCACATATCTTCTTTTTCTGTAAAGCTGCCTTGTTTTATTTTTTATTTAAGGCAAAGGAAAAGCTAGACTAGTTGTAACTACCTTTTTTTTTCCCACATAATCCTCCCTCCTTTTCTCCAAATAAAATCATGTATGAGTTGTATTTCCATCCCTCTTTATATTTCCCACTTGACTTATCCAATTCATGAGCATCTACCTAGATTTGGAAACTGCTTTATGCACTTATGGGGGATTTGACTAGTTTTGGTAAGCCTATTTTTTTACTATTTCGAATGGCATATTTATGCATTTGAGTATCTCGTGTAATTATATATTACAGAAGCCTATTAATTCATAAGGTTGTCTATTGTACACTTACTCAATACATATTACTGTTATGCTCCAATTTCATTCTCCTTTGGTGTGAATTTTGCATGTTTGATTAGCAATTTTGTGAGTGTAATTGTTTTATCTCTTGGGTTCAATTTCCACAAAAATGTTGCTGCAGATGGATAAAAATGAAAATATAAAGCATGGCTGGTTTCAAAAGGATTCTCCCAAGTCCAAGGAATGGACTCCCATGAGACCTTTGCACCGGTGGCAAAAATGGATTCTATCAGTGTAGTTTTGGCCATTGCTGCATCCAAGCACTGGGAGGTGCACCATATGGATGTTAAAAGTGATTTTATTAATGGATACCTATAAGAATATATATACATGAATCATCCTGAAGGATACAAATCATATCCATAATTGGTTTGTAAGATGTAGAAATCCTTATATGGCTTAAAATAGGCCCCAATATCTCGGTACGCCAAAATGGGTTCTTTTCTGCTCTCACAGAACTTTGAAAGATGTAAGTCTGATCCAAATGTGTACTTGAAGTAGTATGAAGGTAATTTTCTGATTATAGTTCTATATGTGGACGATGTCTTAATCACAGGCAGCACTCTTGCTTCAATTACTTTTATAGAAACGGCTTTACATGAAGCTTTTGAGATGAGTGATCTAGGCCTCGTGAGACAGTTTCTAAGGCTAGAAATAACTCAATATTTGGATGGGATTATGGTGACACAATAAAAATATGCTTTAGACATGTCAATTAAGTTTAATATGGTTGATTTCAAGGCATCACCTTTCTCACTCCTCTCAGGAATCAGTCTTGAAGAGGGAAAAACTACTCCACATGTGGATTCTACTCTTTACCGTCAGTTGATCGAAATCCTTCTCTACTTGACACATTCAAGGCATGACATTTAATATGTCATAAATAGTGTATCAAGTTATATGTAGTAGCCTCATGAGATTAATTGGAGGGCAGCCAAGAGGATTCTACAGTACGTGCAGGGTTCTATATCCTATGGCATTCACAATGTTGTTGATTCTGAACTAGACTTGGTAGGATTTACAGATTCTGATTGTGAGGAAGATTGCATAGATGGGAAGTCCACTTCCAGCTATGTGGTGAACTCAGATTTATTATTTAGTGTTCTTTAATTTGAGGGGAGTTTTTTTCCAACAGGGTTTTCCTCTTTTCCTCACTTGGCATTTTTTGATCATTTTTAGAGTTATTTTGTAAAGGGTGACCTATGGCCTTTATTGTCAGGTCCATATATTATTTTTACTCCTCCACATGAGTATAGCTTAAGGGGGGTTTTAGAGTCATTATCCAACCCACACATCATTATTGGCCTAATTTTCCTAATTTACCACTTATCCTAAGTTATTGGCTTGAATATATGATTGCATCATCAACTCGATCATCCTCCTTCAATCAGGGAGCTAACTGAGTATTCTCCTTCAATCGGGGAGACTAACTAAGCTTCCTCCTTCAATCAAGGACAAAATATGGGTGGATATGCATGGCATAAGTTCCCCAAATCAGTTAACCGATGGTTGTTCCACCTACTTTCAGTTAAAATGGAGCTGTAAAGGCGCCTCCAAGATGATTTTTCCTATTTTTGGTAATTTATAGTTAACTGGAGTGATTTAAGGCTCCTCTAACAAATTCTGGTGACTTAGTTTAGTTCAATTCAGTTGATCTCACCTAAATGAAGTCAGACATGCTCCCTCACCTACTGATTGGCATGCAGTTGAGTGATATTCAGATAGACTCGGTCTAAACTGCCCCTGATTTAGTTATAGTTAATTATGGTTGTGATTAGTGGTTAACTGATGTTCCAAGTGGTGTCTAACTGAAAGCTAAGCCACTCTCATTTATACAATTCGAATGACCTCCTTTGGTATTCGAATTGTCTGGTTATTCATGCCAATGTATGACATTATATCCATTTACATTTTTTATTAATGAAAGTTTATACAATTGCATCTCATTTTTTGTATTGTTTCATATCATATTTTGAGTAAATTTGTTTGTGGAATCTTCTGTAAGTTTTGTCTTGGTCCATAGATTCCTTTGAGCTCAATTTTAATACCTTTTCAGATATTTATATAATGGATATTTATGATGAAAATTCAAACAAAAGGATGAAGATACACTCTAAAAAGGAAATAATTAGACAAGATGAACATAATTTGGATGATTAAGAGAAATTCCTTCTTTTAGAACAAAAACCTATACAAATACAACAATATTGTTTTGCTAGTGGAAGTAGAACAGAGTCAAACTATAGTTACAAATCTAATTTCGATTTTTTTTTCAAGCTATGTAGAGAAAAAGAAGAAATATTTGGATGATATGTGAAATCATTTTCCTTCGGTGAGACAATTAATAGATCAACAACTTTCATTGATTTCCACTAGGGATCTAGAGAGGAATACCTTGAAATTTGATTGGTGAGTGACAAAAAGTATCAGAGATGGAGTTTGGGTTGGGTAAAATCAGTGTACCTCATAAAATCCAAATTCATAGGTAGACTAGTGATGTGTCGTATTATGATTTGTTGAAGACACTTTGAGAATTACTAAATTGCAATCAATAGTTTACAAGTTGGAAAACCAACTTAGATAGGAAAAAGTAGAGAATACATCAAGTTCAATTCAAATTAAGAATATACAAACATATCTCATAACTTCAGGGACTAAACCTAATAATATTCAAATGACTAAAAATATGTTGGGAGAGAAATAAAACACTATTCAAGCACTCAAGAAAAAGATAAAGGTTCTGGTAACACAACATGTTTAGTTGTCTGAATTGACGGTGTTGCAAAAGGAAAAAGAGAAAATTCATCAAGAGATGATGTAATTTAAACGGAAAGTATTGAAATTATAGGAAGAAAAGAAATCTTGGGAAGTTGAACGCTCAGGATTCATATCACAAATTTCAGTTTTAAATGCAAATCGGAGGGAAGAAGAGGAAGTGTTGGAAATGTTTATGAGTCAACCTCTGATTCATAATGAAGATCAGATGAATGAGTCCCATGGTGAGGATTTATATGTTTCCATGTCACAGATTAAATTAAGAGAAGGGGAAATCAAGGAATTAAAAGAGGAGAATATCATACTTAAACAAGAACTAGCTCACAATATTGAGGAAAATAATAAAGTTTCAAGTGAGAAAAACAATTATAAAAGAAGGTTAGTCGAAATTGAATGAGAAAGTAATAGGAAAGACACCATTACAGGGAGCTAAGAATCTTACTTGGAATGCATTGGCTGTAGAAATTACAAATTTTAGACCTTATTTAAATTATGTAAATGATAAAAAATTGATAGTATATATGGCCTTCCAAAGGTGCAAGGTGGTTAATGAGAATTTGTATAAGAAGCCATTGGATACAATGCAGAACACCATTAATTTCTTGAAGACTTTGACGTATGAAGATATGCTGGAAATGGGAATTAGAGATATATTGGCCATTATTTTATGGGCTAGGATATTTATCAATAAGCGTAATCTTGTCAAAGTAGTACAGGAAAAGGAAAATCAAATGCTTCTTGAAATTAGATATTTCAAACAAATATTTCAAAAACTCTTTAGTGATGGCCTTCCTCCTTTCTGGGATAATGATGGCAGGTTACTTTCCCAGGAACTATATCATAATTTTTCAGTGTGCAGTCATATGGACCATTATAAATTTGAATATTTAACAAAAGGGATGACTGGAAAAGTCATCATTGAAAAATTAACAGATGATTTTGAGATATTTGATTGATTTATGATTACTCAAAGTAATTTACCACCTATTTCTTATACTTTATACGTGGAATTGGAAGTGTCAATCAAGGAAATGATGGAATACGACATCCCGAACCAAGAGAAAAGGAAATTTGTGGAGAAGTTTGGAAATACCAAATACAAATTACATCAATGATGGACATATTTCGCAGTTCAAAGGAGCAGTTCAAGTACCTCATATGGCTTGCCACATGGATTTTCAAAACTTGTTTTTTTAGGGAAATATTGCAGTTACTAGGTTCCTATAAATTAGGAATTTAGTTACAAGAACTTTATGTTACAAGTCATTTTTTAATCATTCACTCAAGGGGCAACTTGGTATATATTTTGAATTTTATGATGTATTGGGGGTTGTATCCCAAAGAGAGAAGCAGACAGTTGTGAACAATATTTTTTTATCTTTAAAATACAATTTTATAGAGAACATATAAAATAAACTCTTCTCTAAATCATAAATTCTTGTGGCAATGATTCTAAGTTTGTGATATTCTTTACATGCATGTGTTAATATTTACCTCAGTATTTCATTATATGTTTTTCTTCTTAGTCTTAATTTGATAAAAAATGGTTTGGAATTCCTATGTGGTGCTCCAAATGCATGCAATTGAATGCTCATACTTTTATATCTAACATTACATTAAAACCATTTGGTGTTTAATTTGAAACCTTATTTGGAAGGGTGCAAAAAAGGGAAGGTGAGACCTAGCTAGAATATTCCAAAAAAAGGAAGCAATCCTAGAGCTTGGAATGGGTTCATTCAAAGTGAATGGAATCCCCCCTTGTCTAGAGACTTCTAAACTAGCAATGAAGAAAACTTGAGCAGTAGCCACAACAATATCCAAAAGAAGAGTGGGGTTGACCAAATATTGCATCAATATGACCACTTGAATCATGTTTCTCTCCAAGGGAAGAGTGGGATTGATGGAAGATTGCATCGGTTTGACCACTTCATCACCCAATAGTTGAATGGTTTGTTTGGAAATTACAGGTTGTTCGGGAGCAATATATCCCTGAGATAGGGACCACACTCTTTGTACCTATAGACTGGAAAGGCACATATGAGTAAGATGATCTCCCTTTCAAAGATTACAAGGAAAACTAGGCTTTCATTAATGTATTCATCTAGTTTTCTCAATAGTATCAATACTTCCAACATGACTCACATTGGCTAGTTTTTTTCCCCCAACATGACTTCCAGTGGTTGGTTGCTTGTATCCAATATGACTTGTATTGATTGGTGACTTGCCATTGATGTCACTTGCAGTGGAAAATAATGTGTCCTCAACGTGACTAGTATTATTCAATGACCTATTTACAATATGAATTGCAGTGAGTAAATGTTTTCCCCTGGCATTAATTGCAATGGTTGGTTGCTGGTCTACAATGTGACTTGTAGTGGCCAGTGACTTTCCCCTAACACAATTTTCATTGGATAGATAATTTCCCCTAGAATGACTTTCAATGGATGGTGGAATACCCCCTTGCTTTTCATATTGCTCATATTTGTCCTCTTTATGTTCCTTTAAGACTGCCAGTTACTAGTATGAATACTTTCACCAAAACAGGTCAAAGAACAAGGATAAGAGGTCGTTGGTGAAGAGGGAAAAGGGTTATGATGCTATTGACATACAATTCCTTATTGGGTATCATCAAGAGCATTCAAGACATTTGGAGTGGAAAATAATCAAAATGACAACCCCAATGTGAATCCAGTGAGATTCGAGGTGTCCATTAAGGGAGCACTGACGTTTCTAATGAATGGAAAAGAACAAGCATCCGCTTGGATAGGAATCCCTTGGATGGTATCCTTATTAATTTTAGCCATATACTCTAATTAAAAAATTAAGAAATCTCTAAATCCTTCTATGGGGATCAAAAAATTACAATCAACATTGATCTAGATCTTGAGGGATGAGACCCGGAAGTCTTGAATGTCGAGAGAGGAGGAGAGAAAACATAAAAATATGGAATTAAATGAATCATAAGAACATTAATGAAAATACATGAATCAAATACACCTAAAAAATATGAGGAAGCGAGAAAGAATCTCTATGATACATCCAAGCAAACTCACTCTCCCAAAAATCAAACTAGGGTGGTTAAGTCATGAGTTCAATCAATGAACAGTTGAACATGAGCATTCTGAAGTTAGCATGGGATGATTAGGGCCTAATACCAACTAGAGAAAGTATGAGAGACATGTTACATACAAAATATTCCTATAGGCTGGGATAGAACACAACAAATGGAGTGACACCAGAAATCAACTCTAATCTCAAGTATTCCATATGAATGTAAAATGCTAACAACAAAATATAGGGCCCATATCTCAACCAGAAGTTAGAAGAAGACCATAATTTATATTTTGATCCAATTCTTGCAATCTACAACTTGTCTTCAACAAAAAATTCAAGCATATAATATATATATATATATATGAAACTTTAGCACCTACTCTAGCATAATCCATTGAACATGTATAAAGAAAATGTGCCCATGGAAATTAATACAAGCATTTGCATGTGAAATTGGATGAGAAAAGAGTATTTCTCTTAATTCAAAAATATAAGTACAAAGTGACAACATCTATCGGATCCTCATTGGAACCAAGAAACCAAGTTCCTCCACCACTTCAATCCTCCATGCAAAGCAAAGTTCACAAATACAATGGAGATATTGGGAGATGAACATAAATGGTTCAATAAACAAGGATAAAGGGATGCAGACTCAAGGAAATGACAATGGGGAAAAATTTCACAATAGTTTCCTTACTCTCAAAGTTTATCCTCTTCAAATGATTCTCAATGGCTTAATAGATAGACCTAAAATGGGAAATGTAGGTTTGAATCGAAGCGTTTTCCAACATATCGAAGGTCAAGGATCGTAACCACTATGAATTGGCATGGAAAATCAGAAATATTTTTTTATTTTGAGAAAAAAACCTGATGTATGTGGGTTGTAATGGAGCAGGTTTCCTGTACGCATGATGTATAACTTTTCACCCACTTGTATCAATGAAACTGACTTTTTAAGGGTTGTAATGAAGCATTAGGAATATACTAAGCCAGGGGGATATAGTGACTCTACATAGGGATAAAGGTAGGTCATCAGTGCATGATGCATTAGGTGTTCCAAATCGTGCTTAAAGATATTCCCACTAATGTGTGAGGTCATAGTGAGAATCACAATGGTTGAAATACATTATAATGATCCTAGAAGTGGAGTAGTGAAGACCCAGCCAAAAGAACTATCCACTCATGATCATAGTACAATAATGACTCTAAATACATGGTTGGGGATCTGAAGTCTATATAGCAGTCCCAAGTACATATACATAAAATGGCGATGAATAGGAATATGTAATAACTAGTCACAACCACATACAATATACAGTGGATTATGGTGATCTCCACACTAAGTGAAGATATCTAGTACATAATTATGAAGTACATTTCTCTGATATGAAAAGAACTACTGTAGGTACTGTCATGATCAATATAGTAGCATTTATGAGAATGCCACCATACTCTGAGGTATTATACACAAATCGTTGATGGTACATGTCCCATCACATGAATAAATTTGTTGAGGTCAAACATGTTGAAAGATCATCTTATTAATTATCATTGAGGTATATCGTTAACATACGTGAGAAAACCCATTGATGATGAAAATTGGTGTCAAGGTACCGAGTACATTCAACAAGTGTAAATAGAGGTTTGAGCTTGAACAATTGAAGAATCCATCAATCAGGGGACATTGATGTATTCCAAACTATCAATGGCGATAGAACCGGTCGCTGTTGACTACAAGCCTTAAGGTACTCAACTGACTCTAGATATTGATTCTAAAATAAATGATATGAAGTCCATGGTGTTAGGTCATGATTTTTTCTTCCTTAAATTTATGCTTTTATTTATGTTTTTGAACCTTGCTAGTATTTTTGCTTCTAGGAAATTTTGTTTATAAAGGTTAATTTAGAGTTCAAGTTTTTAATTTTCATGATTTTGATTTTTCTTATTTTTAAAGCCTGCTTTTATAAATTTTGCTTAGATTTCATTCTTAAAGGGTTTTACAAGGTATATATGGATTAAATGGTTTTATAAATGACACTAAGGTCGAAATTAAGCATATAAACCAAGTCTTAAACTTTATTAGTGGCCTAATGATGTGAAATTATGTGATTGGACTTTCTTGTAGCGTAGGAGAAAAATTAATACACTAGAGCGCTACAAGAAAGTCGCTAATGCCAAAATCATCATTTTTCAGTTCGATTTTTTTAGGTGTCTTGTCCCTGAGGTGTTAATCACATCATTTGTTACATTTGATACATGTCCTGCATAGTTTATCATTGAAACAGGTGGATGATTATCATATGAGGTAGATCGTGGCGACTGCATGCAACACAGGGTGAATGATGGTAGCGAGTAGAATGAGGCAGAGTTTTTCGGGAATATGTTCCTGATCTGAAGCATACGAAGGATATTGAAAGTCGTCGTGAGAACACGCTGCTGAGAAATCAGGGTTTTTACAATTGAATGAGTAATTGGATCTTTCCAGCAGCGACAGTTTGAAGTGGTCTGGACAATTAGAGACAGGTGGAATGTGAAATTCAACACCTGACCATTGAAGTGATTGCATTCCAGCGCTCGTAATGAGCTTCTGAGCAGGTACCCCATGTGTCATTTGCTAGGGTTTGCTTAATTTGGGGCTTTTCTAATAAAATCCTTAATGTTGAAATTCGAAGGAAGGATATGAGTTTTTCACTTAATAGACTGTGAATGATGAACTATTAACAAATATATCCAAGTATTCATCATTTAAAACAATAAATTTCAAAGCAGAACTGTTGGAGTTCCCTGAACTATGTATTAGGGAAGATAGTTATGATTTGAAGATAAATAGACTGTGGGATAATCGGCAGGTGCTTTAAACCATAGTGAATATGAATAAAAGTGGAAAAACAAAAAGAGCTGATCCCACTGACCTAAGTTGGATAGATAATTTTCCAGAATGTGCAGAGTTATTTTCTAATGCAGGATGGTTGACATTTTGCAAAAAGATTGATGTATATCATGCATAGGTCTCCCATAAATTTGCTTAGTGCTATGATAAAGACATTGTGTCTTTTGATACTTTACAATTCAAATTGACCAAGGAGTTGGTAGCTGAGGCAACAGGCATCAAGAATGAGGGAGAATTATGGTTTAAGAAGGTTCCATTCAGCTTCAATTCACAAAAGTACTTACTTCCTGGTGTAATTGTAGATTGGGGTAAAGGTGTACCCATTCATAAATTCAAGCCTAAATGGATAGAGCCCCTTAAAGTTTTATAGATTTATATTACCTGTGAGGGAAGATATGCCTTCGTTTTCAAATACCACTTCAGATTTCTTCAGCATCTCAGTAATGAGTCCAAGATGAACTTGCCCTTCTTGTTTCTAAAGAGTCTATAGAAGATGTCTTGCAGAATTAAGGAGCACCAAAATCATACTAAACAGTCCATTTTCCACCATGGAGTTATCAATCTCATCATAAATACTGTTTTGCAGAGTAGGGGAAAGACTTGGGAGTATTTCCATTTCTGGTCAGGTTTTCAAAATGGTCGAGAAGGACAATCTCACATAAGACAAGTTGATAAAGGACAGACTTTGATCAGAAAGGTCAGGAAAAAGGTAATTAAGGTCAAAGATGAAGACAGGGTTAAATTAGAGGAAGTTTTAGATCATGTAAATGAAGACTTTGAATCTAAACAGCCCCTTAATGACATTGAGAGAAAAAATTTATAGTCAGATATCAAGAAGATCGAGCCTGTTGAAAATGATGTACCAGAAGAGACAATTTCTGCTGAAAAGGTTGTACCTGCAGAGAAGATTTCAGATGAGAAAGAGGATATTGAAGTTCAAAGACAAAGCCCTATCACAGTTCTATCAGAAGATGAGAAATGCCTGTGTGAGGATGATAAAGTACTTGTCATTGATGCAACTAGGGATTGTACTGAAAAGGAATTTCACAGCCAGGGTGATGAGGTAGCATTACCAAAAAGAAAGAAACTAAAAGTTGTTGAATTTGCCTCAGTTACCCATTAGGGTAAGACTTTCAAAATGTTGGGGGAGATTGATCCTGTGTGGAGACCAAAAACCAGACCTAGAAATAAGCTCAGACTGAATATGAAGAAGTTGTTGAACCCTAAATTGAACAAAGAAAGAGTAACAATGATAGATAATTCTTCATCTGATGAAAAATTGAATGATTATAAGGGTGACAGTAAGGGTAAAAGTCCAATGGAATAAGAAAGAGAGTCTGTCCTTACTGATACTAAACTATCTGATATATTTCTAGAAGTACGAATTCAGATGTTGCAGGAATAGCAAGAAGGTGAGATAAAGGATTCTTACTCAGAAAAGAAGGTGATGGTTAAGGAAAAGGTTCCATGTGAAGCTAAAACTGAAGAACACCTAGGCATTCCTAAAAATCCTACAGAATTGTTGCCAGAAGATGAAGAAATTTATAAGAGATTAAATATTCCATGGCTTCCAAATGAGATGCAAACCATAGCAGGAAATAAAACCTTTGATTCAAAAAAAGAGAATTTATAGAGAAGTGTAAAACAATATAAGTATCAGGTGGAATACATGCAGGAGACAAATGATGGCTTGGTCATGGCCAACAGAAGACTCAGAGAGGATTTGGATGAGGTGAATAGCCACTATCAGGAGCTGATTGCAGTTTCCAGACAGGCATTGAAAAGGAAGAGGTATACAGAAGGTCAATTTACAATGTTGAAGCAAACCATCCAAGATCTACAGTAGCAAAATGAAGAACTAACTAGAAAAATTGCAAATATGGAAGCAGATTAACTGAAATCTAGAAGAAAGGCCCAAGCCCTAGAAGGGATAGCCTTGTTAGCTGAAGCAGCTAAGGATCTATAAATTTTGTTAAGATAATCAGTTATTAGTTAGGTTTTGAAAGTTACTTTACTTTTGTAATTATTATTTAGATGAAACTATTTCGATGGGTAGTCTAAAAAGAAGTTAGGGTTCAATTCCTTAACCCACTTTGGAGGATAGTATTAATGTATGTCACAAAGAGGATATATGGTTTGATTTTTTGGCTGGCAAGAGGAGGTCTTCAGACTTGTTCACAGGCTAAGTAAATGAGTCTTATGTGTATTTGAAAGACTGATTATGAAATATATGCTCTATTTACCCTTCAGTTTGTTCTCTGGCTTCATTTATAGCTTGTTTTAGTTACTCAGTTGGTAATTTCATTGTTGGTTTAAAGTTTTTATACTTGGAGTGCTTGCCATATGTGGATGAACCTCAGTGTTGTTTTCTGTTGGATTATGGTTATTATGTTATACATCTCAGCCTTTCTATGCTTATGATTTAGTGTTTATTTGGATTTATGAATGCATTCCCTCTTGTCATCAAACTTCTCAACCAAAAAACCTTAAAAACCCTATTTTGTTTGATTGATATATTTGAGATTGTGTTGGCTTGTTTTCTTATAGTTTGGGAACAATTTCTGGCAAAAAAATCTTTGGCACCATTGCCGGGGAACAAATTTGAAAACATATTTTTCCCTGGGATACTTATCATTTCACTGGTTTTAAGAGGTGAACTTAAACCAGGAAATCTTAAAGACTACTTTTCACCAGTTTGTCACAGTGGCTACTAGGGGAATTGGAACTAGAATCAGAACTATTTCACCTTTGCGGTTGGGTGTTTCAGACCCAAAACAGATACTGAAAACATCAAGGAATATTAGAAGGTGTTAGTCATCACCAACCCTATATAACCCTGATCAGTTAGATAGTTCGTCACCTTTATTTGTTTTGAGAAAAGAAGAAGAAACTTCACGTTGGTTGAAGCCCATAATTCCTGTCAGTAGCTTTCAAGTTTTCACTGATCCTCAATCCTTCAAAAAGGAAAAAACAGTATCTCCTAGTAAAATTCCTCTATTTCATTTGAAAGTTGGTAAAACCCCTTTTCAGCCAAGTTCCAGTCAAATCTCTCCATCACTAAAGTCAGTAAACCATAAAATGGCAGCCCAAAATCAACCTATAGATATGATGGACCGAATGGTTGCATCTAGGTATGCACCATTAGTTTTGTCTCACCCTTTGAATGCACTTCCTGGAGATGATTATCAGAAATATCTGCCTAGGTTTAATGGACAGGGTGAAACTAGAGTTGAAGAACACTGGAAGCCTTTCTCAGTTATGCTGATAACCAGATAATTGAATCGAAGGATGTATGGATGAGGATGTTTGTGCAGAGCCTTGATGGAGATGTCAAAAAATGGTTTAGGGAGCTTCATGCAAATTCTATCACCATGATAGAAGAGCTTCAGGACCTCTTCATGAGATAATGGGGTGACACCAAAGATCATACTTATTATATAACTGAGTTTGGATCCCTTAGGAGAAAGAAGGATGAAACCATTGCAGATTTTTCGAAAAGATTCAATAAAATGTATGGCAGAATTCCTGCAGAAATAAAACCTTCAGAAACATCTGCAAAAATCACATATGCAAATGCTTTCGAACATGAATTTTCCTTACTACTAAGAGAAAGAAGACCTGTTTCTTTACTGAACATGCAGGATGCAGCTTTAGAGGTTGAGTCTAATATATTGGCTTCCAATAGATTGAAGAAAGAAATAGCTCAACAGATGTATGACATGAAAGGTAAGAAGAAAGCAGCTCCAGGGGTTTCAACATCCCATTCTGTAGAAGGTAAAATTGATGAGATGGCCAAGTTAGTGAAGATTTTGATGGCAAAATTAAACAAGTTAGAACTAGAAAGAAATTCAAACAAGCCTGTTCAAGAAGGTGAAAGAAACGCTAACAATCAGAACCAATTTAGAAGACATTTTTCTGCTCGCTTCATACCTAGAGAATAAAGAAATAATGATATACAGCGAGAAAGGAGAGAGACTGAGGATCAAAGGGTACCCCCACCTCTTCAGAACAATGTTGTTGATGAAGAAGAGATTGAAGAGGAAGTGTTATTTGAAGACATAGATCAAGATATAAACTATTTTGGAGAACAGTTGACTGAGGGTTTTGTCACTGAAGAAGAATTTTTAAATGCAGAATACTATGATGCTGATATGTTTGAAACATAAGATTATTTAAATCTGAAAATGACCATTGTAGCTGCTGATGTCTATCAGAATGAATTAAATAAGCCTTTGAATTTGAGGTCAGGCCCAAAACAAGTAATATAAAACCCAAAGAAGAAGGTAGTTGTACTTACTAAACAAGAAATTTGATCCTCTGTCAGAGAAAAAACAAATTCAGGATAAGCAAAAGAAGAGTATGGAGGTTAAAGAGGTAAATAAAATTGTGCAGAATTTTAATCTGGAAAATGAATTAGGAAAAATAAAGATTCCTATGCCTTTTACTGAATTAATGAAAAATCCTTCTTACAAAGATTCAGTTCTTGAAATGATTGGTTCAACAAACAATCACCCTCTTTCTGATACAGCGAACTTGCAATAAGAAAATACTAAGATCTTTATTGGATCAGCTTTGGTTGAAAAAACTGAGAATGAAGCAGGTGCTTCACCTCCATTCTACATTACACTGACTATCCATGAACAAATGATACATAATTGTCTTTTAGATTTAGGAGCATCACATAACCTAATGCCAAAGGCTGCCATGGAGGCTTTAGGAATGAGTATAACAAAACCCTACCATGATCTGTATGCTTTTGACTCATGAGTTGTAAAGTGTTTGGGTGTGATTAAAGATATGGTTGTCAGTTTGGCTAAGTTACCAATGAAAAGTGTGATCATGGATGTGGTAGTAGAAGATATTACACCTAAATTTGGATTAATTCTCTCTAGGTCTTGGGAAAGAAAGTTGGTGGAACTTTACAAATGGATTTAACATATGCTACTATTCCTTTGTTTGGAGGAGAAAATAGAAGGCTGTACAGAGAGCTTTAATTTTCCTATATTGTGACAGATGACAAGAACCCTACAAACCATCCTATGTGTGTTGTTGATAAAGATTTGGGTACTTGCATGTTACATTTTAGTGATGATGACAATATTGCTGGTTTGTTACAGGTTGAAAAGGAACAACCAGTTAAATGCAGTAAGGAACAAGAAGATGAACTTTGGCAATTATACTTTGATGGATCATCTTGCAAAGAAGGTGTTGGAGCAGGGGTTCTTCTCATATCCCCTGGTGGTGAAACAGTAAAGCTGATGTATAAAGTAGAATTTATTACTACAAATAATACCGCTGAATATGAAGCTTTACTGTTAGGTTTGAAGGCTGCTAAATATTTGGGCATTCAACATATTTCCGCATATGGCGACTCCGAGTTAGTTGTTCAGCAGGTGAGGAAAAACTATCAAGTGAAACAGGATTTTCTGAAATTCTACCGAAATGAGGTATGGGACATGATCGACAATTATTTTGTAGCTTTTAACATTACCTATATTCCAAGGGATCATAATCAGACTGCTGATTCATTGGCTTTAGCAGCTACCCATTTTAGAATTCCCAAAACCACACAGTTGAAGTACCCCATTGAGGTTAGGTACAGACCTTCTGTACCTGATAATGTAAAGCATTGGAGAGTGTTTGAAGATGACATTGAAATTAAAATATTTTTGGAACTTACACATGAGTTTTCTAATTTCCTAATTGATCAAGAAGAAGATGATGAGGATGAAGATGTTGAAGAGATTGTTGAACATGAAATTGCTGGCCACGAGATTATTGAGCTAAAAGGTAATTTCATCCCAAAAGGTTTGGTACATTTAGAAAGGATATTTTCAAAAGATGATACACCTCTAAAACTTGTTTTACAGTCTTCAGAAGAGAATGTGGTGGATTGTAACATTAGTACAGTAGAACATCCTAGAATGGTGAAGATTTCAAAAGCACTCACAACAGAACAAAGAAACGGGTACATTAAATTATTAAAGGAACATGTTGATGTCTTTGCATGGTCTTATGAAGAATTGAGAACATATGATACTGGGATTATACAACATAAAGTACCTTTAAAACCAAATTTTAAACCTTTTCATCAGAAATTGAGGAGGATTAATCCAACCTTGTTTCCTATTATTGAAAAAGAAGTTAAGAAGTTATTAGATGCCAAGATCATTGTTCCTCTCAGGTACTCTTCATGGGTGGCTAATCTAGTTCCCGTTAGGAAAAAAAATAGAGAAATCAGATTGTGTTGACTTTAGAAACTTGAATAGATCTTCACTAAAGGATAATTATCCTCTGCCTAAAATGGAGAAAATATTGCAGAAGGTTGTTGGGGCACAGAGGATTTCTATGGTTGATGGCTTCTCAGGATACAATCAAACTTTCTACGCATCCTGATGATAAAGAAAAAATAGCTTTTACTACTCCCCGGGGAACTTTCATGTATGATAAGATGCCTTTTGGTTTAATGAATGATGGAGCAACTTTTCAGAGGGCTATGGATATAGCATTTGTTGGGGGAAAGGACAAGTTTGTGGTAATTTACTTAGATGATATTATTGTATTTTCACAATCGGATGATGAACATCTAAAACATTTGAAACAAAATTTCCTAAAATGCAGAAAATTCGGTTTATCCTTGTTTTGTTGTATAGGAAGGCAAATTATTGGGTCATTTAGTTTCAGCTGATGGTATAAGGATTGACCTAGAAAGAGTGAAAGCAATATTGAAGATAAGTCTGCCAAGGAGTAAAAAAGATGTCAAATCTTTCATTGGTAAAATCAACTTTCTGCATTGGCTTATACCAAACTTTGTTGAGACTATCAAGCAGATTACAGCCATGCTAAAGAAGGATCAAGAAGTCAAGTGGACCACTGAAGCAAAGAACTCATTTGACAAAATCAAGATGGCTCTTACCGAAGCTCCTGTATTAGTAAGTCCAGATTTTACCAGAGAATTTCTAACCTTTTCCTTTGCATATGAAGATACATTAGCTGTTGTTCTGTTGCAAAAGAATAATGATGGTCTTGAGCAACCCATTGCATTCTTCAACAAAACTCTCAGAGATTCTGAATTAAAATACAGTATCTTGGAAAAATAGGCTTATTCTTTGGTAAAAGCTTTGAAATTATTCAGAATCTATGTTTTGCATTCCAAAGTTATTTCATATGTGCCTAATGCTACTGTAAAAGATGTTTTGACACAGCCTGACAGCGAGGGAAAAAGGGGCAAGTGGATTGCTAAAATCATGGAGTATGATGTAGATATTAGACCTACCAAACTAGTGAAGGGACAAGGTTTAGCCAAGATGTTGGCTGAATGAAATTGCCAAGCCTTAGGATTGCATTTGATGGCAGAAGAGCCAGCTGAGGAAGAAAATCAAGCAGAGCTGGAGAAAGAAAAGATTATGGACTTCTATTCAGCATCCACATGGTATGCAGACATTGTATATTTTCTATTGTATTTGCAATGTCCTGAATACTTAGATAGAAAAGCTGCTAGGTATTTGAAGCTAAGAACTACTAAGTACTGTTTGGTAGAACAACAACTATTTTGGAAAGATCTAGGGGGTATTCTACTCAGATGCTTAGACAAACCTGAAATTGAAGGAGTGATTTCTGAATCTCATGAGGGTGCTTGTGGAGGTCACAAGTATTGGAAGGCAACTGCATACAAAATCTTAAGAGCTGGGTATTATTGGATCTCTTTATTTTCAAATGTATATCAGCAGGTAAGAGCATGCATCCCTTGTCAGAAATTAAGTGGTAAACAAAAATTGTTGTCATTACCTTTAAAACCAATTGCAGTAAGTGCCCCTTTCCAATAGTGGGGCCTAGACTTTATAGGAGAGATAAGTCCATCTTCCTCAGGACAACACAAGTGGATTTTGACTGCAACAGATTTCTTTACCAAATGGGTGGAAGATATCCCCACGAGGAATGCCATAGATAAGGTGATTATGGAATTTATTGAAGAAAATATCCTCGGTAGGTTTGGGTTGCCTCAGAGAATAGTAATAGATAATGCAAAGGCTTTTAAGTCTAAAGCAATGGGAGCATTTTGTGAAAATAATGGCATCTTGTTGAAACATTCAACTCCTTACTATCCTCAAGGTAATGGTTTAGCTGAGTCCTCCAATAAAAATATCATTCAGAGTATCAGAAAATTGTTGAAGCATAATAAGAGATCATGGGATTCTATGCTGAAATATGCATTATGGGCTGACAGAATAACAGTCAAACAAGCAATTGGAATTTCTCCTTTCCAATTAGTGTATGGTACAGACACAGTTTTCCTGTTCAGTTGGGTATCCCAGTGATGAATTTTCTTCAGGATTGTCAGGAAGAACCTAATGATATGCAGAGAAGGATTTATGCAATGATAGAGTTGCGGCATAATAGAGAAAAAGTGAAAGAAAAAGCACAGCTATACAGATTGAATATAAAAGATAGATTTGACAGGAAAATCAAAGATAATACTTTCTCAATAGGTGACATGGTTCTAAGGTGGGATGCTAGGAAAGAGAAAAAAGGGAAACATGGAAAATTTGATAACCTCTGGTTTGGCCCTTTCCTAGTATCTAAGTTTTTGGAAAATAACACTTTTGTTCTACAGACATTGGAAGGTGAGGAATTGTCAAGTCCAGTTAACGGACGATTCCTCAAGCATTTCTACAGTTTTTGAGGGGAATTTTAGTTTTCATTGTATATACCGGTGTGAGTAAAACATAATAAGGACTCCATAACCCAATGGAAATTTTGTAGATTAGCAGGTAGCAGTAAAGAAGGAACTGGTCTACAGGTTCTTGAATCCTCACAAGGAGGACTTCATTCCACAGCAGGAGCCAGATGTTAGGTCATGATTTTGTCTTCCTTAGTTTTATGCTTTTATTTATGTTTTTGAACCTTGCTAGTATTTTTGCTTCTAGGAAATTTTGTTTATAAAGGTTAATTTTGAGTTCAAGCTTTTAATTTTCATGATTTTGATTTTTCTTATTTTTAAAGCCTGCTTTTATAAATTTTGCTTAGATTTCATTCTTGGAGGGTTTTACAAGGTATATATGGATTAAATGGTTTTATAAATGACACTAAGGTCGAGATTAAGCATATAAACCAAGTCTTAAACTTTATTAGTGTCCTAATGATGTGAAATTATGTGATTGGACTTTCTTGTAGCGCAAGAGCAAAATTAATACACTAGAGCGCTACAAGAAAGTCGCGAATGCCAAAATCATCATTTTTCAGTCCGATTTTTTTGGGTGTCTTGTCCCTGAGGTGTTAATCACATCATTTGTTACATTTCATATGTTTCCTGCATAGTTTATCATTGAATAAGATGGATGATCATCGTATGAGGTAGATCGTGGCGACTGCATGCAGCACAGGGTGAATGATGACAGCGAGTAGAATGAGGTAGAGTTTTTCAAGAATATGTTCTTGATCTGAAGGATATTGAAAGACTGGTGAGAACACGCTACTGAGAAATCGAGGTTTTTACAACTGGATGAGTAATTAGGGCTTTTCAACAGCGACAGTTTGAAGTGGTATGGACAGTTAGAGACAGGTGGAACAAGAAATTCGACACCTAACCATTGAAGTGATTGCATTCCAGCGCTCGTATTGAGCTTCTGAGCAGGTACCTCACGTGTCATTTACTAGGGTTTGCTTAATTTGGGGTTTTTCTAATAAAATCCTTAATGTTGAAATTCAAAGGAAGGATATGAGTTTTTCACTTAATAGACTGTGAATGATGAACTATTAACAAATATATCCAAGTATTCATCATTTAAAATAGTAAAGTTCAAAGAAGAACTGTTCGAGTTCCCTAAACTGTGTATTAGGGCAGACTGTTATGATTTGAAGATAAATAGACTATGGAATAATAGACAGGTGCTGTAAACCATAGTGAATATGAAGAAAAGTGGAAAAACAAATAGAGCTGAGCCCACTGACCTAAGTTGGATGGATAATTTTCCAGAATGTGCAGAGTTATTTTCTAATGTAGGATGGTTGACATTTTTCAAAAATATTGATGGATATCATGCAGAGGTCTCCCATAAATTTTCTTAGTGCTATGATAAAGACATTGTGTCTTTTGATACTTTAAAATTCAAATTGACTAAGGAGTTGGTAGCTGAGGCAACAGGCATCAAGAATGAGGGAGAATTATGGTTTAAGAAGGTTCCATTAAGCTTCAATGCACAAAAGTACTTACATCCTCGTGTAATTACAGATTGGGGTAAAGGTGTACCCATTCATAACTTCAAGCCTGAATGGATAGAGCCCCTTAAAGTTTTACAGAGTTATATTACCTGTGAGGGAAGATATGCCTTCGTTTTCAAATACCACTTCATATTTCTTGAGCATCTCAGTAATGCGTCCAAGATGAACTTCCCCTTCTTCTTTCTAAAGAGTCTGCAGAAGATGTCTTGCAGAATTAAGGAGCACCAAAATCACACTAAATAGTCCATTTTCCACCATGGACTTATCAAACTCATCATAAATACTATTTTACAGAGTAGGGGAAAGACTTGGGAGTATTTCCTTTTCTGGTCAAGTTTTCAAAATGGTCAAGAAGGACAGTCTCACAGAAGACAAGCTGATAAAGGACAGACTTTGATCAGAAAGCTCAGGAAAAAGGTAAAGGTCAAATATGAAGACAGGGTTAAATTAGAGGAAGTTTCATATCATGCAAATGAAGACTTTGAATCTAAACAACACCTTAATGACATTGAGAGAAAAAATTTACAGTCGGATATCAAGAATATCAAGCATGTTGAAAATGATGTACCAACAGAGACAATTTCTGCTGAAAAGGTTGTACCTACAGAGAAGATTTCAGATGAGAAAGAGGATATTGAAGTTCAAAGACAAAGTCCTATCACAGTTCTGTCAGAAGATGAGAAATTCCTATGTGAGGATGATAAAGTCCCTGTCACTGATGCAACTAGGGTTTGTACTGAAAAAGAATTTCACAACGAGGGTGATGAGGTAGCATTACCAAAAAGAAAGAAACTAAAAGTTGTTGAATTTTCCTCAGTTACCCATTAGGATAAGACTTTCAAAATGTTGGGCGAGATTGCTCCTATGTGAAGACCAAAAACCAGACCTAGAAATAAGCTCAAACTGAATATGAAGAAGTTGTTGAACCCTAAATAGAACAAAGCAAGAGTAACAGTGATAGATGATTCTTCATTTGATGAAAAATTGAATGATGATAAGGGTGATAGTAAGCGTAAAAGGCCAATGGAATCAGAAAGAGAGTCTATCCTTACTAATACTAAACTATCTGATAAATTTCTAGAGGTATGAAATCAGATGTTGCAGGAACAACAAGAAGGTGAGATAAAGGATTCTTACTTAGAAAAGAAAGTGATGGCTGAGGAAAAGGTTCCATGTGAAGCTGAGACTGAAGAACACCTAGGTATTCCTGAAACTCCTACAAAATTGTTGCCAGAAGATGAAGAAATTTATAAGAGATTAAATATTCCATAGCTTCCAAATGAGATGCAAACCATAGCAAGAAATAAAACCTTTGATTCAGAAAAAGAGAATTTACAAAGAAGTGTAAAACAATATAAGTATCAGGTGGAATACATGCAGGAGACAAATGATGGTTTGGTCATGGCCAACAGAAGACTTAGAGAGGATTTGGATGAGGTGAATAGCCACTATCAGGAGCTGATTGCAGTTTCCAGAGAGACATTGAAAAGGAAGAGGAATACAGAAGGTCAATTTACAATGTTGAAGAAAACCATCCAAGATCTGCAGCAGCAAAATGAAGAACTAACTAGAAAGATTGCAGATATGGAAGCATATCAACTGAAAGTAAGAAGAAAGGTCCAAGCCCTGTATGGGATAGCCTTATTAGCTGAAGCAGCTAAGGATCTGTAAAGGTTGTTAAGATAATCAGTTATTAGTTAGGTTTTGAAAGTTACTTTACTTCTGTAATTATTATTTAGATGAAACTATTTCGATGGGTAGGCTAAAAAGCAGTTAGGTTTCAATTCCTTAACCAATTTTGGAGGATAGTATTAATGTATGTCACAAAGAGGATATATGGTTCGATTTTTTGGCTGGAAAGAGGAGGTCTTTGGACTTGTTCATAAGCCAAGTAAATGAGTCTTATGTGTATTTGAAAGACTGATTATGAAATGTATGCTCTATTTACCCTTCAGTTTGTTCTCTGGCTTCATTTATAGCTTGTTTTAGTTACTCACTTGGTAATTTCATTGTTGGTTTAAAGTTTTTATACTTGGAGTGCTTGCCATATGTGGATGAACCTCAGTGTTGTTTTCTGTTGGATTATGGTTATTATGCTATGCATCTCAGCCTTTCTATGCTTATGATTTAGTGTTTATTTGTATGTATGAATGCATTCCCTCTTGTCATCAAACTTCTCAACCAAAAAACCCTAAAAACTCTATTTTGTTTTATTGAGATATTTGAGATTGTGTTGGCTTGTTCTCTTGTAGTCTGGGAACAATTTCTGGCATAAACACATGGAATGGAATACAATGGAAGGATGGCATTAAGGCATCCCCCATCAATCAAACCAAGGTACAAATCAAGGATGGATGATTTGGAAGAACTCATATGAACATGATGTGCACAAACCATGAACCATGTGAGTCTCTTGTGCGCACTATATTCAAGTAACGTACGAAAGAGACCCTCTAAATAGATGCCAATGATGAAAACCACTGATAGAAGCAAGGAAACCACCAATAGGGTCTAATGGAATCCAAGACATTGCACGAATCCCAATGTATGAATAGATTTATTATCGTAAAACACAAGGGAAACCACTCAGTCAGTGACCAATGATGAGATGTCATGCGCTAGGTTCAAGGTCACCTACTAAGGATGAAAGTAGGACTAGGATTTCAGGTAGGAAAACACCTCTATAAGATGTTGGGATGACCAACATCCAAATTCAATAAATCTAAGGAATGGATGACTCGGGATAAATAATTCCTTTGAACAAGAGCATAATGGAGACGAATAATCTTAGGTAGCATAGACTCATGAGATAATGCTAATATAAATCTACAGCAGAGGAGAGATTAACCAAGGCTCCATAAGGACTAGAATCTTAACCAGTAAGTGGAGAAAGCTCTGAATAAAAAGTGCAACTTCATAAGGCCATACTACAAACCTGACCCATGATGAATGGACTCAAAAAGTGTGCTCTGTTCAAAGGTGACATGATAGCTTCCAACATAAGATGATATTATTTTCCCATCCATATTTTTATGTTTTTTCTTTTGTTCTTTTTCATATTATAAATCTTGAAAAAGAATAAAATGTTCTTATAGTACAATAGAGAAAAAATGAATGTCGCAGGAAAGTAAACTATTTCCAAGTAGTGGAACATACCTATGCTCAATGCAAGGAAACACATGCAAGATAAGGAAAATCGGGGGGTGCTTCCTCTATGGTGAAGGATGATAAAGTTGTAAAGGATAAATAATAAGACTTTCTTGGTTGGGATTGAGACATGTTCAGGAAATTTGGATTATAATACTTAACTAGGGAGCCAACATTAGGATCAAAAGGAAAGAATACAAATGCAATGCATTTACAACTTGATATAAAAAGGGAGTCCCTATGGAATATAGGAAACATAAGAGATAAGAAAGAACATGAGATTTCCACTCAAATACATGGCAAGACTACAAGGAAATCCTAGACCTAAGGAGGAGCCTAGGCATCAGAACCAAACGACAAAATGGGTTCTAACTAGGGTACCCATGGTTGAGAAATCCCTATCACTTAAGTAACGACACTTCTAGAAGAAGTCAGAAGGTTTTGTGTCATTAAAAAGTTGGTTCATACCTAATTTTTATGAAACATGGTCATAGGATAATGCAATAATGCAAGCAAAATGGAATCCCATCCTATATCCTAGTCAATATATATACCCTCCAAAGAGGCAAACATACTCAAAAATGGTAAAAATACACTAAGGCTCTGTGAAAATGCATCAAAAAAGGACCTTACACCATGATACTATTCCATAAAGTTTGTAAAATATTAGAAATGGGGTGAAAACTATAGAAAAGTGGGTAAAAAATTCTATAAATAGTAAAAAATTGGCATTTTACCATACCATTTCTTTTTTTACCACAAATAGTGCTTTGAGATTCCTTTTCACACTCAATATTCAAATGCGAATTTCAAGAGCTACAGGAAATGAAATCACAAACCATATGGACTAGGTAAATACTCTCATCATGCCCTATAATGTCAATGGTCTAATTTCAATTTTTGATGAACAATCTTTTGGTTTTTCACAACATAAATTGAGAAACTTAGCCCATGCAAGTCACATATAATCGATCTGTGTATATGGGTGGGTCCATGTGGGAAAATAGAAGCCTCCTTGTGTAGCCACACTTTTGTTCAAACTATAACCCCTGTGGATGAAATTTTTTAAATGTTTTGACTAACAAAACTCCCTCTCCGTTGTAGGATCGTGATTGAGTGGAGGGAAAGGGAACATGGTGTTGTGGATAGGATGATGCATGGAAATATACCTCCCCAAAATGAATTACAAAGGTGTGGTATTTATAAATTTTGGAACCTTAGGAGTATGAGGACATAACCAATATTACTTCAAATTATCATAAACTATTGGGACCCAGACACAAAGGAATTCAAACTTGATGGGAAACCGCTCAAAATTGAAATGGATGATATATAATTTATCACTATATTATCTTTCCAAGTCAAGTTAGTCAATATCAGAGCTCATGGAGCCACTGGGGGAATGACCATTGATGAGTACATTGTTGCATATTTCCTTCCCAATACTGAAAAATTGGGAAGTCAAGTCCCTATATGGGACATCCAGAGTCTAAGTTTAAAAGTGATCATCCTAGTATTGACAAGGATAACTTTTTTGGTTTGTTTCTACAAATATTCATGGCCTCTCATGTTCTATGCGGTGGAGTGTATGATTCCCACCAATGACCATTTATGATTGGAGCACATCCTTGTTGGGAAACATGAAACATCAGCTGACAGAGTGTAAACTTTGTCAAGCCAATAAATTTGGGTTCACTAGCATATTGTGCATATTCTTTTTAGAGAGGGTACCATATCTTAAGCTAAGAGTTGAGCTCCCTCATCATGTTCTACGGGAACCAACTCTGACATGCTAGACTTAAGTGATGCATCAATTAGGAGGTGGAAGTTTACCTTCTCCATTCACAGATGAGTTCTTCCAATGGAAGGGGTAATAGGTGATCACCATAGATGACTACCTCTATGAGGATAGACTTAAACAGAGTCAAGGATATGCCACTATCACCAAGGTCCACCTTTGGGGACACTAGTAAGATCAATTTTCTGTTTTGTAATATTTTATTTTTTTATATTTTTTACTTAAGGAAAGAAAAACAATGTTTTTGGGTGGTGTCATGTACTAACATCTCATTTTTGTATACATTGGTCCCCCATGATGAGAGGATTATCCATGGAACCAACACAAATACTAGGGAGAGGACATGGCTAGTGGTGACACCGAGAGGACATTATAAAATGTGCAATGAAAATTGGCCTATTTGACCCACATGATTCCTATGTTGCGTATCAAGGATAATCGTGAGGCTATGCAAAGACATGTGGTCGGGGTACCCCATGCATGGGTTAGGTTATTCAAGCGTTTAGCCAATGTTGTATTTTGTTACCATGATACTTATCCAGGACCACACGCATAGATGCCATGACCCTATTTTGTATCATTCATGTGTATTTTGAGGGATAGAAGCCCGATGTTGTACTTTTATTTGGAAATGAAAAAATTATGGATACCAGTTTTATAAATGTATTTGTGTATGAATGTATGAATATGTATGTGAATGCTTGTTTATTAGTTATGTGACAAGTGCCAATCTAAAATGTAATTTGCATATGAATCAACAACTTGATTATAAAACCTAGGTATATGAATGTATGTAATGAAATCAAATAAATTCTCTAACAATTTTACCCTTAAGAAAATTATCAACAATGTAGGATATCTAACACGGTACTGACCATTCAGTTGTATTTTCAAACTCGACAAAATATCGTTGCCAAGTCGACAAAAATATTTATATTGAGTTTTAATGATTGTTGGCACCAAGATTTTGTTGAAATTTCAGCAAGATAAGGATACTCACATATCTAATCATATCAAAGAATGGCGTAGAAGGAAGAGGTTAATTAAGGCCAACATTTCACCCCAGTTCTTATTGGAGTGGTTCCTTTAGTCATTATTGCCATACATTGCGGAAGATGTCTCGACATTATGAATGAAATATGAAAAGATGCAAATATTTTTGTATTTTCAATATAAATAAATGTAAATTAAAAATGGAATCATGAAACCCTTAGACCCTATAGGAAGTATTAAAAAACAAGCCAACCAAGACACTAAGAGTCCATGACTCATGCACTAAACGCAAAACAAAAAGTTGAAAATGACAAGAACAACTTTTCTAAAAAAACTAGTAAAAAGAGTTTCTAGTCACTATAAAAGAAGTCAACGGATAGTATAGGGACCCAAGAAGACTCAACAACACTCAAAATTCACCCAACAATAATTCCAACCAAGATAGAAGGAAAAAATGAAATGTATGTGATTGTTCAAGAAACAACAATGTATGTACGCAACCTGTACATAGACAGGTCACTTGTACACGCAACTGTCAACACTGTGACCCGTGTCTATCGAGCAAGGGGGTAAAAAAGGTAAGAGTGAACCCAAACCACTAAAGGAAATTGTCAATTAATGACTGTATAAATAAACATGACATAGAGACTCAAAGAATTAGAGATAAATTCAACTAAAAAAGCACCCAAAATGCCCCAACAAAAAGGATACTTCCTCAACAAAGTTGCCAATTCTGTTACGGAGAAAATATTCCTATGGATTGGGGTAGAACAAAACATATGGAGTGACACAAAAAATCAACTCTAATATTAAATATGTCATATAAATGTAAAATTCTAACAACAAAAGATAGGGCCCATACCTCAACAAGAAGTTCAATGAAGACCACCATTGATCTTTTGATCCAATGATTGCAACCTAAAACTTGTCCTCAACAATAAATGTATCCAAGAATATAATATATATATGAAATGTTAACGCCTACTCTAGCATAATCCATTGAACATGTATAAATCAAATATACCCATGGAATTTTTTTGTAAATTAAGAAACTATATTACCATAAAAAGAAGATTACATAGTTATTTTTTAGAGTGTTATCGGGCCTAGCCTCACGACATTCCAAAAATATTTTTCATACTTATATGATCAATATGGTTCTAGTGAGACTACAAAAAATACCAGTCATTTCTTTCATCATTACACTGGCCAGACTATGTTCTCCCTTTCTAACTATCGTATTACTATCAAAGCCTAGTTGCAGCATGAATTTAAAAAAAAAGGGACTATCATGGAAAAGTCTACTTCAGAACCTTCCTACGCTCCTCTTATCCCTCTCCATAGTCATCTATGTGCATGCGATGAGCTTCTCCCAGTTTCTCCTTTTCTGCCAGTTCCACTTCTGGCTTCTTGCCAATTGACTTGTTGATCTCGCCACCACCACCGAAGGAATATGGCCGTGGGGTGTAGAATTTCAGTCCCAGTTTGTTGCCAATAATATTTACCTTCCTGTGCATCAGGCTACAGTTTCAGTGGTGTTCCTTCCATGCTTGAATCGGCTCCATATCTCCCTACTTCTTATTTCCCCCCTCCTTTATCACATGCGACATGAGGTTCTTCATAACTCAATACAACATCATAGGGAACTCATAATATTACACTCTTCCTCACATAGTTCCAAGCTCCATGACCCATTCCTCCTCCTCCTCCCTTATTGCGTCCATTGGCATAGCCTTTTCCCTTTCCCACAACCCCCTCTCTATTTCCTCTATCTCTTCACGAACGATAGTGGGGATTCGGTCATGGAAAAATATGGAAGTTGTATGAGCCTGCATCTAAGCACGAGTTACCCTTCCTCCAAGACCTTGTAGAATCCTCTTGTCCTCTGTCTTTATCCCTCATCCACGGGTGTCGACAAGGTGGCTTCTTCCATGTTTTCATGCTTTCCCCTCGAAACCATCTTCCTACAGATGATTTTAGGGAAGGCGAGGCGTCTAAAAAGATCAGGGTCTATCCTAAACAGAGTTGGGCATAAAAGACATCGACGCTTGTCCAATTTTATAGCAAGGTTGGCTATAATTTCTAAAAATAGGGGACGCATACCTTCATTCGTCATATATTTCCCTTAAACTATCATTATTGTACTTGTCTCGATGTTCCTCATGATCCGATTAGTAAATTCCTATGGAGAAATCTCGATCATGTCCTTTTCAAATATCCTCTGCAACTGTAATGAGTGCATACCCCGATCAAGGATAGATACACTGAGTCCTTTCATTTTCCTTGCTACTTTTGGATTAAATATGGTGGTGTGGTTCTGTCACATACGTGTGTGAGCTTGTCGGATAGTCATGAGTACCATGTTAGAAATTTCCTTCCCATATTATGCCATATGATTTGCGTTGTCCAGATGGAGACATTGTTCTATCCATTCCATTCCTTCAAAATCCTACAATTTTCCTTCGTAGATGCAGTTTCCTCTTCCTACTCACACATTAGCTAAGAGTTCAGTCACTTTGTTGGATTCTCTTCTGACATAGCCAAAATTCCAAGTGATATTTGTATAGAGTAGGGCCCCAATTTTTTCCAATTTGTTCAGGATGTTCCAGCCGATAGCCACTTTCTATGCCCTTTTCCCATTGGAATTTTTTTGGCCATTTGGATTATGACCCAAGATTCCCCTTCCACCATTTCCCATAGCCAACATGACCTGGAAACTATCTTTAGTACTTGCATGATTCCTTCAATCTTTGTAGTGTTGTTCATTTCCATTCCAATGAACCCATAGTAAACATACAATATTTCCCCAATCGAATCCCTGCATACTCTTCCATACCCCACCTGATTAGGGTTTCCCTTTGAGGCACCATCAAAATTGAGATTGAAGATGCCCTCCGTGGGTAGGGACCATGAATTCGGACTAGCTAGTTGGCGGACCAGATAGATATTTCAGTGCCCCCTGTGTATTATTTGTTAATCCCCAAACCTTCTGTTATTTTTGTTTCATGTTCATTTATCTCCCTGTCCTTGTTCATTCACTAGTGATTCCTCATAGTCTCATGGATATTGTGAGACAGTCTCTTCCATACGTCCTATTCTATGGATTTTGTGTCTTAGAAGATCCTGTTATTTGTCTCCTTCATATAATGCACAAGAGCATCCCTAGGAACATTGACCATATTATATTTATAATGGGGTTAAGGAAGGATTTCATATTCTAGTTTTTGAAGGGTTGATCGGGATGGCCTTTGACTCTGTTCGATCAACAAAAAATGGTCACTCCCCTATCCCATATTGTTGAGGTAAATGGGAATGCATACAAAAGGTTTTTCATATTATCCTCTTCACTATAACATAGACAACACTGTGTTGGACCCTCAAATCCCATTTTCCTGATATTTTCCATCCTCAAAATTCTCCTCTTTATGACCAGCCAAATGAAGGTGACAATTTTTGGCCAAGGGTTCATTACCCATATCTTTCTCCATATATCTTCTTGAGTTTCCCCTTCGGTGATCCTTATGTCATATGCCTCCTTTATGCCAAAGACTCCTATAGAAGAGTACCCCCATATCAAATTCTCTTGTTCGGCATGTCTTTTTATGCATCATTCATGGAACATGTCTTGAATTTCCTTCTCATCCTCCATCATTGCAAGGCGTTCCCACCATTCCTGACCTTGCCACTCCTGGTAATCCCAGTGAACAATTATCTCATACCAATATTGGTGTTAATTTATTCTTCCTTATCTTATACCAGTTTCTCATGCCACCTGCCATCTGGGGTTTTTTGATAGCTTGGGCAGTTGGTGCCAGGAGTTCTCCCAGAAGTTTGCTTCACACTCATTTATGATTTCCCATAAGTAATGGCCTTGGATGATACTTTTATTTCATTGAGAATACATCCATATATGGAATCCTATTTTCTATTATATTGTGAGAATTGATTCACACCTATATCTAGGATCCAAGAAAACTCCCACAATTCGATATTGCTCACAAAAAATGCACAAATTAGTAGAAAGAGTGAAAATAACACACACAAATGAAGTCAATAACTAATATTATTATGGATTTCCAAAATGTAACTATTTTTGGAACATATATATATTACAATAGGGAAAAATCATGAGGCCTTGGAGGCCATATAGATCCATACAAGTGTCAGACCATGATTTGACCCTCAAACCCCCTAGGTGGACCAATCATCTTCCTAATAATCCCAAACAGTCACGAATTCAAGTGTGAACATGGGTGAGGCATACTGATACACAAATGGAGGCATTCTAGGCATGGGTTAGCACATGGGCGATTGGGAGTGGCTCTAGGAGGCAATAAATCCCTAAGGAAGGACAAAAACCACCACAAACATGCACTAGCTCCTTCAGTCAAACACAATCCCTGAATATGGGGAAGGGGGAGTGCACCTGGGAAATTATGTCATCAATGAGGGCACCTTCAAGTTAGAATGATCAACTGGGAGCGCCTCAAATATTTGAATGATCAACCAGGAGCGCATCAACTATGAGTAAATGATCAATTTATGTAAGTCTAGACCATAGAACATTGAATGGAAGCAAATGAAATGTGCCTAAGGTATAATATCATGGTACTAAGGTGGATTATTTCTATAACATATATTAATCGGACTATGTCATTTCCCGAGTTGTCTTGGGCTTACTTTGTGTGCCACAGTTTATCCAATGGCTCATTCATGTGGGTGCACCACCTCGACCAGATTTTGACTCCTAGGATGTCTTTTATTTTATCTAGATCCTGGAGCTCTAAAACACCTTTGTCCTTGGGTTGACAAACCCTGTCCCAACCCAGCAACGCTATTTTGGATTTTTCTCTATTTCCAACCCAAAGGAAAAATCATTGGATATTGCATATTTCCTTGAGGATTTCCTTCAGGGATTCCAAAACTGAGAATAAATAAATCGACATGGCATGGAGAACTGACTTTACTAGGATCAATTTGCTTGGAAACTTTAATGACATGGTAACCCAACCTGATAGATTCTTCCTCATTCGGTATAGAAGGTCCTTCCACGACACCTTCCTGATTTTCCCTTCGACCATTGGGGATCCTAGATACTTTGACGATAGTGGCCCCACCAAGAAAATGAGGATGTGATTGATATTCCTTTGTGTCACCCTTGGGGTGTTAAAGAATAAATTTTAGATTTTTCTGGGTTCACTTCCAAACTGGAAGCCTTGGAAAATATTGTCAAACATTTCTTCAAATATTATGCCTCTTGGAATGAAGGGTGCCTCATAGGCATGGTTTCATTCATGAACAGTTGATGGGTTTACTTGTCTTCACCCATGTGAAGGTTTAAACTACAAATGTCACCTATGGATGTCTAAGTTTTGATTAGCCAACTTAGGCCTTCTGCCATGATAATGAAGAGGAAGGGAGATAGGGTGTCCCCCTATTAGATAACTCTTGATGGATTCAACGTGCGGGTGGGAGTTCCATTCAGTGGTATAGGAAAAAATGCGGAAGAAACCATGTTCATAAACCATTCTATCCAATCTCCTCCAAATCCAAAGGATTTCAAGTCTTCCCTCATATACTGCCAACTCAATTTGTTATAGTATTTTGCAATATCAAGTCTAGCAAGCATGCCTAGTTTTTTGGTTACTTTCAGAGAATGGATATCCTCGTGGACAAGAATAATGTTGTCAAGGATTTTTATTCCTTCCACGAACCCATATTATTCTAGGCCAATCAAGAGAGGGAGGATCAGTTTAAGTCTATTGGCCACAAATTTATAAATTATTTTGTAGATGACATTGCATAGAGATATGGGTATAAATTTACTTAGTGTATCCACTCCCTCCGATTTGGGCATGAGATTTAGGAAGGTCACGTTAAAATCCCTTAGGAATCCATGAGATTGGCGTGATTCTTCAATAATTTCCCAAACTTTCTATTTTATGAGGTCCCAAAAATAATGGAAAAATGGGAGGTAAAGTTGTTCGTTCATGGGGCCTTTCCCAGGTTCATATGGTGCATAGTGTCATCTATCTCTTGTAGTTATATTAGTTTGATCAATATCTCGTTGTTTTCCAGAGTGATCACCATTGGGAGGTGTTGGGTTATTTTTGCATTATATTTTTGTCTGTTCATATGGTCCTCTATCATGACCTGTTTAAAGTGATTGGCCAACTCCTCTTCTATTTTTTCTCTAGTTTTAACATGCCTTCCATCTGTATTCTTCATCTTATGGATCTTCGATCACTTCCTATTTTGTATCACTGTGCTATGGAATAATTTAGTGTTATGCTCTCCTTCCTGAAGCCATTAGTTCCTTAACTTTTGCTTCCAGTATATTTCTTCTTGTTGCTCCCTCGATGTTATCTAGGAGAGGATACATTTTTCTTGTTGTTTGAGATCATCCTCATATCCTTCATTCATGTGCCTTATTTGGATCTCCTCCAGTTGGGATATCGATCTTTTTTATCTTGGAATATGTTTCCAAAGTCTTATTTTTTCGATGTGTGGATCCTTGCTTTGATTTCCTTTTGCTTCTATTGGAATTGGTACATACCTAATCCCATAGGGGGAACCAATTCCTCCCACCACTTCTAAACTAATGATTTGAAATATTTTTGTCCAAGCCAGAATATCTCAAATCTGAACAGTTTCCTATTAGGATCATCATACATATCCCATTGCAGGCAGATGGGCATGTGATCTAAACCAACCACTGGGAGGATGCTGGTTGAAACCTCTCCTACTTCTCTGAAAATATCCTCCGAGACCAAGAGGCCATCTAGTCTTGATTCTACATGGTAATCCCCTCCACATCAATTATTCCATGTGAATCATCCATTTCCTATTTCTAAGTCAACTAGCTGAATTTCCTCGATCAAATTCTTGAAGGATTCCTAGAATTGGTCCATATTCCTTATTCCCCCTTTCTTTCCCCCCCAGAGAGGTTATTAGATTGAAGTTTCCTCCCATTATCCATGGGTTTTTTCCTACTTTCCCATTCACCAATCGCAAGAATTCTAGAAATGATGGTTTCTGAGTAAGCATGCTTGGTCCATGATATTAGTTAAGGTTCCCTTTCCCCGTGAATCCAAGATCATGAAATCCATTATCAGAGAGAAACAAGTCGCCAAAAGGTTTGATAATATAACTAGTTCCAAAAGCCAGTGAATCACTAGTCCTCCTGGCATCCCATTGGAATCTAATGCTACTAACCTACATCCTTTCCAAATCCTTTGTCCTACTTGATCTAGGGTTTCAGACTTTCATTTCATCTCTTGAAGAAAGAGGTATGTTTGTTTCTCCATATTAATCTTCTTGGCTAGAAATTTAATTTTCCTCTGGTGGTTGTGACCCCAAATATTCCATGATATTATTTTTATTGGTTCACTCAGTTAACTTCAGTAAATGCCACCACAATTGTGGGATATTGACCTGATTCAATGATCTTGACACGTATCTCTGCAATCTTTTGTTTTTTCATCTTCATGCCTCTCCTCGAGTCCTCCTTAGATTGATTTCGCTTGTTTCCATTTTAGGGTTCAGTAGCTATCCCGAGTTGCTGATTGGCCCTTGTTCTGATGATAGCGTCTTGTAGGAGCTCCATTTTTCACCGTGATAGATAACCTTTCCCTTTTTTCTCACATTATTTATCAATATCGTCTAGATCTAGCTCCCCCAGTTCCATGTCCTCCACCCCATATCTTCTTCCATAGCTTTCATCTGCTCTTCCTGACCTGGGCCTTCCATCTCCTTAGCCTCTTTATTTTTCAATTGGTATTTCTTAGTATCATCCTTATTTGCATACCTTTCCTCTTCTTCCATCTCACTCAGAATCATGAATCTGTTGTTGTTGTTTTATTTTTTCCTTTGGGCACTCTTTCCTATTGCTATGTTGGTCCTATTTGAGGCTTCCTTCTATTCCAGATCTGAACAAATCCATCCTTGTCCTCTATATTTTCCTATGTATGTTGCACGATCAGAGGTTACTGTCTAATATTAGGGCAGTTCCAGCTGAAGTTCCCATATTCATGCCATTGTCTACATCTGAACGGAATGTGTTCATAGTCGATCGGTTGATGCCATTATTCATTTTCCCAGTTTAAGTTCATGGCTTCTGGAATCCCTCTTGACATATCCATGTAAACATAGATGAGGGAAAATGCAGTGTACATCTGTTATTTGGTTTGTTCCACTTCTATCACAAATTACCCCAGCATGCTGGCAATATCTTGAAGGATATCTAGGTCTGAATACTCACACAGCAGGTAGTACAAACAGATCCATACTAGGGAAACCCTCATGTCTTCTTTCTCATGATTGAATATTTATTTCCATGGCCAAATATAGAGGCCCGTCGAAAAGAAAAAATAAGGGCCCCCTTCCAAGATCTATTCTTGATCCTCCTAGTTGAAGAAGATTATGGTGAAAAAATCCTTTGATCCCAAGTCCATATCATAGTTCCCTTTGGGATTCCAAGTGTGCTTGATCTAATGAATCAGATCCCTTTCCTTCGACCAGATTCTAATAAATATACCTATCAAATATTTCTCCTTCCGGAGCTCTACCTTTTCTCGAAGTTTCTCCTATCTAATGTGGAGCGCAGGAATAATCTGATCACATAGGAAGAATCCTCCCAAACCCCTATTTGGCATTCAGAGTGGGATACTGATCCATCCTTCCCCAAAATATCCAACTTCGTCCCCCTAGCCACCTTTTTTTTGTTGGTTTGTTGTCATTCATTGTCTGCTGTATGCGAAGGGGGAGAGGCTCCCTCTCTATGATGCCACTGGGTGAGCCTTACACTAGCTGAGCATTGGCCTCATGTTGGTAAGCCTACAGGTTCCCCAATTCTATGATGCCCCAAAACCCTCAATCTTAGGTTCGAAACCCTTGTCGTTTAATCCCTACATGTATTTCCACCACCCTTACCACTATGTGCACGCTACTCACTCGACTGAGCTTTCATACACTACTACATTTCGATCCAAAATCCGACGGAAAAATCCGACGGCGCGTGGATTTCTTTTTTTAAACCTACCAAAAATCACAAAGATAATTTTTTTTTTGAAAATGTGGCCATAAGCGTCGCTTAAGCGACGGCTAGTCTCATAAGCGTCGCTTAAGCGACGGATAGCCTCATAAGCGTCGCTTAAGAGACGACGCATTGAGTGAGAAAAAAATTGATTTCAATAACACACATGCATTATATAATGCACACATGAATTTCCCATAAATTTCTACCTTGATATCAATTTTTGAAGTTTTGTTTTCCAGTTTTTCAGCTCATCTCAAAGGCCTTGAAGAGATATCCATGATTATTTTATGATGCTTTTTATGTTTCTACATATATAATTTCTTATTTTCATAGTAATATAAAATAAATATATATGACATGATCAACAACTCCTTGGATAAAAAAAATGCATTGGATGAAAGCAATGGGTGGCAAGGCCTTTCCAATAGGCGTTGGAGGAAAATAAAACTATTAGACCCTATATGAAGCTTCTAAGGACCAAGGTCCATGAATAAGGACACAAACCATACAACATGGTAGATATAAGCGTCGCTTAAGCGATGGCTAGTCTCATAAGTGTCGCTTAAGCGACGGATAGCCTCATAAGCGTCGCTTAAGCGACGGCGCATTGAGTGAGAAAAAAATTGATTTCAATAACACACATGCATTATATAATGCACACATGAATTTCCCATAAATTTCTACCTTGATATCAATTTTTGAAGTTTTGTTTTCCAGTTTTTCAGCTCATCTCAAAGGCCTTGAAGAGATATCCATGATTATTTTATGATGCTTTTTATGTTTCTACATATATAATTTCTTATTTTCATAGTAATATAAAATAAATATATATGACATGATCAACAACTCCTTGGATAAAAAAAATGCATTGGATGAAAGCAATGGGTGGCAAGGCCTTTCCAATAGGCGTTGGAGGAAAATAAAAC
>LPNX011038680.1:878446-897871 GCA_001517045.1 Pseudotsuga menziesii
ATATGGTCTTAGTGATTTGTGTAAGCTCAAAAATGCTATTGGCTACACACTTTTGATACAGAGTAGTACAATATTTTGAATTATTCAAACCTAGGTTCACTTAAAGAAATTTTTGTAGCTCTGCCTCTGCTCTATCCAAAATGTGTCCTCTCTTGAAACTGGGATCTTTCTCAGAGACACTTTCCACAGACCTTCCTGGAGCAATGATAAAATTAAAGACAGCCATGCACTATGCCTTAAGAATAACCAACCCCTTTCCTTCACACTATGCTCTTTGTATAATGTTTGAAGCTGAGAGAGTATATCTAGAATGATATTTGCTAGCTGTGATAGCTCCCCTGTATGGCCAAAATGAACATTATGGCACATAATTCTGCTAAAACTTATGAAGTTTTCAATTTCAAGCAACTTGTCTCTGCCCAATTCAGGACTCCATGGCAAAGCACCAGCTTCCTTAACATCAATATCTGATAGAGTGATCCAGCCAAGTACAAAACAATATCTTTCAAGTATAAGCTCATGCACTTGGGAAGATTCCCTATTCTACCACACTTCCAAAATGTGACAAACAATAGAATAGTAAATGAACTTTTGTTCATTTTAGGGTTGTTGGAAGTTGACTTAGCTGCTATACATCATTTTCAAGCATGCTTTTAGGGTAATATCCAAGGGAAGTTCATGGTGGCCTTTGGGATTTATTACAACTTATTTTTCTTAGTACATAACCACAGTTGCATGTTTTCCTTTGGCTGTAACAACTGTCCTCTAGTTAATCAAATAGGCATGGGTTAGTTTGAGAAAAGCTCATTAATTCTTTTCAGAACTTACAAATAGGATTCCATCAGAATTGATTAGATTTCCTTGAGGAACTGTGTTCAAAACAGAACGAGATGACAGAGCACTTCTCAGAAGTCATAGGAAACCCAAGGACATATCATTTACCACATAGATAATAGGAGCTTTGTTCAAATTGCTTCATAAGAGAAAGTGCAATGGAATGTATTTAATCCATTTGATCTGGAAATCGAACTTGTTTCCAATATTAATAACATCTCCAAATAAAAAATAAATGGTTGAGCTTATAAGAATCATGTGTACTGTGAATTTTTCCAGAACCACCATTTTCCAGGCAGGAAAAGACTGGCTACAAAGCCAGAAGGTTCGGGTTGAAATTTACAAGAATATACACATGATTTCTGGATTCAGGTAATAACAAAGGCATCTATGTAGCTTACACAATCTTAAAGGTTGCACATGGCGAGGAAGGCTTGCCTCTAGGATTCATGTTTCATCCTACTGATGAAGAACTGGTGTCTTGCTACCTCGTCCTAAAGGTTCTAGAAAACATATTTTTAGGGATAGCCATTGTTGTTGTCGACCTGAATAAGAGAGAACAATTTTACATGGGTTGAATTTATACTAATGAGTATATAGTTTGTCTAATGTTCTAATTTAGCATAATGATTAAATTTAACATTCTGATTTAGTACTCATATTTGCAATTGATTAGTTTTTAGTATCATAAGAAGTAAATAGCTACAATAAAATGCGTGCAAGCAAATTTTCGTGCCATTTATCTCCACTTTGTTTATGCACATGAGTTTTGAAGTTCTAAAAGTCCTTAATTTAGGTGCCCTCTTTCCTATTTAGAATTTTTGAAGGTGCTTGTTTAGTACTATTCAAATCGGAGTGCTTTCTTCCTTACAACTCCAAGAATAACTTCAAAACTTGCAATTGATTGTATCATTGGATTAGAGACATGGCATATATGTAATGCATAACTAATGGTAAAGATGTTTGCTAGAAAAGCAAAGATGGGAGAGAAATAATGGTACTTCTTCAGCTTGAGAGACTGCAAGTATCCAACAGGTCTACGTACCAACAAAGACACAGAAGCTGGCTACTGGAAAGCTACCGGAAAGGACAAGGAGGTTTTCAAAGCTCACACTGACAAGCTGATTGGAATGAAGAAAAATTTGGTATTCTGCAGAGGGAGATCTCCCAAAGGAGATAATACTAACCGGGTCATGCATGAATACCATCTACAAGGCCACTTATCGTATCATCAGCTTTCCAAAAATGGTAAGATATGTTATTCCTTGTATCATTAAATTGGCACGCTCCTGTATTGTTTTGTACATTTATCAACAGTTTTTTATGGTCCAATTATGTATTAAGATTGAAATATCCCAGTATCTTTATCTCATATGAATGAATGCACAAAAATTCATGTCTCCTTTACATCCCAGTAGTACTTAGAAACCAGTTTTCGTTGTATGGTTGGGGTTAGAGATGTGAAGCAGTTACAAAATATTTAGAGATTGATGGGTTTTCTAGATGTAGATAGATGGATTAGTATTCAATTATTAGCATTGATGATGACACTGCATCTATTTTGATCCAAATTACAGGATGAGTTGGTGGTGTGTCGCATCAATCATAAGAGTTCAGGAGGGAAGAAGACAAGTCCACTAGGATTAATAAACATGAACTTCTATATTGATGAATGTATGGGGTCTCACTCACTACTTGCATTTCTAGAATCCCCAACTTATACCACCAGAGAAGTGCAGAATGAAGAAACAGAACTCTCAGACATAGCCAACATTCATCTCTGCAACAACAATAACATATTACCAAATGACCCTCAATTCAATCTGAGTATGAGGACATCCAATTCAATGTGTTGTATTTTCTCTCAAATGTCATCCAATGGGAGTTTCCAAGGTGTTTCTTCACATATGGGATCATCAAATCCCTACCTCATGGCCCTTGTTGAACATTGTTCAATAAGTGAATTGAACTTGAAGCAGTGCAAAACGGAGCAAATATTTTTTTTTATACCCAATTTACAAATATTTAAAAAAAAAAAAAATTCACTACCGTCGCTTAAGCGACGGTTCTCCATGTCACTTATCCGATACCTACTCTTTATATCCGTCGCTTAAGCGACGGTTCTCCATGTCGCTTATCCGATACCTACTCTTTATATCCATCGCTTAAGCGACGGTTCTTCATGTCGCTTATCCGACGCTTAATCGTTCTCTCCGTCGCTTAACCCACGGTTCTTCATGTCGGTTAACCGACGCGTCTTCTTTATCTCCATTGCTTAACCGACGGTTCGTAATGTCGCTTAACCGACGCTTGCATATAACCGACGGTAAACTTAGGTGTCACTTAACCGATGGATTAGAAATATGTCGGATAACCGACGACACTCCACCGACGCTTAAAAAAAAATCATAGTGTCGTACATGCGACAGGGAAGTGTCAAAAATCAGACAATACGGCCGTTGGATTTTTGGTCGAAATGTAGTAGTGTTAGTTAAATTGGAAAATAATATGGATTGTAAATATGATCTCAAAGGAATGGCTAGAAAATAATATCTTCAAGACTTGAAGGAATTGATGAAGGATATAAAACATAAATTTATTCCTCATTTATCTACTCAAGAAGAGGATAAGGAGGAAAAATATGACTTATTCTAGTTACGTCGAGAGAAAATTGAAAACAAATTGGAGAGTATGAAATTGGAGTCCTCAAAATTTGATGATTCACTACAACATCATGGGTTCAATTCAGGTCCAAGAAATTTCTTTTTCCCCAAAATTGACATGAGAAAGCTTGATGGCAAGGATCCAATCACATGGATTTTTTAGATGGAGCAATTCTTTGATCTACACCAGGTGCCCACTATGAAAAAGGTAACTATTGTTTCCTTGCATTTGGAACCTGATCAATTTGTATGGTACCAATGGATTTGTGACCATAAAAAGGACTCTATTATCTCTTGGTATATATTCATAAAAGAATTAATTGCATATTATGGGGATATAGATATTAACACCTTCTTCAGTTAGTTGGTAAATCTCAAGCAAAAGGGTTCAGTTATAGAGCACATCAAGAAATTTCAACAGCTAATTCTCAGAGTGAAAAATATTTCAAAAGATAATTTGTTAGATATCTTTATTGGAACCTTGAAAGATAGCATTCAACATGAGTTACATCTCTTTGAAACATCATCCATAGAGAAGGCTTTCATGATGACAAGGAAGGTTTAAAGTAAAAACATGGCAATGACTACAAGAAAATCCTTCTCCAAAATGTATAGAGAAAATAATGTTCCTTATTCTAAACCAACTTAAAGGTTGAAACCCCAACAACTATATCAAAGAAGAGAAAAGGTATTATGCTTTAATTATGACAACAAGTATAGTAAGGGACATAAGTGCAACAAGAAGACATTATTCTACATAGATAGTCAAGAGGAAGAACCAAAACAAGAGGACGCATCTCAAGAAGAGGCGACTTCAGAAGAAATATAAGAGGCTACTTCAGAAGAAATTACTCCCACCATATATTGTCATGCATTATATGGAATTAGCACTCCTCAAACTCTCAATATAGAAGGATACATAAAAAATAAGAAGGCAACAGTGTTGATTGATTCTGGTAGTACTCATAATTTGATTCACTGTAAATTTGCCAAAGTTATTAATTGCTTTGTATATCCAACACCAGAGTTTCAAGTAATGATTGTAGATGGAGGAGATATAAATTTCTCAGTGAAATACCATAATATCAATCTAGATATGGGGTAATATGTATTGAATAGTCCAATGATTTCTATCCCAATGGGTGGTGCTGATGTTGTCTTATGTTTCCAATGGTTACAATCATTGGGAACAATGGATTTTAATTTTCAAAAAAATTTCATGAAATCTTCATGGGAAGGAAAAGAATATGAGTTAAATGGTGTCACAGGAAAACCAAGAAAGGTGATAATCTCCAATGGTATGACAAAGTTGTTAAAAAAATGACATCAAGGTGTAGTTGCACAATTATTCTCATTAGATTTTCAAACCTCAAAGTCACCTATCTCCCCAGATCTCTAAAGGGTCATTAATAAGCATTCCAAGGTTTTTGAAGATATTCCCATAGGCCTTTTCAGAATAACAATGGAAACTATATCTCTCTAAGTGATTGAATTACAATACAACTTCAAGACCCAAATTGCTAGTTAATGAACCAATTTTTGGAGGGGTTCCACTCACTTGCATTAATATCATTTCATCATGTGGTATGGTATGACTAATAAATTCTTAAAATTAGGTATCATCGTTTCTTGAAAGAGTTGCTACTTCCCACATCTCCTAAATGCTAAGGAATGTTTTTAACATAAAGGATGAGAAACAAAGTTTAGATATCTCTGTCAACGCTATGGAAAATTATTGATAGTGAAACACGTTTTATGATGCCATGGTGAAACCATTGATACTATGGATACTTGTGGGTAATGGAGAAGAATCATGAAAATCATAGAAGCTTGCCTAGATAAATCTTATAAAATTCTCAATCTAACTAAACTCTTTGATCATGTCTTCAACCTAAAACTTGCATCATCATTTAAAGAATAACAATTTTTTGAGCTTGAGCTGGTAAATTGCTCATTTCTAGAAATAAATTAGTCTAGTATTTTATTATCAAATGGAAGTTTTATGTGACCAACAAATGAGGATAATTGTATATATCTCAATAAGGATAAGCCTTCTTATTATTTATCTTGTAAATCTGACAATGCAGTGCAAATATTCATGGCTTCACCTAGAATGTCACCATTTGTTGAGGCCTCAACACAACCTAAGTTAATTGACTTAGGGACTCACCTTTTAAATTTTTTAAATTGGGCCCTTTTAATCCAAGTGTTACTTTTTGAGTATTAATTCTTTTTGATTCAATTAAAGTTTATATGCTTCTAACTTGGATTAATATTTCTTGATACATGCTTGATTTTATGTTTTTAATGTGCAATTGTGAATTATTTATTTAGTTGCATTATCATATTTTGGTGTGACTCACGTTTTTTATTCCTCATACTTGTTACATTGCATGCATATTAATTTTTCCATTGCACCACTTGGATTATTTGGATATGACCCATGTAAGAGTATGTGTAGCATTATCTAAGATTATTGACAACATATTTCATCTTCGTCTAACTCAGAACTACATTTTATGAAGAATTAGCAAGATCACCAAGCATTTGGTTTTAGGTGTCCTAGATGTCAATTGATCATTTTCACGGATTAAAATTTCTCATATTATGATGAAATAGGTAAGTTTCAATGAATGTGTTGTAAGAGAATATTACAAATATGTAAGACAATATAAAAAATATGTAATATGACAATATAACAAATATGTAATACACGATATGATGTAATTCAATTTGGATAGAGAAATGTTTTAAATGGGCTCAGACTTCCATAAAAAAAACTTCTATGCATTTTTTCCCGAGATAAAAAATGACAATTTAACTTTTGGAACAATCTAATTGTAAGTTTTTCTAGATTACAACTCAACATAGCTCTCCAAATCCAACATAATTCCCCAATCTTGGCCCTTTGAACTTGATCTTGTTTATATTGTAATTATTCTTTAATTAACTTTTTTTTTCTTAACACCATCAGGTAGTTTCCGTGGAGTTTGTGAGCATTGGAAAACATGATCATTGTAATATTGATAAAAGGTTCCAAGTTTACTAAGGGGGAGGATAGTGATGGGGATATTAGTCTAGTAGAGGGAAAAGAAGCTGGGACTAATGGGAGATTGGACTAGGTTTTATTATTGTGTTGCACCCTACCCATAACCTCCTTCATGTGATTATCGTATAATATTTTCATCCTAATGTTTACGCTATTATAATTACGATCATAGTGAAGTGATTAATTACTTTAAGTAATTATCTCATATCCTCAAGTACTTGCTTCATATTTTTAAGAAACCAATTTTGATCTTCTTGAAATTAGGGAGAGTTCAATTAAGGAAGGAAGAGATGGATTAGGATTCGTCATCGCCCTCTAATTCGTTTATGAAAAAAATGGAATTGCGAGAGAGGAGATTTGAGAAAAAGAGGGTTATTGGAGATAAAAGGACTTGGGGGAAGAAACCTCAACCCAACTCTCATATGAACCAAAGAGAGATTAAAGAAAGGTTGATGGGTGATATTAGCGGTATATCATGAAATTACTCATTGATGTTGCAAATCCTCCTATATCCCACTTATACATCAAATTGTGAGAAAAATCCTTCAAAAAACATCATTTTTTCTTGTGTACGTGCATAGTCAATGAGAAACACACATATACACGTGTTACCCCTGAGAAACACGCATACACCTCTTGAAATTTGAAAAAAAAAATTGAATTTACCCATGTGGTTTGGACATTTGGAGTTTGTTCTTGTCTCAATTACATGCCTCAAATGGAAGGATGGGGACCAAGGGTTCACCAAACAAAAGATACTTTGGAGGAATATAATATGAGTTTCTCTAGAGTTTTTATAGCACTTTTTCTCTCTCATTCCCTTATAATATGATCCATCTTGCCTCTTTGGAGTTAGTGGGGATCAACCCTTTTGATCCTTTTTATTCCAGGTGTAAGGAATATCATGGAATATAGTCTATTAATGGCCATGAGCAAGGAGAATCCAAACTGGAGAAAGAGACATCTTGTTGAAGTCTCATTTACAAATTTTTATTTTGTATTTGTCTCTATATCATAATATGAGATGACTCTTCTTTCCCTCCCCTAAAGAATTCTTTTCTATGTTATAACTTTTTTGCGTAGGATGTTTTGAGTGTTGTACTTCTATATATTAATGCAAGTAAGTTTGATTTGTTCAAGTAAGGATTTGGTTGTCAAAATCATTAAAAGCATTTGATAAAGGTATTTTCTTGTTTCTTGTGTGTTGGTACATGGAATTTCCAAGGACTATTGGAGGAAAACTATTGGAGCCACACACTTGCAAACTATTCAACCATCTAGATCCAATTTAGTACACATTATCACCTCTTTTGAAGTTAATATTGGTTGGAAATAATGATATGATATGTGATATCCCTAAATCTAACTATTTAGGTGAGTTAAAATTCCTTGACAAAATTGGAAACTCCACTGAGGTCCCAACTCATCAAAATATTCTTAGTAGGGTTTGTACTTTCCTTTAAATTACAAGTTTCTTTTGTGGTGTCAGTCATTCCTCGAATTTCTTGAGAAGTTATACTTAGCCAACACCATGAACATTTGATTTGATATGATTTTTTATTTCATGTTACTGGCTCTACACGTCTTGCTTTCCGATCAATAGCATTGCGTACACATATGAATTGATTTATGGAAAATTGATTGCATACACAATTGGCTATTTGAACTGTCATGCACACCCTATAGATACTAAAGTTGCAAGTCACAAGTCTATAGAATTAATATTTTTCAGTTTTGTTTAGGCAATTTGCAAAAGGTTTTAAGGGTGTCTGAGTTTGTTAGTGGGCATGAATTTTGATTTCTGGCTTGTATGAAATATTTAGGGCTTTCTATATGCATACACTATTATCCTTCAAAAAGTTCATGTACAATATGCAAAGCAAAAAATTCACAAGTATATGGAAATGTATGCATCTTTCCTTCAATAAAGTTGCATATATTTTCCACATTCTTATTAAAACAAATCACATACATGTCATGGTTGGATGAAAAAGGGTAAGAATTTCCTATTTTTTTGGATTTTTAGGTTTATCAGTTCTAGTGGGAATCTAGATCTTTATTAGGTTTTTCAAATTCCTATTTTTAAACTTGAAATAATCATTTAGTGGTTTTTTCATTATGCCCTGAATGAAAAGGAAAAAATGAATATTGTGTGAAGTCGTAGTTTTAATCTAGTTCGTTTAGGGTGTTCTTTTTTGAAACCAACGTTTAGGACTACCAAATAATTAAGTCCATCGTCAGGGTGAAAACTTAGAACATGAGAAAGCAATGAAGGATGAAGGGATTCTAAGCAATAAATAGATGGTCGAGGAATATTAGGCAATAGAAACTGACCTATATTTTCCAATTCCCTTTAATTTTATTAATAAAAGGTTTCCAAATATTACTCAACTTTAAACTGTCATCTTTATTTAAATTTTTTTTCTATTTCTACAGCCTATCTAATCCTCCTCTTGTTATATTTTCCTTCCCTAGAAATAAGATAATCTTTTTCAATGCAAACTTAATGAGCGGTATTGCACAAATGCTCTGCTAAAGCAGACTTGTTTTTTCATACATGTATGATATCAGCAGAATGTTCCTTGAGATGGGTTTTCAAGGAACGACCCGTTTCTCCAATATAAACCTTACCACATGAACAAGGAACTTCATACACTCCTTTTGTTGTCTCTGGCCCAATGCATATGTAGAAAAATAAACAAACCTTCTGATAGAGTTTGGGGGGGGTAGCAAATGCAACAATGATGCCTCTTTTTTTCAATATTTTAGTGAGACTATCAGTGGTTCCTTTAATATAAGGCAAGGTAATCATGGGGACCTTAAAATATTTTTCATGATGATTGTCTTTATTGATTATTTTATCATGGTAACCATTCTTCTTAAAAACCATTCTAAGGAGATATAATTCATTCTTGAGGTGATCTATATCTAAAATTATTTTCTCTCTTGTAGAAAGCGTTCTAATGACACCAACCTTATGGGCAAGGTGATGGTGAGAATTTGCATGAAGATATCTATCTGTGTGTGTGTCATTTCTGTACACCTGATATCCCAACCCTCCATCCTATTTCTTGGTAAGAAGAACATCTAGAAAGGGAAGTTTGCCATCTTTTTCTATCTCAATAGTGAATTTTATATGTTGAGATAAACTATTAATGAGAGCAAGGAACTCATGCAACTTTTTATCCTATGGTTCAATTTAGCAAAATATCATCGACATACATTTTCCATTCATCCGGGGTAACATGGAAAGAGTTGATGGCTTTCTTTTCAAAATGATCCATGTAAATGTTAGCAATAACAGGAGACAAAGGAGACCCCATAGCCACCCCATGAATCTCATCATAGATATTACCATGATAAGATAAATAAGTAGACTTTAAACAAGTTCTTACCAAATTAGTAGTGTCGTCATCTATAATGTATTTGATGGAATCAATGGCCTCCTATATGGGAATCATTGTGTACTATGAGACAATGTCAAATCTCACCAAAATTTCTTCTTTATTAACCTTAATGTTTTTTACCAAATCAACAAAGGAAGTAGAATTCTTGACTAAGGAAGAAGTGTTTCTAGCCAAAGGAAGAAGCTTCTTAGCTAAGAACTTGGAAAGTAGATAGGTCATAGAGCCTATGGTATTCACAATAGGTCTCATAGGTACTCCACTTTTATGAATTTTCGGTAATCCATAGATCCGAGGTAAGATAGCATTCCTTGGGGTCAACTTATTCTCGGTGGAATCGTCCAAGGAAGATTTTTTAATGATCTTGGAAACGTCCTTCACAACCTTTTCACTTGGGTCGTTATCAATTGTTATATAGCTGCCACAAGCTAAGTGATCAAACATTTTTCTATTGTAATCACATTCATCAAAAATGCAAGTAGCGTTCCCTTTGTCATCCTTCAGGGTCTTAATTGATTTGTTCTTTTTGAGGTTTATGAGTGTTGTCCATTCTTCCTTGCTTATATTATAGGCTGGTAGTTTTTCTTTCCTTAGCATAATGACACAATCTTGTCTTACTTCCTCGCCACACTCCATCGTTATTTTTTTGATAGAAAATTCAATGTTGTTTTTCTTTATTATAAAGCCAACATTAGTCTAGGATCTAGGGCTTTGTTGTAGGTTTGGAGAGTAAATTCTCCAAGGCCACATAAAACAAAACTATGATCTCACTACTTGAGTGAAAAAATCCATAAGTAGTAGTAGGCATTTGTTGGGAAAGCATTCCTAACACACATGTCAAGCATGAGGTGAGCTAGGAAAGAAAGTGGGATTATTCCCTCACTTGTTTATTGGGAGGGCTATGTGAGTATGGAGTATCTAGTTTAATTGGCAAGTCCTAGGGGTAACACCAATTTTTATAGGAGTTTTAGGTCTAGCACTTGTGTCCTACGTTCCCTTTCCATTCATAGGAACCGAACCTATGAATGTTCTACCTAATTGTCGATTGTGAATTGGTGGCCATAGTTGCTTGTCCTAGGTTTCACCTAGGTGATTTCAAGAGGGAATCACTTGTGGTACCTAAGATAAATGCATAACCTCAATCTCAACTCCCAATGAGGGTGTGTTTCTTCATCATGTAGGTACTTTCACCTTGGGTTATTGTTACGTGAAGGTTACCATAACTGTCTTGTTATAGCATAATTTTCCACACCTTATCTATCATGCCTTGATGGCCTACTTTTGTCCCTATGCAGATTCACTATATCCCCCTTGCGTAGTATATTCCTGATGCTTCATTGAAACCCTTAAAAAAGTCAGTTTTGTTGATACACAGAAGTAAACAATTATACAACATGCATAGACACAGCCTGGTCCATTACAGCTCGCGTACATCAGGTTTTGTGCTCAAAATAAAAAATATATTTAGGATTTTCCATGCCAAGTCATGGTGGTTACTATCCTTGACCTTCCATATGCTAGAAAACGCTCCAATTCAACCCTCCATTTCCCATTTGACGGCTACATATTGAGCCATTGCGACGCATTGGAAGAGGAGAAACTTTGAGAGCAAGGAAACTATAATGAAATTTTGCCCCATTTCCATTAATTTGAGTCTACATCACTTTATCCTTGTTTATTGAACCATTTATGTTCATCTCCCAAGATATTCATTGTCTTTGTGAGCTTTCCTTTCCATGGAGGATTGAAGTGGTGGAGGCCCTGGTGGAGGAACTTGGTTTCTTGTTTCTAACGAGTTGTTGAAAGAGGTTCACTTTGTAATTTTGTTTTTGAATTAATAGAAATACTCTTTTCTAATCCAAATTCATGTGCAAATGATTGTATAAATTTCCATGGGTATATCACTACTACATTTCAACCAAAAATCTGACGTTCGTATTGTCGGATTTTCGACACTTCCCTGTCGCATGTACGGCACTATAATTTTTTTTAAGCGTCGATGGAGTGTCGTCGGTTATCCGACATATTTATAATCCATCAGTTAAGCAACACTTAAGTTTACCATCGGTTATATGCAAGCGTCGGTTAAGCAACGGAGATAAAGAAGACGCGTCGGTTAACCGACATGAAGAACCGTGGGTTAAGCGACGGAGAGAACAATTAAGCGTTGGATAAGCGACATGAAGAAAAGTCGCTTAAGCTATGGATATAAAGAGTAGGCGTTGGATAAGAGACATGGATAAACGTCGCTTAAGAGACGGATATAAAGAGTAGGCGTCGGATAAGCGACATGGAGAACCGTCGCTTAAGCGACGGCGGTGAATTTTTTTTTTTAAAAAAAATTTGTAAATTGGGTATAAAAACAAATATTTGCTCCGTTTTGCACTGCTTCAAGTTCAATTCACTTATTGAAAAATGTTCAACAAGGGCCATGAGGTAGGGATTTGATGATCCCATATGTGAAGAAAAACCTTGGAAACTCCCATTGGATGACATTTGAGAGAAAATACAACACATTGAATTGGATGTCCTCATATTCAGATTGAATTGAGGGTCATTTGGTAATATGTTATTGTTGTTGCAGAGATGAATGTTGGCTATGTTTGAGATTTATGTTTCTTCATTCTGCACTTCTCTGGTGGTATAAGTTGGGGATTCTAGAAATGCAAGTAGTGAGTGAGACCCCATACATTCATCAATATAGAAGTTCATGTTTATTAATCCTAGTGGACTTGTCTTCTTCCCTCCTGAACTCTTATGATTGATGCGACACACCACCAACTCATCCTGTAATTTGGATCAAAACAGATGCAGTGTCATCACCAAAGCTAATAATTGAATACTAATCCATCTATCTACATCTAGAAAACCCATCAATCTCTAAATATTCTGTAACTGCTTCACATCTCTAACCCCAACCATACAATGAAAACTAGTTTCTAAGTACTACTGGGATGTAAAGGAGACAGGAATTTTTGTGCATTCATTCATATGAGATAAAGATACTAGGATCTTTCAATCTTATTACATAAATGGACCATAAAAAACTGTTGATAAATGTACAAAACGATACAGGAGCGTGCCAATTTAATGATACAAGGAATAACATACCTTACCATTTTTGGAAAGTCGATGATACGATAAGTGGCCTTGTAGACGGTATTCATACATGACCCGGTTAGTATTATCTCCTTTGGGATCTCTCCCTCTACAGAATACCAAATTTTTCTTCATTCCAATGAGCTTGTCAGTGTGAGCTTTGAAAACCTCCTTGTCCTTTCCGGTAGCTTTCCAGTAGCCAGCTTATGTGGCTTTGTTGGTACGTAGACCTGTTGGATACTTGCAGTCTCTCAAGCTGAAGAAGTACCATTCTTTCTCTCCCATATTTGCTTTTCTAGCAAACATCTTTACCATCAGTTATGCATTACATATATGCCATGTCTCTAATCCAATGATACAATCGATTGCAAGTGTTGAAGTTATTCTTGGAATTGTAAGGAAGAAAGCACTCCAATTTGAATAGTACTAAACAAGCACCTTCAAAATTTCTAAATAGGAAAGAGGGCACCTAAATTAAGGACTTTTAGAACTTCAAAACTCATGTGCATAAACAAAGTGGAGATAAATGGCACGAAAATTTGCTTGCACACATTTTATTGTAGCTATTTACTTCTTATGATACTAAAAACTAATCAATTGCAAATATGAGTACTAAATCAGAATGTTAAATTTAATCATTATGCTTAATTAGAACATTAGACAAACTATCTACTCATTAGTATAAATTCAACCCATGTAAAATTGTTCTCTCTTATTCAGGTCAACAACAGCAATGGCTATCCCTAAAAATATGTTTTCGACAAGACACCAGTTCTTCATCAGTAGGATGAAACCTGAATCCTAGAGGCAAGCCTTCCTTGCCATGTGCAACCTTTAAGATTGTGTAAGCTACATAGATTCCTTTGTTATTACCTGAATCCAGAAATCATGTGTATATTCCTGTAAATTTCAACCCGAACCTTCTGGCTTTGTAGCCAGTCTTTTCCTGCCTGGAAAATGGTGGTTTTGGAAAAATTCACAGTACACATGATTCTTATAAGATCAACCATTTATTTTTTATTTGGAGATGTTATTAATATTGGAAACAAGTTCAATTTCCAGATCAAATGGATTAAATACATTCCATTGCACTTTCTCTTATGAAGCGATTTGAACAAAGCTCCTATCATCTATGTGGTAAATGATATGTCCTTGGGTTTCCTATGAATTCTGAGAAGTGCTCTGTCATCTCGTTCTGTTTTGAATAGAGTTCCTCAAGGAAATCTAATCAATTCTGATGGAATCCTATTTGTAAGTTTTGAAAAGAATTAATGAGCTTTTCTCAAATTAACCCATGCATGTTTCATTAAATAGAGGACAGTTGTTACATCCAAAGGAAAACATGAAAGTGTGGTTATGTACTAAGAAAAATAAGTTGTAATAAATCCCAAATGCCACCATGAACTTCCCTTGGATATTACCCTAAAAGCATGCCTGCAAATGATGTATAGCAGCTAAGTCAACTTCCAACGACCCTAAAATGAACAAAAGTTCATTTACTATTCTGTTGTTTGTCGCATTTTGGAAGTGTGGAAAAATAGGGAAGCTTCCCAAGTGCATGAGCTTATACTTGAAAGATATTGTTTTGTACTTGGCTAGATCACTCTATCAGATATTGATGTTAAGGAAGCTGGTGCTTTGCCATGGAGTCCTGAATTGGGCAGAGACAAGTTGCTTGAAATTGAAAACTTCATAAGTTTTAGCAGAATTCTGTGCCATAATGTTCATTTTGTCCATACAGGGGAGCTATCACAGCTGGCAAATATCATTCTAGATATACTCTCTCAGCTTCAAACATTATACAAAGAGCATAGTGTGAAGGAAAGGGGTTGGTTATTCTTAAGGCATAGTGCATGGCTGTCTTTAATTTTATCATTGCTCCGGGCAGGTCTTTGGAAAGTGTATCTGAGAAAGATCCTAGTTTCAAGAGAGGACACATTTTGGATAGAGCAGAGGCAAAGCTGCAAAAATTTCTTTAAGTGAACCTAGGTTTGGAAAATTCAAAATATTATACTACTCTGTATCAGAAGTGCGTAGCCAATAGCATTTTTGAGCTTACACAAATCACTAAGACCATCTGAGACTCATCTTCCAAAGGCCTGATACAAGGATACGTTTAAAAGGAACAAATGTTCACAAAATGACAAGACATGGCCATGAAGAATATTAACTTCCAAAGGTAGATTGCAAGAACCCAACAATGCAAGAAGTTGATGTCAACAGAAGTGACAAAAATGCCAAGTCCAAGACAACATGTACAATTTGATTATAGAAAATCACAACAGAAAAAAACTCATCTTGCACAGGCTTGATACAAGGATACTTTTAAAAGTAACAATTGTTCACAAATCAACAGAACCTGAACTTCCAAAAGTAGATCATGAGAACCAAAAGAATGTAAATCAACATTACAAGAGATTGACTGAAGTGACTTTCTTAATACACAATAATTGACTGGCATGTTAAACATATATAACAAACATAGATTGTATCAATACAAGACGCTTCACAGAAACAGAGATCTAGGAAATAATCCACATAAGAAAACTAGATTAAGGAAAAAAATACAAGTCAAATTTGCCAAAGAGAACAAACACAGGTTCAATCAGTGCCCAAAAAAAGCATAACAGACTACTATGACTGCAAGCCATGTAAGTTGAAACCTATTTTTTCAAAATGTATTAGTATATGCTCATCAATAACCATAAAGAAAAAGCACAATTAAGAGACCTAGCTTAGAATGTTATATTGTATCCCAGGAGGGCTTCGTAAAAACACACTTACTTGTCTAAAGATAATGTTCATAAGGTCATCTCCAGAATTGCAATTTTCAGAGAGAAATCCATTCTCCATCTTTACATGATCTATTGGATAATCTTCCCTCAACTTCATTTGACTGTCTGCAGTGGATTGCTCACTTTCACACCGTCCACCAAACCCTGGAACAACTGAGTTCACTGGTGGTTTGAAATCCAGATTCATCTTTTGATCACAAAATCCAGTGTTCTGCCCCTGATATTGAGCAGTATATGTTCCCACCATTTTCTGATTAAGAAGATATGCCCGACTCAACTGAGTATTTAATAGAGGATTTGAAATGGTTCCAAAATCTTGATTATGATTTTGCCAGTCTTTCTTTATAATCTGATTCATACCCTGTCTAAGACCAGTATTCATATTACCAAGAATTGGAATATTAGGTATTCTATTGTCAGATGGCACAACTTCGCTTATGTTCCCAGTGCTATTGTTCATTGCACTAATAGAGGACAGAGAGAGATCATTTCTTGGGATAAGATTATGACAACTAGGCCCTACAAGAGAATTAACTGGAGGAACAGAAATGTCCATTGACATACAATCAACATTTGAGGCACTTAAAATGCTTTCCCTTACATTCTGCACACCAGAACCTGTACTACTTAGAGGGCCAGCCACTGAACGTGCATTTGTTGGTAAAACTAACACTGCGGTACCATTACCCCAGTTTCCACTATTTCCATTCGTATTAGGTAGTTGAGAAGATATTACCATGTTAATATCACTTTCCCTCGATCTTTGACTAATAGTTCTTTCAGTGGTTAAGGTGGTCAAACCCATTCCATGCTTCTGTTGCTACTGTTGCATCAATTGCAACACCAAAGCATTATTTGTTGAATGCACTGAGATGTTGCCATTTCTACCTCTACCCAGGCCAACAGGGGAACTATTTGTAGCTGTCAACTGCCGCTGCATCATGCGGAATCCTACAGAATCATCCACAGGAGCACCTATATCTCCAAGTCTAGCAATTTGTTGTTTTTGCTGTAACTGATTTAGTTCAAGTCCAGTTGATAAACAAGGAAATGCATTCATTGGATTGTTAACAGGTGCAATTCATTGTGCTATTCCAATGCTGTTATTATATCCTAGGCCTGGAAGAGAGGAAAATTGGAGCATTCCAGAGGAATTCAGACCTGGTAAACCCAAGCCTACTGAACCATTTAATCTACCCAGAGATATCTGAGGAGCACAAGGAAGCAATTCAAACCTGCCAGGATGTGGTTCCAAATTACTTTAATCTATGTAAATGGCCCAATGTGACCCACAACTCTCCTTGGATGAAATTGTAGAACCTCTAAAGGTAATCGGTGAAGATAACTCACCATCCATGTACATTTTATAATGCCGCAAGGAATTTCACAAGGCCTGATCTCTATAAAATATAGCCGAATGCCTTAGGGAATCAGTCATGGCAGAGATGATTCACAAAGAGGATATAAAAATGATACCACAAGGAGGCAATCCTAAAAAAATTTCAAGCTGAGCTGGTTCCCTATCACATTACCTAACATTTCATACAAGACTTTACTCAAGTCACTGACAATGAGGATTTAGTACATTTCAACTCAGATTGTGAGGATGGCCTCAAAGGAATTTGATAGGAAACTATGGGAGGAGTGAAGGAAATTAAGAATGGATTTATGATAGTCCATGACAATGATATGGGGGTCTTAAACAAGTTTTTTTACAACTACTCATTGGAAAAACAACATAATGCCCTTTGCAACACCCCAAACAGAATTGCAAATTGATATTGTATTCAGCATATATGGCCAAAACTCTGAGACCTTTTGAGATTACAAATTGGAAAAATAAATTAATCCAATAACCTCCAAACAAAGGTTCTAATATACTCCTTTTTAAAAAGCTTTTATTATAAAATGTCAATAATCAATCTTACATAGGAGCACGAAGGTCGCCCTTTCATCAATTGGACAAGTTACCAATTTTCCTATGTCACAATACTTGGCAAAGAGAGATGCAAAACGGTATTCTAGATCGTGTTGAGGACACATAAATTCATTATACTGCTTAAAGCCTACAGAGTGTTTTCCAGCCATACCTTAAAGGGAGAATGATCCAGCAAAAACTCGCAGATTCAATGGCTTCAAACTTACCCCAAATCCTTGTATCGTCTCCTCTATGGCCCCTCTCCTCTATGACCCCTCTCCTCTGCATAGTCAGGCTTCAAACCCTTGCTCCAACTTCGGCCATTGAGCATGCAGGTGATCAACAATTGCAAACTGTGCGAGTGCGGGAGGGAAGGAAGAATGAATTTCACATATTTCTAACCAAAACCATACCCACACCCAGGAAAATATCGTTGTAGAGGACAAAGGGGCAAGATAAATATCGTTCTATCGTCTCCTCTATGGCCCCTCTCCTCTACTACCCGTCTCCTCTATGAACCCTCTCCTATGCATAGTTGGGCTTCAAACCCTTGCTCCAACTTCGGGCATTGAGCGTGCAGGTGATCAACAATTGCAAACTGTGCAAGTGCGGGAGGGAAGGAAGAATGAATTTCACATAGAGGTGGTCCTAGCAAATTCCTAGGCTAATTCCTAGCAAAGGTCTAAGTGCTAATCAATCCACGCATTAAAGCAAGCCCGCCCCAAGAATAGCGCAGCGGAGCAGAAAAGATCTAAGATATAACAAGAAGGTGGGGTTTGACAAATATCCATAATAAGTTTCATAATAGAAGAAGTTATTATCATATTCTACAAAGGTGGGGGTGCTAAATAAAATTCCCTCGCATATTAAGGCACTAGGTTGGGGGTTTTTAGCTGGGGGTTTTAGCTGAGAAATAAATATATAGTTTAACCACCAAATAAATATATAGTTTAACCAGCTTGAATAATAAAAAGTTGATTCCTTCCTAAATAAGCTCAATAAAAAGATGGACGAGTCAAGAAGATTCTGATCCATCGATACATATAAGGTTATCACGAGTTAATGTGTACAACACAAAAATCCTTGAGTTAAAAAAAAACCACTTTCACCATTATATTTCTAAATTAGGACCCCATTCTTCTTCAAGTGATAATGGCCCCAATCCACCTTTGGGATGGATTCTAGGAATATTGAATTTAAACTAGTATGCATCGTCCTAGTCATCTAAACTTCCTCTTCCACCTTTAATAGATCATCACCAATTATTTCTAAGAAGTCGAATCCACATAAAACTTAGTTGGTCACCCATATGACCCTAGAATCTTATCCATTTGGAAATATTAGAGGAAGGAACACAATTATTCCTTTGTCACTAGTTGAACTTTATTCCTAAAGGATTCATCTAATTACAAAGGGACTTATTTTCCTTCCTCGAATATGGTCAATGCATTACAACCCACCCCCACCACACAACACCTCATACTGGTACACATATCCCACATGGAGACCAAATATCACCTCTTAAGGCATCGTATTGTAGTTTGAGGTCATGTTGATGACTGTTGATCCTTAGAGGTGAATTTATTGTGTAAGTCCCTAATTTTTCTCCCTTTACTATTGTTACAGCCTTGACACCTATCCCTATCGCACAAAAACTCATAAA
>LPNX011038680.1:898097-937251 GCA_001517045.1 Pseudotsuga menziesii
GCAGCATAAAATAATCATGGATATCTCTTCAAGGCCTTTGAGATGAGCTGAAAAACTGGAAAACAAAACTTCAAAAATTGATATCAAGGTAGAAATTTATGGGAAATTCATGTGTGCATTATATAATGCATGTGTGTTATTGAAATAAATTTTTTTCTCACTCAATGCACCGTCGCTTAAGCGACGCTTATGAGGCTATCCGTCGCTTAAGCGACGCTTATGAGACTGGCCGTCTCTTAAGCGACGCTTATGGCCACATTTTCAAAAAGAAAATTTATCTTTGTGATTTTTGGTAGGTTTAAAAAAATAAATCCACACGCCGTCGGATTTTGGATCGAAATGTAGTAGTGTAAGTCATCCATTTTCACATTTCCTTTAATCATATCTTCCAACTTGGACACTCTAAAAGATATGTCTTCCATTTCGTCGTAAGTTGGGGATGAATCCTCTATGGGCTTGAGTGGAGTTTGATTCTTTCCACTTCCTTTTGGTGGAATTTTGAACAATAAATATATATCACACCCTACAGTTTACCACAAATATATCCTTCTACTAAAAACTATTCAAATGCACAATTACGTACCTTTTTCAAACCCTAATTTGAATACTATTTTAGGGTCGAATTGTAACTGAAGTACAAATTGAATTTTGACTCCTTTGGGTCTCAAACTTTGACCTGTGGTACCTTGATCTATCCTCTTTCCAATGCCACAATTTTGACCTAATTTTGATGTTCAAATAAAACGTTATTGCAAATATCCTAAAGCTTCTTATTGTTGGCCTATCCTGAAGAGCACACTTGTGTTTTATGCCATGTGTCCAATACATTTTTTTTGTAGATGAAACTTATACCACAGATACCCTAGTTTTTATTCTTTTAGACGCAACTAGTCTCACTCAATTTGGATCTTGTATTCCTCATATATGACCTTTTTCCCTATAACACATGTTTTAGAGTAGGTTTAGGAATAGTTAAAAACCCTAGATTCCTTTGCAATTATCTCCAAAACTGTAATGAATTGGGATCTAAATTTCAGACTAGATATATTTCAGCCTTTTCTAGAAGTGGGTTTTTAACCTCGATCTTTGAATCCTTGTAGAAAAAGGTTGTAGCGAAAGTTCTAAGATGACTCACTTCACAGAATCCATTCCCTAGGAAAGAGATTTGATACCAAAGGTTATGCAACCAAGTCCCAGAAATAGAATAAAAAGAGAGAAATAGACAATAAGAGAGTAATACACGCCTTAACAAAGAATAACAGAGATAAATATCAATCATTTTGAGGGAAGAACCTCCTTACACATTGTACCGAGTACACAAGACAAGGTAAGATACTATGATGACTAAAATGAGAATATCTCCTTCCTATATATAGGAGACAAACATGTACAATAAAAACTAATATACCAAAGCCAACATAAATAATATGTAATGCACCACAATATAGGGAGAAGTTTTCCACACTATATGGGATAATGTGACACCATTAAGGGCTTAACATCCAGTGATTGAAATAGTATTGCATATATTGATACAGATCACAACATAGTATGTTAGTAGTCCATATTTAGTAAATGATTCATGAACAATTTCTTATCTCACGATCCTAAAATATAATCAAATAATGATTACATCCATAGCGATGTGGCATCAAATATTTGGTCTTCATTTTCCATTTCAAACTATTTTATTGATGTGAAATTGTGGCATTCACCAAAAAAAAAATCATACTTAGATATTCCAATGATATTAAATTGTTCATTTACAAGAATGACAAATTTAATCTTTTCATGATACTACGCATCTAACGAAACATAGTTTTTCCTCCTTCTCTTAAATTTAATCTTCTCATGTCAAATCAATCCATAATTTTTAGATAGTATCTAATGTGTCCCTCCAACTTCCTCATTGATCTGAAGTGTTTCTTGATCATGATATTTAGGCTAATAAGTTTAAAAGGTATCTTCAACATTTTTTATTAGAAAAGGGGAAGATTGTTTGTCATGTAGAAGATGGTTTGGGAAAGATGAGACATCAAGGTTTTAATTTGTCACACTCATCAATAGTTCCTTTTCATTTTTTTAATAGACGAGAACCTTAAACTTATTTGTTTTCATATTTTTGTATTGTGTTACCTTCTCCTATCGAATATGATTTAGAAAAAGAGTGTACCTAGAACAACTAAGTTGAAAATTATCCTCAATATCAATCAAGTCTAACTCCAAATACCTGCTTTTATCATGTGCTCCCTGTATTAAATTGAGAAGCAAAAACAAGACTGAGGAAGAATCTAATAAAGGTTCCCCTGTATTATATTCCTCAAAGTAATTTGGGAAAAATTTATGATCCTTGCAATATGATGTACATCTAATGTTCTCAAGGAATAAAAAATCTTGGTCTTGATTGTTAATCAACAATTGGTAAATGTTAAATATTGTATTATCTGTTTGTTCGCTATAACTAGAAGCTAAGATACATCTACTTCATTCTTTCCACTATCCTTATTTTAAACTTAGTTGTCGGGATCTAATCCTATGTCAGATTTTGTAGAAGGCAAGTTTTTAAAATCATACAAAACATGATCTTTACTCAAAAAATTAAATGCATTCGACCTATAATTTTATTCTAAGGTTTCAGGTTTGAGTTATGAACAACAAAGAGTAGTGGTAAGGCATTCATTCTACCTAGGTTTAGTTGGTAAAGAAAATTTGTGATCATATTATCAATCAAATTTACAACAAGTTTTATTTCATATTTAAAGAGGATAGAGGTTTATATATGAAGCCTATACTTTTCATGTTATATTGTAGTATTTTGCTTGTTTTGTTCCTATTGCAAGTATACAACTTCATTACATAAAACATCAAATTGATTTTCCAACTTAGTGGTTTTTGAAACCTTTGATTTATTTTCAATATGATTTTCATTATTCAAAGTAAAAGAAGGAAAAATATCTAAAAGGTACGTTTTCAAGTCTTTCTCAATATTTTGTGCCTCCTCATAGGATTTTTTTAAATCTCTTAGTATTTTTCACAAAATGAACATAGCCATAGTTTTGGGAATAACAAGCACAAACCAATTGTAAATGACTTCAATTGAAGGATTATGATTATCATGAAGGTAGCTAAAGGATTGTTGGAAATATGTGATAAAGACACGAATATATTATCTAGCTTCCACCTGCATTTCATCATTTTTTTTACACATCTAAACCATGTTATAATCCTCTTCATAAGCATTTATGAAAATAATTCTAAATGGATAACAATTATAAATTGTATGTATGGGTAGAAAAGTATACTTGTCTAAAAATACATCATCGAAAGTAAAAGGAAAAAAAATCCCTCATACCAAATCTTCATGAATAATATTGAGTAAGAATAACAAAGATCGATACTTTTTAACATTCTCAAGTGCTACGATATTTCCTTCACAATTGAATTTCAACAAAAATCCAACTACCTTTCTTGGGAGTTCATGCAAATTCCTTAGCAACATCAATGCCATGTTCATATCCCATGCAAGGATTTGAGATAGAGACACAAAGATAAACGAAGAAAATAATTGTAAACTTGTATTTGCTCGTGACCAACTTGCGAGATGTTCAGTCCCTCCTATCATCATTCTATTGTTAAGGAAAAATACCTAGCACTAACAAAAGGGTTATGCCCAAAAATGAGGCCCAAATATATGATATCTGGTTTGGTTTAGGAAAAATCATCCAGACTCTAACTCAATAATTTAGGAAAACCCATCCAAACTCTAACTCGACGGCCATTACTAGTTTTGGAGTTTTAGTTGTTGCAACCCAATCCACCATTTTTATTTTTTCAATGCAATGAATAAAAATGCAGCCAAACTAAAATGAAATATGCAATATGCCTTAAATTAGTCTAACAAAACTAGAATAATGTATGAAGTTGATCTAAATAAATGCAAGTAGTAAAAACAATTACCTCACAATATTATTGTTACATATAATCCAATCACTAACAGCCTACTAAGAATACTCTATAGCTAGAGTTGAAAGATACATCCTCATATCCAACTAATATATACCATAACCATAAAAAGAAGGGCATAAAATTGATTGAAAAAAATATAAGATTATATAATGAAAGTAATTCACAAAATTATCTTTTATGAACCCCAAATTACTATCAACAAACTAAGTAATAATTACATTCTACAGCCTACAAAAAATATTGAAGCAAGAGAAAGAATAACTAAATACCAAGTTGTGAAAGTAATCTACAACAAAACGATATCATCCCCCCAACCTTATAGAGTACCAAAGAATGAAAACAATAGTCTATGTCAAATTTATAGTATATTAAAAATCTCTAGAAGTAACCTTTTCCAATCAATGACTTCTCTCAATGAATAAATAAACAATTAATTGCATCGAAAACAAGAGTCCATAGTGGTCTCTCCTCATAGTCGAATACCCTCTATCTCTAAAAGGGAAAAAATCATTTTCTTCCTTTTATTTATTACATTTTTTGCAATTTTTTCCATAACTAGCATTTCTCGATCATCTTTCCATGTGACGATTTAGGGTTTCAATTAAGAATATGGCCTTCTTGTTTAGGCATTTTTTTATGTCTTATATTTCTCCTGGGGATTTCTATTAATACATTATTTTTTATACCTTTTGAAATTTTGTATATTTCCCCTATGTCCATTTTCAAAGAGATTTCAAAGAGCTTTTTAGGTATGGGAAGGACAAAACATTTTCTCAGGTGAGTGCTTTTTATTTTTGGCGAGGAATACAACAAGATGTAAAGAAGCTAGTTGAAAAATGCAGGATATGTCAACATGCCAAGGGGAGGAGACAAAATATTAGACTGTATCAACCCCTACGTATTCCAACTAGGATTTGGGATTTCAGCAGTATGCATTTTGTTCTGGGATTGCCTAGAACTCATAGGGGATATGATTCTATTTTTGTGGTAGTACATAGTTTTTCAAAAATGGATCATTTTATTACTTGTTGTAGAAATAATAGATCAATGCTATGTGCAATGATTCTAAGAAGAAGCACAGGCAATAGATCTTGCTACTAAGAATTCTCACAAGCATACATAGGAAAATAAGAGAGAAGAAAAGAGACTGAATCACATGAATGAAGAGATGAATATTGGTGTGTATCCTTCCATTAAATAATTATGAATAATAGAGTACATAAATAGTACATCCCTCATGGGAAATTCGAATTCTATGGAAACAACTCATAAAGCTCAAAAAGGCTGACTTACCAAAATATAGCAAACCCCCATAGGTGGATAAAGCATTTGCTAAATCTATCAAGGACCTCACGAGTTGGAAAAAGCATGAGTGAGTTGTCAAGGAGATGAAAATAACATGCTAATCCTAGAAAATGGAGAAAAACTAATGGAGGATGGGTTGGAAACAAAAGCTCCCAGTTTCCTAGTTGACTAGCTTTTATCTTACCCATAGGAAAGCAGGAAAAAGCAGAAAAAGTAGAAAAAAGCAGAATCTGCTATAAGGTCCTGCATACTAATTCTAGATGAACCCAGAATAAGAAATAACGCATTCCTAGGATATAGATGGCATGCATTGACTTTAAGGTGCCACCTAATTAAGCTAGTGGGTGAATAATTAATCAAATAATGATTAATTATTTTATCCTAAGTTGTGAGTGGGTTTAATATATTCCCACACCCCCCTATAAGTCTGAATTTAAGATGGTATGACAAAAAATATGGATGCATATGGATGCATATAGGGCCCAGCAACAAGGCTATGGTCACCCTTTTACAATTATTATGTCCAGAAAGTGAGGAAAGAGGCAAAACCACATGGGGAAAATCCTCCCTCAAGATAGGACAAGGCACAAAATTTGAAATATGTCTTCAACATATCTTCATCTTCACTTTAATGAGCTGACTGAACCACTTCTGGATGAAGGACTTGCTGAAGAAATCATGAACTCCATGATCATGCGCTAGAGTGTAGAACCTGCAAGAAGGAGGAGGAGAGACTCCTTGTACCTCATCAACTGATGAAGTAGGAGCATTATCTGAATGCTTCTTTCTGCTGTCAAACTCTGATCTGAAAACATAATCTGAAATGGAAAAGAGATCTGTGCATACTCCTTTCCAAAGAGTACAAAAAATAAGGCAATTTATTTCACACCCAATTCCCTGAATAGCTGCAAAATTGTGATGTGAATCACATGTCAATCTTCCAATTTGATTTAGCACCTGTATAGATCTGATATGAGGATGATAAAACTATGATATATCAGAAATATTAACATATGGAACAGCAAGGACAAAGTCTTCAATGGCTCCATGAGGATATAGGGCTAGACTAGGAAAATTATGAGCAACTGGGAAAAACTGATAAGTGTAAAAATCTGAATGATGGATGGGCAGAATGAGATGTTCACAATCTTCAATAAGGCTCTGAGTATTGATGCCAAGATCAAAGAAGGATATGCTGAAGCTCATGAGATCAAGTCAGGTAAGTGGTATGACACAAATAAGGCTTGATGTGGCTAAGCAAACATCATGGAAGTCACTGGGTTGCACACCATCAATGAGAGAGGCATGCAAGAGGTGTAAAGAATATGGCACATAGATCTCAGAATCTAAGATAGGAGATTGAGAGAACAATGAATGGGTTATAGGATCATAATCAATATCAGCAGCAGCTCCATATGTTACTTCTTTTTCATCAATAGTATCACAAGAAGAAAAATCACCTTCAAGAGACACAGAAAAAGATGGCTCTTCAATATTTGCTTCTTCATTGAAGGAGGAAGCATTCGAATGAAAGAGGGCAGCAGAAACATGAACTGTATGAGAAACTTCTTCATCATGATCAACTTCATCAGAGAATGTAGAGGCCAATAGATCTTGAGAAAGAGAACAAGAGGAGATGCTAGGTTTGCTCCATGCTTCATCTTGGATTTCCTGCAAACCAAAATATTTGTCCAAAATTTTCCAAAGCTCATATGGATATTCAGCAGAATCTATGAGATGATATATATTTGGATACATTCCCAAACACATAATTCCATAAGCTCTATCACAATTATTTATCCAATCAATCTTCTCTTCATAAGACTCAGGTTCACTCAATGCACCAATGGAGACATCAAAGAGACATTGCCTCTTCAAGTATGCACTCATCTTTGGCTTCCAATCAGCATAGTTGAAAGGAGATAGTAGAGTAACTTTTGAATCCATATTGAATTTGTTGATATTCTGTAAGAGATACTCTCTGCAACCTGCAAAACAAACTAGGAGAAAATCTTGTAAGCTAGACAAGCTCTTCTTCAAAGAGGGATAGGAGACTGGAAGTGCTCCTCAACTTTGTAGAACTTGATCAACCTTGTAGCTCTGATACCATGTAGAAATAATAGATCAATTCTATGTGCAATGATGCTAAGAAGAAGCACAGGAAATAAATCTTGCTACTAAGAATTCTCACAAGCATACACAGGAAAATAAGAGAGAAGAAAAGAGACTGAATCACATGAATGAAGAGATGAATATTGGTGTGTATCCTTCCATTGAATAATTATGAATAATAGAGTACATAAATATTAAATCCCTCATGGGAAATTCGAATTCTATGGAAACAACTCATAAAGCTCAAAAAGGCTGACTTACCAAAATATAGCAAACCCCCATAGGTGGATAAAGCACTTGCTAAATCTATCAAGGACCTCACGAGTTGGAAAAAGCATGAGTGATTTGTCAAGGAGATGGAAATAACATGCTAATCCTAGAAAATGGAGAAAAACTAATGGAGGATGGGTTGGAAACAAAAGCTCCCAGTTTCCTAGTTGACTAGCTTTTATCTTACCCATAGGAAAGCAGGAAAAAGCAGAAAAAGCAGAAAAAAGCCGAATCTGCTATAAGGTCATGCATACTAATTCTAGATGAACCCAGAATCAGAAATAACTCATTCCTAGGATATAGATGGCATGCATTGACTTTAAGGTGCCACCTAATTAAGCTAGTGGGTGAATAATTAATCAAATAATGATTAATTATTTTATCCTAAGTTGTGAGTGGGTTTAATATATTCCCACACTTGTAAGAATACCAATGATGCAACAAATATTGTTAATTTGTTCTATTTAGAAATTATGAAGTTACATGATCTTCCTTTGAGCATTGTATTAGATTGAAACACCAAATATGTTGGTCATTTTCAGAAAACTTTATGGAAGAAATTGGGTACTAAGCGTAGTTTTAGCTCTGATTATCATCCTCGGACGGATGGTCAGACTGAAGTGATAAATGGGAGCTTGGGAAATATATTGAGAAGTCTTGTTTATGAGAATCCAAAATAATGGGATTTATCTCTTGCTCAAGCTAAGTTTGCTTACAATGATTCACCTAATAAGAGTACACGTATGAGTCCTTTTCATATTGTGTATGGGATTCACCAAAGAGGAGTGTATGAGCTAGAAGTTTGGGAGGAAAGGAAAGGAGAAGTGCAGGTGGAGAAGAATTTCCATCCATTATGCATGAGTTACAAGAAAATGTTTAAAAAAATAGTAGGAAAGTGTTAGACAATATAAATAGAGGGCATATTTGAAAAGAATGGAAGTTAATTTTCAGGTTGGATATTTAGTAATGGCATATCTTAAAAAGGAGAGGTTTCCTAAGGGGACTTACAATAAACTAAAACTCAAGAAGATAGGACCTTGTAAAATTTTGAGGAATTTTTCTGCAAATGCATATGAAATAGAACTTCCTTCTGATCTTCAAATTTTTCCAATTTTTAATGTTTCATATCTATATATTTTTAAAGATTCGGGTGTTCAAACATAAGAAATGATCTTAGGTGAAGATGTTCCATTTGTAGATTCGCAAGGACAATTACCATAGAAAGGAAAACCACAGATCGAAGTTATCCTTGATAAAATAATTTCAAAGAAGACCAAACAAATATTATTTTCAGTATTTGGTCAAGTGGAAAGGTCATCCGTCTGAATATGTAGCACGGATGACTGAACTGAATATTTCCAAGTACATTGTGAACCCTGAATAACTATTGAAGAATTATTTTCTTCCCTCGAATTATGATGCAGGAGCATCGAGTCAAAGTTCTTTGTTTTCTGATTGAGCAAGAAATACTACTTTTCTGCTTCCATGTAATCATTCTAGAAGGATAGGATTAGTTGTCGGTTCTTGTAGTTTATTTTAAAGATATGATTATTTTGGATGTAATAATGACAATTTTCCATTGATGTCCTCGAATCTTGCAAGAGGTTGCTCGAGGATAGGTTAGTTGTAGATTTACTTTCTTAGGAATCCAGTACCTTCTTTCTCGGATCTAACAGGTTTGATGGAGTTCTATATTAGTGTTGAACGTAATAAACAAAGACAGTGGTTGTTGATGGAATGAAGAACATAGTTTCAATCCTCTACATGTATTCGAATATCTGATGTATTCTTTTCAATAACCTGCAGTATGTTTTTAATTCCTTGTGTATGAATGAATTGTGTGAGTACTTTGTCAAGAATCCTCAGGAGTCACTAAGATGGATATTTATTCATGCAATGCAACAGGAATGAATTGATCGTTTCACTGATCAATTCGTTTACAACAATATGAGCTAAAATCCTGTAATCTTGATAGATCGTATGTATATATAGATTATGCAAGAAATCTACAGCTCACAGGAATTGCGGGAGGAAATTGCGGAATCCTATTTCTGGAAAAGTGTGAAGGTACATCCGCAATTCGTAATCCACAATTGTAGAAAAGTTGTTACAGAAACACCATTGCGGAAATTGAGTTTCGGAAATGAGTGTTGTAGAAGAGTTGTTGCAGAATTGAAAAGTAATCGCCGCAAAGAGATCTCAAATCAATGAAGCAGGGAGATCCTTAAGGAGATCAAAAACCGAAAGTGATTCTGCTCCGGGAACTTGCGTTGAAGTTAAACAACCCAGGGGATGCGAAATTGTAATCAAGAAGAGGGAAAATCTTGACTGGGATCTGTCAAAAGTTCAAGTCAAATAAGCTAGAATATTTTAATTAGGGTTCGTGTTAATTAAGATAAGCTAGGACTGGTAGCTCTTACCCGGCATCAATAATTGACATGAAATAAATAAGTTGAGTGAGGTGTGTGAATCCTTAATTTTAATAAAGTTAAAGGTGTTTCCAAGAGGGAAACAACAACATGCCAAGGATCTTGTAACAAACCAAATTAAACCAAAATAATGATTAAACCAAAAATAAATAAATAAATTCTTTTATTTAAACTTTTAAAAGTTACCAAGGAAAAACTTACCTTTGGTTGAAGAAGTTAAACCCCCAGCTATTCAAGTTTCCAAGTTTTCTATCCTCCTAAAGTCTTAACTCGAGGAGACTCATGCTAAATGATTTAGGAGAGAATTGAAATGTTGAACAAAATACTTACTTAGATTAGCAGGTAATGCTTACTCATGTTTGCAGGTACCAAATTTTTTGTTTCTCATACCTCAAGCATAAACCTAGCAAGGAGAAATCCTAGAAAAGGAAACTAAGGTTTACCAAACTTTAGGGCCTAGCTTAACAATTAAAAGGTTCAATTTTTAAATGAGATAAGGAATGATTTCAATTCCTCCTAGTGGTAGACAGTTGGAACGCAAGTATTATAGGGTTTTTACTTGTGTGAGGATTATATCCTTCACTTTCACTTGTCCGAGTACTAGTTTCTTGCATCCAACAAGATGCTGGGAAATCTGCAGGACCACAGTTCAAAAGTGGTAAGTTGCAGAATTACACCACAATTAGCAATCATCAAAAAAATCACAATGTTTTGGGCATCTTTGTTTTGGTAGTCTGCAAAAGGAACATGGTTTTGGAAACACTTTTACACTTTGTTTTATCTACATAGGTGACAATATTGGTGATTAAATTTAGCATTATTGTTTGATTCGACCCTGACTTCACTCTCATGGACATACGCCTACCACGATGATTTTGCTCAGTTAATAAAATAACCTTAATGTCTGTTCCTTTTGCTATTATACTTCGAACGTTTAAAATAATGTTACAGGTAGTTAAGTTCGAGTATGCTTTGCTTCTCCATAGGTTTGTAAGTGAAGGGTCAGCTCTTTGGTTAACCTCTTCATTCGGTAAGTCATTGTTTAACCTTTCAATGCTATCCTAGGTCCACCGTCTGGAAGGAAGATTCAAGGTTTTTGTTTACGACTGTTTTACCATCATGGTTCTATAGTGGTTATGCTATAGAGCTCGACTTTGTACCTTGATTCTGATGGTTGTCGTTGTAAGATACTCCTTATCCGTGGTTTTAAATTCTAAAATCCATTCATCTTAGTTTTGTAATTTAATACAGTTTTTGGCTGTTGGGAAACCGTCCTCTCGGTTGTAGTTTATAATTGTTTCAAGTTTTGGGTATTTCACCAAACTGGGTTTTATGTATTTTAATTGAAATTCATAGTGTTGAGGTCATAAACCTTTGTAAAAGTTTAAAAGTTTAAAAGCTTATAAATATTGTTATTTTGTATATTTTTTAACTTTGTTTTTAATTAGGGTTTGCTAATTAAACGAGGGTTTGATTCAACTATGAATTCCTTAAGAGATTACTGAATTTGAATAATAATTTGTATTCATGTATGCATTTGTTAAAAGGTTACTTGGGTTGAATACCAGTTTGTAAATTAGGGTTTCTCCAGCACTAATTTTGTTCCATCGCGACTTTGTTTTAGAAGGTTTAAAGATTATAAAATGAAAAGGGTTTTTCTATAATCATTTAGTTTCGTTTACTAAACAGTTTGTCTTCACATTTTATTAAGCTACAATTAAAAAGGATTTCATATAGTGAGTAAAAGATTCATATTATCTATAACATCTCTGATTTACTATCATTCATTTACTGTCATTCGTATCTATACAACATGCTAATGCATAAATATAACTATGATAAATACAAAACTAGTTTTCTAGATATATGACTATAATAATAAAGAATTAGTTCTCAAGAAACATATATGTGTAAACCAAATATCGAAGCGTTAATAGATATACACCACCTAGTTGTAGGAACTTTGAAGCGTTAAATCTTGTACTCTTCCACCCCCTTGCCCAGACTCTTAGGTTTAAACTTGATTTATTGCAGCTTCAAGTTGTCACCATTAACTAGAGAGAGTTAATTACTTCGGAACCTAGCATTCTCTTATGCTCACTGACGGTTCCAATATAGATCCTAACATCTCACAGATGTTCTCTGGAAGCTCTACGCTATTTCGTGGATAAATTAAATAGATCCTTCTCCCTTGTGATATCTAGAAGCTCCCCTTTTCTATTTCTCTTATTCTCTTTATCCCTCTGCATGCCTCCTTCTCTTTGCCTATGAATTTTATAGCAAATAACTAACTCCCCTTAGTACTAGCCACCTGTCTTCAAAAATAATGTTGAGGATTTGGTAACTATTTTAAACCCAAGTTTCTGTCAATTAACTGTATAGTTGTTAAAACTCTCAAATTCATAATTATATTAATATAAAAATTAACTCACTTGTTTTATTATACGTAAGTAAAAATAAAACAACAAAATGTAACGAGGGGGTATTGCAATCCTCCCCTCCTAAAAAATTTGCATCATCCTCGGTTATTAATCAATATTGTTAAAGCCTTGAAATAAAACAGGAAAATTTTGTCTCGTGATCTCCTCTTTCCAAAGTAACTTATTCTGCTGAATAATGTTTACATTATACCTTAACTTGTATAATAGTCTACTTCTGAAGCTAAATTTCTCTCTTATCGAGAACGAACATTGGCTTTATGTGGAAGTCGCCCTCTGGTTCCACCTATACATTATCCCAATATGAGATTGATCAACAACATGTTCTTTCAATAAAGGAATATGGAAAATGTCATGAATTCTTATATAAGGAGGTAAGGCCAACTAATAAGCTACAAGCCCTATTCTAACCAAAATTTCAAAAGGTTCCACATATCCACGGGGACTTCACTTAGTGAACCTCTCACATAGCACGTACGATCGTGGGATATTAAAGAATACCCTTAATTTTCAGAGATATTGACCCAAACTCTTTTTGTTGAAACCCCCTCCCAATACTTAAAACCTACTCCCCACCCCTTTTTATACCTCAATCCTTATAAACCACCCTACCCACCCCCAGCTTAAACCCCTTATCCCCCCAATACCTACAATATATTGGTTCAATTTTTTATCATTTTAAAACCCACAATATGAACTAACGTGATAGGACATTGGTCAACAAGTGAAGACCCCATGCACATATCTGGGTGCACCTTTTTCATAAAGCCTTGTTCTTAGCTTTTTTTTCTATGGTTTGACCCTAAGGAACACATGTTCTCCTACTTTGTACTCTTTAGATGTTCGCTTCTTGTTTGCATAACTCTTATGTCTGTCTTGTACTACTTTTAAGTTTTGTTTTATCTATCATACCATTTCCTCCATTTGTTCTAGCATATCTGGCCCTAAACCCGACCTATCCTCCAAATTTCCCCAACTCAAAGGTACTTTACACCTCCTACCATAGAACACCTCAAAATGAATCATCTTGAGGGATGCTTGATTATTATTGTTATATGTGAACTCCACCAAATGAATATAATCCTCCCATTTACCTGGTTGATTCATCACATACATTTTTAACATGTCCTCTAGGACCTTATTCGCCCCCTTATTCTGTCCATCGGTTTGCGGATGATAGGTTGCATTGAAATTCAACTTTGTATCCATACCCTTAAATAGTGATGTCCAAAATCTTGAGTTAAATTTGGCATCACGATCTGTAATAAATATTTTTGGAATCTCATGTAGTATGAAGATCTCTTTCATAAATATATACACATTATTTACAACTTTATAAGTTGACTTGACAGGTATAAAATGGGTTGCTTTACTTAGTTTATCCACTACAACCATAATGGAGGCATTATGCTTCTTTGTTCTCAGTAACCTTGTAATAAAATCCATAGTTATAGTTTCCCATTTCCATTCAGAAATGGGTATAGGCTACAATAATTCGGCTAGATGTTGATGAATAGCTTTAATCCGTTGAAATGTAAAATATCTGGACACATATTCGACGGCTTCTCTCTTCATATTTGGCTAGCAAAAATATTTCTTTAAGGTTGTTATAAACTTTTGATATCCAAGGTGTCCTTTTGATATGCATCTCATGTTGTTGTCGCCTTAGTGCATCCACTACTATGTTTTCCTTCCCCTTTATGTGTTTAATTTAAAAATCATATTCACTCAAGAATGCAAGCCACCTTGCTTGATGGGAATTCAATGTTTTTTTATCAAATAAATATTTTAACCCAATATTGTCAGTTAGTAACAGAAATTTCTTCCCTACTAGATAGTGTCAACAGATATTAAGAGCATGAATAATAGCTGCTAACTCCATATTATGTACTACGTAATTTTTTCATGCTCTTTTATTTTTATGGATTCATAGTAGATTACATGGCCTTCTTGAGTTAAAAATCCTCCCAAACCTTCTTTACATGCATCAGTACATACTACAAATTCCTTATTTGGGTCAACAATTTTTAATTTTGCTGTTGTTGTCAACAAATATTTCAATTTGTCAAAATTGGCTTGACATTGTTGGATCCTGATAAAGCCAACACTTTTCTTTTGCAAAGTTGTTATAGGATGAGTTATTATGGAAAAAATTTCTTTGAATTTGTGATAATATCCTATTAACCCCATAAAGGATCTTATGTCATGTACATATATTGGTACATGTCATTCCATTATTGCATTAATTTTAGTTGTATCAACGGCTATTCCCTTCTCCGAGATGACATGTACCAAGTATTGTACCTCCTTTTTATAGAAGTCACATTTATTCAATTTCACATATAGTTGATGTTCCTTCAAAGTTTGCAAAACCTTTCGTAAATGTTCCTCATGTTCTGCCTCTCTCTCTGAATACACTAAAATATCATCAATAAATACTAGCAAAAATTTAGCAATAATTTGCTTAGCACATTATTCATCATGTTCATGAAAGTAGCAAGGGAATTTGTCAAACCAAATGACATTACAGTGAATTTATAGTGTCTATATCTTGTTCGAAAAACAGTTTTATGGACATCTTCATCCTTAACCCGAACTTGACGATATCTTGACCGAAGATCAATTTTTTAAAATACTTTTGCTCCACCGATTTGATCAAACAAATCATCTATTCTTGGTAAAGGATACTTGTTTTTAAATTCCATCTTATTTAACTTTATGTAATCTACACACATTCTAAAAGTTTCATCCTTCTTTTTAAGAAATAAAACGGGTGCTCCCTAAGGCGATACACTAGGATGAATATATCCTTTGTCAAGTAATTCTTGTAATTACATCCTTAATTCCATCAATTCTGGAATACTCATACAATAGGGATCTCGTTATATTGGTGTTGACCTGGCATTAGATCTATAGTGAAATCTAAATCTTGTTTAGGTGGTAATCCTGGTATGTTTTCAGGAAATACCTCTTGAAATTTTTTTAAAATGGGAAATTGATCCAACACTATTCTTGACTTTTCAGGATCAATTTCATTAATTTTGATGGCATAAAGTTGACATCATTTCCTAATACACTTTTTAAGTTGCACCGCTGAGATTTTTCTGGTAGATATAGTTCTATAAATTCCTTTCACCGTATGATATTTACCCTCCTCATCCACACAACTAAAACTTTTATGCAAGTAGTCTATAATGGAATTATGAGATTATATCCAATACATACATATCAAAATATCGTAGAAACCTAAAAGAATTATATTTAGATTAACCGAGGCATCCATGTCATCAAAACCTAACATGTAGTCTTTAACTATCTTGGTAACGTTCCTTTTTACCCCTGTTACCAATTGTATAAACAGTGCATTTTTTGTTTTTCCTTAACAAGTTTACACTTTTCAACTATTTTTGCTACAATATAACTTAGACTAGCTCCTAAATCAGTAAGTATAGAAACATGTGTGTTCGAAATTTCACCTTCTACTTCCAACATGGTGGATTGATGATCCATGTGCCGATCTTCCAAAACAACATTAATTCTAGGTATATTCCTGACTATGTCATTGAAATTGGAAGCTTCCTAAAACATGCTTATGGGAGCCATCTTTCTGTTAGGATTGTGTGGGAAATTCTTGTATAAGTGAGATCTGTTACATCCCCAACATTTAATTTCTTTTGAGTTGTTATTACATCCCCCACTAGAAGTTCCAATACCCTTTACCTTATTGTTGTTAGTTAATCCTTGTCTATTGTAATTATTGTCAGTATGACTTCTTGTTCCTTTTCTAAAATGAGAAGGTTCGAATCCCTTCTTGCGTTGATCCATCTTTTCATTTTTTTATTTTGCCAAATTTATGCTTAATTGTGATCTTTGTTTGAACAATTGATAACACAACTTAACCTTTATAATTGATTCATTCATGGTCTTAGGAATATAAAACTCAATATTTTCCTTATATGCTGGAGGTAAACAATTGATAAACCTGTATACCCTATCTTTTTCATCCCTTAAGTAAGGTACATAGCGTTGTAAATTCACGAACTTGGTTCAAAAATATTCCATGGTTAACATTCCCTGTCGTAAATCATTGAATTCTTTGGTTTTCTCATCATAGTATCGTTCTGACATATATATATATATATATATATATATTTAAATAGTTTTTTTTTAACTTTCCAACTCAACTCTTTATTGCGTATGTTATTTACACTTTTAGGCTCCTGCCACCATAGGGAAGATTTTCCACTCAGTTGAAAGATTGCTAAGTGTGCCCTCAAATTGTCATCATATCTATATACTTGAAAATATCGTTTTATATCTAGTAACCAAGCTTCAGCTGCTTCCTCAAACTCTACATCAAACATTGGGCGCCTTAACTTTTTAAATTCTCCCCACAACTCCACAGGTTTCTCTCTTTGCTTCTCGGGTTTTATATCATTATCTTTCTTTAAGTCTTGCACAGTTATAGGAATGTTATATGTAGTTTCCTCACTACTGCACCTTTGTACTGTTCCTTTTCTTTCCTTTCCTGCATGAATTTTGGCCATTGGTTTTTGGTGGATATGTCAAACTTTTTAGGATTAGTTCATCTATCTCTTCTTGATCTGATTTGGCATTCATTAGTTTAAGATTATCTGCCTTAAGGATTTCCAAATCTTTCTTCAAACTCCTAATCGTTTTCACAATTTCCGACTACATATTTGCGTTACATTTTCCTCCGAGTTCTACATAGACGCTTGCATTCTCTAACGCTGGCATACCTTCAGGAATTACTTCTTCTTCTATAATTTGTCTGGGTTCTTCCATCCTTAAGTACGCATATAACAATATGTATCCCTTTGTTATTTATAGTTATTTCTATTCAATATATTTAGTCATATTATACCATTTGACTATGCGGCGTCCCATTAGGTCAAAGTATTGTAACCTCTCTCTAATACAAACCAAATTAAACCAAAATAATAATTAAGCCGAAAATAAACAAATAAATATTTTATTAAACTTTTAAAAGTTACCAAGGTGAAACTTACCTTTGGTTGAAGAAGTTAAACCCCCATCTATTCGATTTTCCAAGTTTTCTAGCCTCCTAAAGTGTTAACTCCAAGTGACTCTTCCTAAATGATTTGGGAGAGAATCAAAATGTTGAACAAAATACTTACTTAGCTTAGTAGCTAACTCTTACTCATGTTTGCAGGTACCAAATTTTGTGTTTCCCATACCTCAAGCATAAACCTAACAAGGAGAAATCCTAGAAAAGGAAACTAAGGTTTACCAAAATTTAGGTCCTAGCTTAACAATTCTAAGGTTCAATTTTTATATGAGATAAGGAATGATTTCAAGTCTTCCTAGTGGTAGACAGTTGGACCGCAAGTACTATAGGGTTTTTACTTTTGTGAGGGTTCTATCCTTCACTTTCACTTGTCTGAGCACTAGTTTCTTGTAGCCAACAAGATGTTAGGCAATCTGCAGGACCGCAGTTCGATAGTGGTAAGCTATAGAATTACACCACAATTGACAATCGTGAAAAATAGCATAAGGTTTTGGCCAACGTTGTTTCGGTAGTTTTAAAAAAGAACAGGGTTTTGGAAATTCTTTTACGCTCTGGATTATTTACACAGGCGAAAATATCAGTGATAAAAGTTAGCATTATTGTTTGATTCGACCCCGGCTTCACTCTCATGGACAGACGCCTACCACGATGATTCTGCTCATGTAATAAAAAAACCTTAATGTCTGTTCCTTTTGCTATTATACTTTGAACGTTTAAAACAATGTTACAGGTAGTTAACTTTGAGTATGCTTTTCTTGTCCACAGGGTTGGAAGTGAAGGGTCGGCTCTTTGGTTAACCTCTTCGTCTAGTAAGTCTTTGTTTAACCTTTCGATGCTATCCTAGGTTCACCGTCTGGAAGGAATATTCAAGGATTTTGTTTATGGTTGTTTTACCAGCATGGTTATGTAGTGGTTATGCTGTTGATCTCGGTTCTGTATAATGATTCTGATGGTCGTCAATGTAAGATACTCCTTAGCTGGGGTTTTAAATTCTAAAACCCATTAGGCTTAGTTTTGTAATTTAATACAGTTTTTTGGTTTTGGGAAACCGTCTTCTCGGTTATAGTTTATCATTTTTTCAATTTTAGGGTATTTCACTGAACTTGGTTTTATGTATTTTAATTGAAATCCATAGTGTTGAGGCCATAGACCTTTATAAAAGTTTAAAAGTTTAAAATATTATAAATCTTGTTATTCTATATATATTTTTAACTCTGTTTGTAATTAGGCTTTGCTAATTAAACTAGGGTTTGATTCAACTATGAATTCCTTAAGAGATTACTGAATTTGAATAATAATTTGTATTTGTTTATGCATTTGTTAAAAGGTTACTTATCTTGAATACCAGTTTGTAAATTAGGGTTTCTCCAGCACTAATTGTGTTCCATCACGGATTTGTTTTAGAATGTTTAAAGATTATAAAATGAAAAGGGTTTTTCTATAATCATTCTATTTGGTTTACTGAACGGTTTATCTTCACATTTTATTAAGCTACAGTTAAAAAGGATTTCATATAGTGAGTAAAAGATTCATATTAATTATAACGTCTCCAATTTACTATCATTCCTTTACTTTCATTCGTATCTATAAAACATGCTAATGAATAAATATAAATGTGATAATAAAGAACTAGTTTTCCAAATATATGATTGTAATAATAAAGAATTAGTTCTCAAGAAACATATCCATGTAAACTGTAAATCAAAGTGTTAACAACTATAGTACACCACCCAGTCGTAGGAACTTTGAAGCGTTAAAGCTTGAACTGTTCCACCCCCTTTCCCAAACTCTTAGGTTTAAAACTAATTTCCTGCAGCTAGGTGAATCCATGAAGATGGGTGTCTATTTTGAGGGGTCTTATGAGAAAATAAATTTGATTTTTTCATGTTTTTCAACTTTGGGTGAACGAAAGTGATATTTTCATTTAGAATTTCACTTTCAAGTAAAAACAAAACTTTTAGAGAATTATGTTAGCTTTCTATTCATAATTTTTTGAATTTTTTTTATTGATATTTGATATGTCATTTCGAAAAATGTTTAACAGTGTGTCCTTATGAAATGAAAGGACTAAAAAATAGTCATGTTTGGTTTCTCCCGTAAAATCATTGTTAAAGTTGTGTTTTGCAAAAAACAAATATGCTACGACAATCTGTACACAATATAATATTGTGATGACTATAACTTTGTAACCAACGGATCTATATACTAATTATAATATTTTTTTGAATTTGATCAATGGGAAAACCTTGTTGGTTTTAAACATGTTTTTGGTTGCGCCACTTTTCTCTCAATTGACTATAAAACTTAAAAATCTACGAATACCATTTTGAAGTAGACACTCCAATTAAGCGCAACATATTTGTTTCAATTTTTTTGGTGGTTTATTTTTAAAGTTATATATATTTCATTTCACCGCATTTTGAAAGAGATGAAACTAAACTCGACACATGTTAAGAAACAAAAAAATAGAAATATCGGAACTCACCTATACACAATAAAATCTATACCTATGGAAAGTAGATTTAATGACGAAACTAAAGGTATCAAGTTCGACAATTGATTTGTAGTGTAAGGCATCCATTTTACCTTCCGAAAATGGAGAAACCTGAAAACTGTGAAGGTTACAGGTTTCAGAGGTTATTCGGCCGAACAATGTTTTTCCATAATGGAGACATTACAAGAAAGGTTGTTCGGCTGAAAAACTAAGCGCAAAAAAAAATTCGTCAGCCGAAAAAAAAATCGTATAAGTAAAACAAAAGAGCCTCATTATTTTTGCACCTCTTCATTTCGTATAAGTAAAATGAAATAGCCTCATTATTTTCGCACCTCTTCATTTCGTATAAGTAAAACGAAAGAGCCTCATTATTTTTTCACCCCTTCATTTCATATAAGTAAAAATATTTTTGAATGGGGTTTTCAAAGGAGATTTCTTTTGCCAAAGGTTTTTTTTTAGAAGGTATTTTTCCTCTTATTTATTTTCAAGGGGTACATTCAAAGAGTTTTTTCCCAAGGCACTTTTGCCAAAGATTTTGTGTTCTAAAGTATTTATGAAAAGAAGTTATTTCTTTGCAAGAAGTTTTTTCAGAGTGTTTTTCCAAGATATTTTTCCAAAGTAGGTTATTTCTTTGCAATGGGTTTTTTCCCAAAGAGTTTTTTTTTCAAGGTATTTTTGCAAAGGAGTTATTTCTTTGCAAGGGTTTTTTTCAAAAAAAAAATTCCAAGGTATTTTTGCAAAGTAGGTTCTTTGCAATGAGTTTTTTCCAAAGAGTTTTTTTGCAAAGTATTTTTGCAAATGAGTTTTTTTTTCCAAAATATTTATGTAAGTTGTTTTTTCAAAAAAGGTTTTTTTTTAAAGAGTTTTTTTTTCCAATTGTTTTACAAAGAAGATTTTTTTCCAAGTTGTTCTTTTTTTCCCAAGGGTTTTTCAAAAGGAGATTAAGCAATCATGGGCAATAAAAGAAACCGTAAAAAAAAGTGATCATAAACGTAATGACGATGCTAATAGGGAAAAACAAAAACTCAGAAATACAGCCAAAAGAGCAAGGGTTGCAGAAACGGAAGAAATAATTGAAAATATAAGAACCAATTTGCATGACACTATTGATGAAATGGAAATTGAAAATAGGGTACAAGAAGAACAATGGAAGTTAAAGAGACCATTGTTGAAGATGTAAATAGTGATTTACATGTTAATGTTGATGAAGTCAATATTGAAGATCAAAACCAAGATCCAGAAATTGGACCTGGTATGTATATATCATGTATTTTCGAAATTCTTTTTTTATAATGAATTGTATTTTTGGACATATGTTAAATTAAATTTAATTTGATGTATAGGTACTTTCACCATTGATGATGAAATGTTAGAAGGCATTGATTGCGACAAATATGGAGAAAAATTACCCATACATGTTGCACGATATCGTGCTACAAAAATTTATGATGATATTCTCAAGGATTGTTCAATAGCAGGACAAGCACAAATTTTGAGATGTTTATTGGTGTCCAAGAAGTTAGAAGGTGCTACGTCATTATTGGATATTCACAAGGCAACAAAAGAGTCAAAACTGAAACATAATGTGATAGAAAATATAGGTGATGCAAAAAAAAAATTGGAAAATCTAGAAAGAAAGATACCAGTGCTGCACATAGAGAAATTCAGACAGCAATTGTTTCAGCTGGTACAAGACAAAAACGTTTGACAACACAACTAGCACAAGCAATTGGAACCTCAAGAAAGACATTATACAAACATAGCAAATTCAGAATGCAAATATATGAAAATGATGAACTTGCTTGATGGGCAATTATTTGTAGACAACCTTACAAAGATAGAATGGGAAAAGGTGTTAAAGATATTGTATAGAAATATTGGTTGGAACATGCTCAAGTTTCACCGAATTCAAGGGATGTGATACGACAAAGAGTATCACGAAATGTATATGAAATCCATCCAAAACATATAATGGAAATGACACAAGTTGAATTGTTCAATCTCATCGTGGAATTAATATGTCGATCACTACATTTGTGCAACAAAAACCATGTTATGTTAGACCTATTACTATACGTGACACATGTTGTTGTCATTATCATGTGCAATTTCAATTATATTACGACATGTTTTTTGAATTTGGTAAAATGTTTTGGACAAATTCACCACCTCCGCCCACAGTACGTGAATTCATATCTCAAACCCTATGTGAGAGAAATCACGATGAAGTATTTTATAATAGGAAATGTGTCAATGGAAAACATTGTCATGGTTGTAGAAATATTGTTTTATTCCACAACAAATACCCTATCAATAATAATCAATCACTTTCAAATGTAACCGTTAATTGGAAAAGATATGAATACAACATTTATTCTACAAGTTCTAGTGATGCACATTCCAAAAGAATTGAATTGTGAGAAGATAAAATATGTGTGACGGATTTTCTCAAGAAATTTGAAATTGAAATTTATAAATACACCAAGCATTCACATAGAGCACGATGGAAAGAACTTCAATTCAAAAATTACCATGAAATTTTTCCAGCTGGAACAATTTTGTCTATGGTTGATTTTGCAGAAAACTACACATTTGCTGCACAAAAAGAGATTCAAAGTGAATACTATCATTCTGACCAAGTTTCAATATTTGTCCATGTTTTATATAGAAATTCTCAACAAGATGTTGATGGCATTGAAAGCACGTGTGACAATCAATATGTGATTAAAGAATATCACTTTTATATTAGCGATGATCGTACACATGATACACATTTTGTTCAACATTGTATTGAAACAAATTTCTGTGATTCACTAAAAAGTCGTAAAATTAAATTCAATGAACATTGGATATGGTCGGATGGATGTGCGGGACAATTTAAATATTCACGATCATTTTTTTGGTTATGTCAACTTCATAAAGTAATGAACATTAAACATTCCTAGAATTTCTTTGAAACTGGACATGGAAAAGGTGAACATGATGGTGCAGAGCATGCGTAAAAAGAGCACTTCGAAGATGGCAAATGAACCATTCTTCTAGATGATTCCATTCATTTGCAAAAGTTGTCCAATCGTGTAAATCAAATCTAAGCCATGATTGTAGTCAACAATCAAAAGATGTGCACAGGTATGTACATTATTTTTTTAATTTATATTAATTGTCAATTTTAAAAAATGTATGTACTAACATTGAAGTATTTGTACACTAACATTAAAAGTGGTCATTTGTGATTTATCATTTATTGTGTAGGTTTTTTTGGCTTGTTGGGGTCCAATATATAGATACATCAATACCATACGAGGCTATCACCATACATGGGACTAGAGAACTTCACTCTATTCAAATAAAATCCTTCGAAAACGTGTTTGCATTTGACAGTAGAAAGCAAACATGTTTTTGTCATATTTGCACTGAAAATGTTGAATCTACAGAAATTTGTGAAAACATAACGAACAACTACGTAAAACATTGGAAACACATAGAGATTAATCCAAAAGGGAAAATGCCACTAGCAAGCATAGAAGAATTAGAATCAGAAGAAATAAAAATATCATCTGATGGCGATAGAATTTCAGATCTTGTTAGAGAAGGTAATGATGTTGTTGATTGTTCAATATTGTCCATCACCTTATGTTTATATAGTCAATTTAATTCACTTAACTCCAACGCCAATTGTAATTTGCACAGGAGATATTTTCGCTGTGATTGTACCTTTAGACAACAACAAAAATGTAAAATATTATTTGATGTGATGAACTGAAGGAAAAATGAAGTTATTGGAGGACTACAATGACAACGGATTTACATATGAGAGAGGATCCATTATTTTAAAAGGATATTTTTTGCAGCAGACCCGTATGACTGAAAATTATGTCTATTTTCAGGATTATGAACCTGATGTTATATGTTGTCAGTATAGTCATTTAGTATGTGCGTCTCGAATAAAATTGGTACAAGTTGCATAAAAAAAACTTAAAAAATAAAAAATGGAAACTATCCAAATATGACCATGAACGGATAATTGAGGACGGCATTCCATTGCAATGTTTTTAACTATATCATTTCGTGTTTTATGTTAAGATTGGCTATCATGAAGTCAATGAACTTTAATTTATTAAAATTTAGAATCAAGTTGCTAATATTACCTTAGTAATAAAAAAATATTAGAATTCAAAACCAAGTTGCTAATGTTACTTTAGAAAATTTATGGATTGAGCTATAATTTATTAGAATTCAGAATCAAGTTGCTAATTTTACTTTAGTAATAAAAAATATTTCTATCAAAACTTCCTAACATTCCTAACATTTCCTAACATTCACTCATGCATTCATATATTTACGCCTATCAAAACTTCCTGACATTACTAACATTTCCTAACATTCATTCTAACATTCCCCACATTTATTCATAACATTCCCCACATCGATTCTTAACATTAGAGTGCATCTATCAAAACTTCCTAACATTCCTAACATTCCTAAAATTCTCAACTTTTCAACACTAAAAAATGTTACATATACAAACATACATAAATTTACTAATACATACATTCATATAATTGCACCTATCTAAACTTCCAAACATTTCCTAACATTCATTCTTAACATTCATATATTTACATCAAAACTTCCTAGTTCATTTCCTAACATTCATGTATATTTGCACCTATCAAAACTTCCTAACATTCCTAAAATTCTCAACATTCATATATTTGCACCTATCAAAACTTCCTAACATTACTAGCATTTCCTAACATTCATTTCTAACATTAACATTCCCCATTCCCACATTCACTCCTAACATTCTCCATGTTCATTCTTAACATTAGCATTTTTTATATATTCATTTTTAATAAATTGAATTGCTTTCATTCTTAACGTTAACATTCCCCATTTTCATTCTTAACATTAACATTCCCCATATTCATTCCTAACATTCCTAACCTTTACATATACATGTACATACTCCAAAAAACAATATCTAAGATCAATGTATGTATGTATATAATCCAAAAAAACAATCATGAACATGTGAGTTCAATGTACATGTATATAATAATAAAAAACAGTCATGAACATGTGAGTTCAATGTATATGTATATAATAAAAAAAAAAAATCATGAACATGTGTATAATCATAAAATTAAGCTCCTCGATGTCTGAATCAAAGAGGTCCACCACTATCCTCCACTAGGGTCTTCCCTTGGACTCATAACAATTTGAAACATGTATAAAAACAGATTATGAATATCATAAATTATTTAAACAATTTTAAATTAAAAATAAAAAATAAAAACATTAAACTAATATATAGAAGAACAATAAAATTATTAACAAAATTACCTCAAATTCTCTATCATTCAATGGAGTCCTCCCTTTTCCTCTAAAAGTTGGAGGAGACCCAAGCTGCAACATGTATAAAAATAGTTTATAAATCTTACAAACTATTTAGACTATTTTAAACTAAAAAAAATATATATATATTAAACTTACAATTCCACCATTATCCTCCAATGGAGTCTTCCCTTTTCCTCGAAAGATTGAAGAGACCCAAGCTTCAACATATATACAAGCAATTTACAAATGTCAAAAATTATTTAAACTAATTAAACAGAGAACGATTTGGGTAATAGTACATACCTTGAAGAAGAAACAAGTAAAACATTACTACTTTTTCTTCCTCTAAATTTTATGTGTAGATGTGTAGATATCAGTCGAGGAGTAATTGGAGTCATAGATTTGATCAATCATATCTATAAATCCAAATACTCTACGACCCATATCTACAAATAAAGATAAATGACCCTTCTTTATATCAATGACACTGCAACCATAGATGATAAGGGGGAATCATCTCTACCACTATCGCCACGTCGATGATCAGATGAATGTGAAATATACAATAAGCTTGAATCCGGAGGTGAAGTCGATAATATTTGACTTTCATTTCGGACACCAACTCTCGAAAAATGTGATGACCTCCTACGCTTCTATCTCAAAGGCTGCTCTCTTTCTATTAGACATGATATCTACAAGTTTACAGAAATATCAATTTCTACATGTTAATTAATCAACTTCAAAGACCTAGCTACTATAAAAACTAAGATTTCAATAAGGACCTAGATATCCCTAATATTATTTAATAGTTCTTTAAATGATTATAGCTTATTTATTATCTATTTCCATTTGATATGATATTTACAAGATTATACAAATCAACTCATATCATGTTCAAATTCTACATGTTAATTCCTCATCTTCAAAGACCTAGCCACTACAAAACTAAATTTTTAATAAAGACCCATATGTCTTTAATATTATCTAATATATCAACTCATAACATATTCAAATTCTGCATGTTAATGCCTCAACTTCAGAGAACTAGCTACTATAAAAACTAGGTTTTTATTACCTAGATGTCCCTCGTATTATCTAATAGTTCTTAAAATGAAAATAGCTACACTATTGTTGGATGTATGAGAAATTAATGTAGCAATCTCTGTGTTTTTTATGTGTTTTAGGTTTTTAAAACTATGTTTTTAATAAAGACCTAAATGTCCCTAATATTATCTAATAGTTCTTAAAATGAAAATAGCTACACTATTGTTGAATGTATGAGAAATTAATGTAGCAATCTCTGTGTTTTTGATGTATTTTAGATTTTTAAAATTAATGGAACCAATATCATCAAATATGAAATTAAAGCTACATTTCTTTATGTCAACTACAAATATTTTTATTATTCCATAAAATCATAAAAATATTCCTTATGCTAAGTAAACTGATCAGAGTCAGAGTTGATGAACTCTGCATGGACAGAGTTCATCAACTCTGTCCATGGACAGAGTATTCATTCATGAACTTTGTCCATGGACATATTTAATACAAATATCTTCCTTATTATACCTATGAACTTAGATTAAAATTTAAAAAAAATGCACAATATATTAATATAATAGTAAGTATAAACTGTAACTAATAAGCATTATACAAGTTATATGTTTCTTTTATGATTTAGATTAAAAATACATATGATCAAACAGATCGGTATTAGAAAATTTGATTTTTTAAGTGTAATAATTTATTTATTTATTATGATTTATATTAAACCTACTAAAATACATTTTGCTAAGTAAAATTATCAGGGAAAGAGTTGATGAACTCTGCATGAACTATGTTTTGCTAAGTATAATCCATTGTCTTGTCTATTTGGACAGAGTTGATGAAATCTGTCCAAATGGACAGATTTCATCAACTCTGTCCATTTGGAGAGAGTTCTTCAACTCTGTCCATCTAGACAGAGTTCAAACTGTCCATCTGAGTGTTGATCAACTCTGCCCAAATGGACAGAGTTCATCAACTCTGTCCATTTTATTTAAATTATTAAATATAATTTAAGTTAAAAATATTTCATTCTAGTTAAAATAGATTATATCAAATTCTAAAAACATATAATTTATAATTAAAATTAACAAAAATTTATCAATGGTCATGAATAAAAAAACACTTTAGATTACAATTTAAAAAGCAATCAATTCAACTCATAGCGTTGGGTGCTAAAAAACAAATGGAATCCTACCTCAAGACTTTCTGTTGATCAAATCTGTCCAAATGGACAGAGTTCATCAATTCTGTCCAAATGGACATAGTTGATCAACTCTGTCCACATTTGGACATAGTTCATCAACCCTGTCAATTTGGACAGAGTTCAACTATATCCACCTATCTCTCCATTGTCAACCAGGTTTAAAGCATCTATTCATAATCAGCCACTTTATAGTACCTTCTTTGTTACGAATTAAAAAATCATAGCAAGTGGCTTAGAGAGATTCCATAATATTGCATTGGGGACACACAATTCAATTTTTATCTTGTTAATTTGCCAGATTACCATATAAAATACATTTTTAAAACTTTAATAAAGAGGACAACAACATTAGGGGCAGGGATTTTTGAAATGGTTTAATCAATTTTTTATTAAAGTCTTTTGAACTCTGTCCAAATGGACAGAGTTGATGAACCCTGTCCAAATGTGGACAGAGTTCATCAACTCTATCCAAATGTGGACAGAGTGCATGGACAACTACCTTCGACATATACATATTTACTAAAATTAAAATTATAAGAATTATACAATACCATTGAACATATGCAAACTTTAACTCTACAATACTACGACGAAAAACGAATGCCATTGACTACAACAAGAGATAAATCACATATTCAACGTTTCGGATTATAAAAGCAATTTTATAAAAATTTACCTGACAAGGGGAAGAACAGCAAGACCAGACCATGAACAGACCCTCCATGTCGAACAAACCTCCGCGCGGAACAGACCATCACAAAGTGACCTCCACAAACAGACCTCAACGCCGAGAGGAAACTAGACAGTGTTCGGCCTCCACGTCGAACAGACCATCACGGCCTCCACGCCGAACAAACCATCACGAAGCGACCTCCACAAATAGACCTCCACGCCGAGAGGAAACTAGACAGGTAGCGGGGTGCCAAGATGGAGTATGTACACGTCAGGAGGAACGGTGACATGGACAAGGATGACGGGCAACAACCAACAACTCGGGTGGCGAGAGAAACACGATAGGATGAGGACAAATGACTGCAGGTGAAAACAATGAAAATGGGGCTGGAGCTGACCTTTTATGCGAAATAATTATTCTACCAAACAATTATTCGATCGAACAAGTATTCGGCCGAACAAGTATTTGGCCAAATAATTGTTCGGCTGAATATTTGTTTGGTCGAATAAGTACTGAAACGACTGTAAAAATTACCGGTCGGCTATGCGTTTTGTCAAATTAAATGGTTCACCGTTAAAGGTTATTCGGCCGAATAAAGGATTTGTTATTCGGCCGAAAAGATTCACTATTCGGTCGAATAAATATAGTTATTTGGCTGAATAACATCCGCTATGTTGTTTGGGCACCCGATTCTCACGGAAGTGTTACCCAACTTCGCGTTTTCACCCAGCTTCAAGTTGCCACCAGTAACTAAAGAGAGTTAATTACTTCAGAACCTAGCATTCTCTATGCTCACTGACGATTCCAATACATATCCTGACATCTCACAAATGTTCTCTGGAAGCTCTGCATTATTTCGTGGATACATTAAATAGAGCCTTCTCCCTTGTGATCTCTGGAAGCTCCCCTTTTCTATTTCTCGTATTCTCTTTTATCCCTCTGCATGCCCTCCTCTCTTTGCCTAGGACTTTTATAGAAAATAACTAACTCCCCTTAGTATTGGCCATTTGTCTTCGTAACGAATGTCGAGGATTTGGTAACTGTTTTAAACCCAAGGTTCTGCCAATTAACTGTATAGCTATTAAAACTCTCAATTTCAGAATTATATTAATATAAAAATTAACTCACTTGTTCCATTATACGTAAGTAAAAATAAAACAACAAAATGTAACAAGCGGGTATTACAGATCTATTTAATTTTGCACATGGATTTGTGCAAAGCTATGAGAACATAGTCGATTATAAGAGCTTTGTACGTTATAATGTTCATAAATTATTATGATCAGAAGGCTTGGCTCAGGTGTTTTTCTTAAACGAGAATATAAGCATTACAAATATTTAGGAATCTCAAGTTTAAATGGATAGATACATAGGGAAGAAGTTGGAGGTATTTATATCTAATCAATAGCATTTGAAAACTATTTTAAGGACCAAGGGATCCCAAGGAAATTTACAATTGCATACAAACTAGAGAAACATGGTTTAGAGAAAAGTAGAAGAACGCCACTGATAATGGATATGACTCGAAGTATATTGAAAAACATAACACCATAAATGAGTTTAGGGTAAAAGGCATTTATTGTGAAAATTACTTGATAAAAAAATAGAGTGAAGGCCATCTAGAAATTATACCAAAATAAACTTGAAGTAAAAGGAAGTTTTTTATAAATCACCGAAGGTTATTGGAAAGCATGGCATCAGCCTATGTGTTGGAATTAAAAAAACACAAGTTGGAAGATCAATGGCATAAGTGTTTTCTTGTGGGACATAATGGCAAGTTTAATTATATTTATGAAAAATTTAAATGCTTTGTTGAAATGGCTTCGACACACTTTATATCGTCACATAACCATAGGGGGTAATAGGTTTTCCGTAAATTGGAAGAATATGAATTTATATGACACAAATATATGGTTGAAAAACTGCAAAAAAAGAAATGTCTAAATGGATTAAGAGTTTTTCTTCCAATCATTTTGGGTTTTTTAATTTTTAAGTATAGTCAGTGTTAGGTTAAAACCTAGCTTCCTTATTTATTAGTCGACACCCACCAATCCTAGCCTTCTCGTAGAAAGATAAATTACTGAATCCTAGAACGGTGGTCCAATATTTCAAAGTATTTACAAACAAAGCAAGATATGTCCTCCCAATTGGAAAGGATCCCTCTTAGCCCTAGAAAAGTGTAAAGCCAAATTTAGCAAGTGGACAAAGGAAACATGGAGTTTGTGATAGATATCAACAAATAAATTATATCGATCTGTCTATATTAAATAGATATAGAAAGTGATTTTAGCACAATTTAAATAACTGAAATGTAAAAAAAAAACTAAATTCTTAATTAAAATACAAACTAATATTAAATCTAACATATAAAATCAAATCAAAACTTTATAAACATAAACTTACCAAATAAATTAAGTTTAACAATTTAGTGACTTTGAAAAAGAAACTTCCAAAGTAATTGTATTCATTTGTATCTTTGTAAATAGATGATGATGTCATCAATGGCACATTTAAGATTTTGAATAAATCTAATTAGTATTTCGGTCAACTGCACCATGGCCAAAAAACGTATAGCCTCTAGATGACAAGGACCAATTTTATTCTAAAACTCCGAGAAAGTTGGTTATCCACCCCTTATTTGTTCGCCTTACCAAGTCGTGAAGTTAACTTAAAAAAAATTCAAATGATGAGTAGAAAACACTAAACAATTGTATTGTATATTAAAAATCTAATGTCGATAGAGTAAATTTTGTTTGATAATCGAGTCTGAGTTTGGCCCTAAGATTTAGTACATCTTTAGTCATATGGAATGTTAATGAGATACAATATCTCACTTTCTTACTTTCAACATCTTCAAATGTGAAGAAACATATAAGAGAAGCAATAATAATATTCAATTGCATTATAAAAATTTTGTTAAAATAAAATTGAAGTATGTTTGGATTATAAATAGACTTGATTTTTTTTTTTAAAGAAAAGATGAAATTTAGATTACAAAGACTTTTAATTTTTCTTAACATAGATTTCATATACATGAAAATTGTTAATAACAATTTTATTATTGTACATTTCTTCAAAGTTGTTGAAGGTAAGGAAGAGAGATATTATTCCTCACTTACACTCCACATGACTAAAGATTGACTAAATTTTAGCATCAAGCATAATTTCATTCAATATTTAGGCACAATGTACATTGAAAACATTCATTAGTTGAACATAAATTGACATTCTCTTTTTATGTGTTTTAACATATTTAGATTTTGCATTGTTGAAGGTGTCTATTATACTATGTCAGACCATGATGTCAAAACCTTTTTGATGCAATTGAGACGTATTTAATGAGCCTACGAAGAATAAAAGATACTAACCACAACCACAAATAAGTTTTAAAATTAGGGAAGTTTTGAGGTCTAAAATGGGTCTTCTAAGAGAAATAATAAAATAAAAGTTGAAATACGAAAAAACAAATTCTTAAATTTGGAGGGGAAAAAAACTGTTTTTTCTTATCGTATTTTTTACATACCTACATGTCATACTTTTGAGGCACTCATGACATGAAAAACGAAAAACTCAATTAAAAAATGTGTTTTAATACATGAAATACTTTTTTTATTTAAATTTTTCATATTTTTTTGTACAGTGGGTGCCTTAAAGCCTTAAAAGAACAATCATCCAAACTTGAAATTTGGGTATACATGTAAGGAGATATGTGGAAAATACAAAAAAAAAATGTAGTTTTTTCTTTTTCCATCCAAATATTTTTACAAATTTTACCCATGGTTAACATTATCATCTTCAATCTATTACTTCTTATAAAGTGAATTTTAATGGTATTGTTTTTGTTTTATTTTGATATCCATTTTAACCTCAAAACTTTCCTAATTTATTAATTATAACATTTTAATAATAATCTAAAAAAATTTAACTATATCCAAATTATTGTTTTAAACATCAAACTATATCCCCAATTTGTAATATATTATCGCTAGATCTTATTTATTTAATTGGTAATGACATAGACAAAAAGATGTTGTCATATTAAGATTATTAACATTGACATATACTCTTATTAATTTACTTATTTATTGTGTCTTGCTACAAAACTATATATCTGGCACTACTTATTTGGTTGTTAACTTCCAATATTCATTATGCATTACACATTCAAATCAGCTATGAAACCGAAAATGGATTTATCAGGTTATTTAACAAATTCAGAGCCAAACTAATTTTCAGTACGCCATTGCATTGCACTCTTATTTTGTTAACAATTTTCACAATTCCTTGAATTCTATTGTTGCTTCTCAAATTAACGCAGTAACGCTTCATGCCGACTTCACTGTTTTAGACTCGAAGGTATTATGGTAATTTCAATGATATTCGTATATTTCCCTTCTAGATTTAAACAAAATTATCCATTTCTTACCAGGATTATCAAATAAATTTATGTGTTAAACTTATTATGCTTCAAATAATTTAACACATATTATGTTAAACTTATTATTATGGAGACTCAATAAAGTTCCGTTATAAGAAAGTTCTCCATTTCTTGGAAAGTGAGGCTACAAAATTGATTTGGCAATTGACGAGGTTGTCACTAGAGTGGATGTTAAGGGGTCTTATTAGAAGATCTTTAAGGCATTAGAGCAAGAAACAAGCAAATGGCATTCATATTTTAATGTCCAAGAACATTGCTCTAAAATATATGACTAATGTGTTTGTGGATGTTTATAACTTTATGTCTAAAAGCACACACATATTTACAAGCAAACCTAAGGAATCTGGTGTCCTCTCTTAGCTACTATAGAATAAATATTTGCATCCACACAGGGGAATTCATTATTTTGGAAAAAGTGTTTGATGAAAGAACATATAGAAACTTGCAATCTAATGTCTACAAAGCATTCATGAGGAGTATTTATGGAAGCTTGTTTCTGTGTCTTTTTGCAAGCTTTTGAAAATGGAGACGCGAAGCCCATTGGATAAGGAAATCCTTTCGGTTGACAAGCATCAAATCATTGTTTCTTGTTACATATCTTGATCACTTATATATGGAAATCAATGTTGGAATGTTGGAATGTGTAATTTTAATATTACATGTGTAATGATGTCTAGTGTAGTGTCATAAGATGTCTTATCTAGCAAAGGAAGACATAAATAACTCCAATCTTATGTAAAATGCGTTTTTTTTTGTAAATAAGATAGAAACCTTACTGTTAATTTAGCAAACTAGAGTTACATAGTTCAATAATACAAAGCAACATCATCCTCCTGCGAAGGGATACCGTACTAAAAAAGCAGAGCTTGAAGCCCTAATCTGTCAACAAAGTTCTTAATAAGACTACCTATGTAGCTCTGTAGTTGTCTAAGCCTATCATAATGTCTGATAACATTTGTATTATTATACTTACTAAATTGACAAAAAGACCATTAGTGGCATGCAGGTAGATACACAAAAGCACTTGGTATGGCGTATGTTTAAGCAATGTCGTCAAAGATGATAATAGGAGCATCGTTGGAGGATACATGAGTAACCGAAGGCCGAGTCTTCTTAGCATCCAAATGTTCAGCCATGATGATCATCTTCCTAGCCATGAGCTTATTTAGCCTCCTTTGGCCATCAACCAATGCTAGCTTCTCTTTTAGGTCCTCCACAACAGGGCATTCATCACTCAACAGACACCAAGTGAGTGTGAAAAGAACCCAATGGAGAACCACCCAGGTACCCAACCTGGCGAGGGGCATTTAACCCTTCAAATCCACGAATCCTCCACGATAAAAGCTCTACTCCCGCTAGGGAAATGTTCTTCTATGCCAACACTAATACTAGGCCTAACCCATGGTTTTTTCCCTCGTCGTGAGATACAATTTAAAAAAAAAAACTAACATCCCATCCGTAGTGTTTACACTTGTTTTCATCTCCCCATGAATTTCAGGTACGCAATTTACTAGGGGCCTACTCTATTAAGTCCAAGTCTAGCTAGATAGCCGTTATAGGAAAGCCCCATAGTGGATTCAAAGTGAAAGTCCCATATGTAGTGTTTATACCCTTTCTCATCTCCCCATGAATTTCAAATGTAGTGTTTATACCCTTTCTCATCTCCCCATGAATTTCAAAGGGACTCCATTTTCCAGGGGGTCTACTTTATTAAGTCCAAGTCTAGCCTGCCAGTCAGCCGTTATAGAAAAGTACCATTTCTTGGAGAGTGAGGCTACTCAATTGCCAAGCAGAGGTTTGAGTAGACTAGCTGGAATAAAGCAGACTTGGTTAGAGAGCGGCTTCCTTTTGTTTATTAGATTCTTGAACCTTACAAACGGCAAAATTCCGGATGCCCATATAAGTTTTTCTGGCCATCCACTAATATATTGATAAAAATAAAGATTACGTGAGAAGAAGAAAGGGAACTTACACGGCAGACCATTGCTCATAAGATAAAACTAGAAACCAAGAAGAGAGGTTCTATGTTTAAATTATTTATGATGTGACGTGTAAAGTTAAAGAAGCTGCCGGTGATTCTAACAATTCCATGTTTATTTTATTGAAACACAACCATACTTTCATTCGTTCATGGCGTGCTCTTTTTAGGGGATTTTACTTGATAGTCTAACTTATCACAATTGCCACAATGATAGGGTATGCAATATAAGCACTATAGGTACGGTTGGTATTGTTGAAGAATGGAGTGCTTATAAAGATGCCTTTGACTTGTTTTGCTCTGCATCGGGGATGACTGTTAGCATTGAAAAATCTTCTTTCCTCTATCAGAATGTGGATGTTGATATCAGGAATAAGATTGTTGAGTTTCTCCCTTTTAGGATGGAACCTCTCGCTGGGGCTTTAAGTATTTGGGCTACCGGCTAAAACCCTTGGGATACCTTACTTCGGATTGGAGATGGATAATCGAATTATTTGAAAAAAAAATCCATAACTGGACCTACAAATATCTCTCACTTGGTGGCAGGGTAATCCTTATTAAAGTTGTACTTACTGGGTTGGCTGTCTATTGGTTTTCTTTAGCTAGATGCCCTAAATCTATTATGAATGCTCTGCGCAAGACTATTTTCTCCTTTCTCTGGGGTTCCTTTGATGGCCATCACAAACCCCATCTGGTAAGCTGGGAAACTCTATCTTTACCTGTAGAATTTGGTGGTTGGGATATTAAGAACCTTGAATGGTTTAGTATATCTTTGAGATTAAAAAGCATGTGGCAGCTACTAATTGGTACAGGTATCTGGAGCAGAATTATTGCACATAAATACTTAAAAAACAGAACCTTTGAAGATTGGATACGTACCCGGATTTTTAATGTCAAAGGCACCTCATACTTTTGGAATGGGTTTCTTAGGATCTTGGAGTGGATTACTTGTCAGTTGGATTGGAGGGTGGGGAATGGATTTAAAATCAAGGTTGGGGTTGACCCTATTGCTGGGCTAAACTCGTTGCATCTACTATAAGAGGATCTCGGGTCTTATCTTCATGATATGGGGATCTCCTTTCTTGCTCAGGTGCAAAATCTGGAAGTGTGTGGTCCTGATGGCCCCAAGTGGTACTCTGCCACTGATTTGTTGTTGGGTGGTGAATGGGTTGCTCGATGGAGCTCCTATATTAAGGGCCTGACCCATGGGGGTATTAGGCTTGGGAATGCTGAGGACAAACTTATTTGGATGTATGATGAACAGAAGGGATCGGTGACTGCAAAAAAAGCTTATGATCTTATTGTTTCAAATCATAGATCTATCATGGAGAATGATATCATATTGAAGATTTGGCACTTTAATATCCCCCACAAGATTAAGTGCTTTATCTGGCTCACATGTAAGAAGAAAATTAATACCTGGGATATTATGTGCAAGAAAGGCTGGTATGGTCCTAATAGGTGTCGTCTTTGTAAGGAGAAAGCTGAATCTATTGACCATCTTTTTGTTGGTTGTCTGTTTTTGAAGAAACTGATATTGGGTCTTAACAATATGTTCAAAGTGCATTTTCTTTGGAATGCCCCTACTTTCATGGAAAATCTATCCAACTGGGTTTCTAAGGCTGGAGACTTTCGATATCTCCCTCTTTTTCTTACTTGGAATATTTGGAAGGCTAGAAATTGCTTGTTATTTGATGAGCGTCGTCCCTTGATAGCTGGTCTCATTCATGTTATCATTGATGAGGTGAACAACTATAAACCTGTTATGAAGAACAGGAACAAAATCCGGAACATTGGGAAGCCACTTGTTTCAAAATATCCCAGGATCTTTTTTGATGGCGTTGCTGCAAAAAGTATAGGTGGAGCAGGTTTTTGTATATGGCTGAGTGATCATCATTTTTTTACTGTAAACTTGGATGCAGAAGCAGCACAAATACTAGAGCAGAACTCTTAGCACTCTGGGCCTCATTACGGGTCGCCAAGGATATTGGGTTGCCTTACCTACATATCTTTGGCCACTCCTCTGTGATTATAACTTGGGCAAAAAAGGAATCCACCCTGGACATGGTGAACTTGGAGGCTTGGTGCTACAACACTAGATTGCTTATGTCCTCTTTCACCTGGGTGGACCTCAATCATGTCTATAGGGAACATAACAAGAGGGCTGACATCTTATCCAAGGAGGGGTTGCACTTGGCACCTGGCCATCTCTTACTTACGGAATCTTATGATGATGAGATTAGAGGGGAAGACTCTATACAACTATTTTAGAATATGCTCATTCTATTTCAGTTTTGTCTCATGATTTCTTTGAGCTATATCAGGTTTTGTTGAGCAGCTATTACAGGATATACAAGAGTCACTCCCCTGCTTGGATAAGGTATCTAGGCTTTTGTTATAGTCTTTAGGGACATACTATGACTGATATTATTATTGCTCTCCTATGAGAGGATTATTGTGGTATTGATACCCAGATGCTTAGTGTATCTCTGGTATACTTGCTATTTTATTGGATTAGTATGGATAGATCTGATATGTAGGAATATTATTCCTGATTTGCTGGCCCAGGGGGGACTGTATGTCTTTTTTTTGGTGATGTACCAGGTTCTTTTGATTCAATGAATACCAAGGAACTGATTTTTTTCGAATGAAAAAAAAAAACACTATAGGCAACACTAAGCATGATACACTTGTGACATATTCATCTCACTTATAGTGTACAATAAGTGATTATGGTACACTTAGTAATGTAAATTGGGGTTATTTAAAAACATGACTTTGAAAGAAGCAAAGTGGATGTTAAGGGGTCTGATTAGAAGTTCTTTAAAACGTTAAAAGAGCAAGAAACAACTAAATACTATTCATATTTTAATATTTTAATGGCCAATAACATTGCTTTAAAATATATGACTAATTTTGAAGATGTTTATAAGATTATGTCTAAATGCAAAATGTATATATGAAAATCTAAAACATTTTTTGTCCTATGGGGAACACAACAATATATTTGGAAACTAATCCCTTAGATATTGTACAATAAATCTTTTGCATCCACAGAAGAGAATTAATTATTTTTTTAAAAGTTCCTAATGAAAGAACATTAGAAACGAACACTCATTTCATTAAATTTGGATAGATTACGCAGAATATAGACTAAAAGGGTCCAAAAACACACTTTCTAAAGCCCATAAACAACCTTTCTAAAGTTCAAAAAGTGTAGAAACAATTTCAAAAAATGCAATTCCCAATTCCAAAAGTTCAATTTATGGTTCATATTTAACCCCAATAGTGCAATTTTTAATTCGAAAAATGGAAATTTTAATTTGAAAATAGAGTTTTTCGATTATTGTTGATTGCATGGGCAGACCCGGGTTTACTATAATTAATCAACAATACCCCAAACTCACTGGCCCTTTCGGCAACAGACCGCAAAGCGATCTGAAGTCTCACCCGAAGTGAATCTAATGGGTTGGCCAAGACTCAAGTGTCTTGGACCAGGTTCTGTTCATCCTACTTCTTTCCCCTTTTCTCCTATGCGCCACTAAGTCAACTAGCTCTGCGCATCGCACGTCCTCTTCTACTCGCAGCACTTTCACCCGAGCGATGCTCAACCTCGCACCGGCTGCTCGGATTCTTCCCGCGTCGCACAACTTCCACTTACTCGCAGCTTCCCACTCCTTACCACTTCTCTGTGCACCACGGAACACCTATCCTTTCCTCAACGCTAAGCCCTCGGCTCGCAGCATCTCGCATCGTAGCTCCTCTGCCGATGCGATATCGCTTCCCCGCGATACCTTACTGCTGCGACTTTACGCTCTTAACGTTGATTGCGCCAAGGTGCGACACTCTGCTTTTCAGGAGTCTATTATGAGTAACTGGTAATTAGTGACAGACGTGAAATAATCCTCAAACAACCTACTGCAATACTTCGATCTATCCTTAATCTTCTGCAATATTATGAACGAAACAACACATACATTCGTCTACTGCTACTATCATTACATGCATAATACTAGCAACGATAAGCAAATACAATCACATCCATTCAACACATAACACGCAGGTTTAACGTGGTTCACCCCCGGGCTGGGAGCTACGTCCACCAAACTGTGCTTCTATTATATCTTTTGAGGGAAGTTGGCACAGTTTGTTGCTCTGCTCTTGCAGCGCAAAGTTTCTCTTAGATCTCTGATCTTCTCTCTATATATATCTTCCCTCTCAGTTCTCTTCTCTACAAATGACTACCTACAGACTCAAAATGACTCACAGACAACTATGTGTCTGGATCGTTACAACACAGTCTGTCTGACCGATTTCTGAATCTACAAGACTATCAACTGATCGACTATCTACTGATTGATTAGCTACCCAACCAACCCTTTACAATACAAAAATGCAAGCTTTTATAGG
>LPNX011038680.1:941750-961363 GCA_001517045.1 Pseudotsuga menziesii
ACTTAACCATGTTACATTATAATTGAGCCGAGAGGCTCTCTACAACCCAGTATGGGGTAGATCTTGTAACGTTACGTAACGTTGTAGCGTTACGTAACGTTACATAATGTTATGTCGGCTATAAAAAAAATAGAAAAAAAAATTTAGAAGTAAAGTTAGGTACATCGAATTTGTAATTTTTATGTAATCAAATATGTTATTTGTAGAGTGAAACTAAAAAGGCATCGGTAGAATGCGTTTTTGTTATTAATTTGCAGGATGGATGCTCTCGAACACCAAATGACATCATTGCTATGTGTGCTTCAAGCTCTTTGAATAAACGCCACCAGATTTAAAGCACTTTAAATAACTTTTATTTACTTTTAAATATTATTTAATAAATTTGACATTTATGATACTTACATTATTCCATTAATTTAATCTTGTTTTAGTCTAAAGAAGTTTATAATCCACAACGTAGGGTTTAGATTTTAGTTTCAGCCATAAAAGGAATTTAAAATTTACAAAAACTCATGAAAATTGTACCCATGGAGTCTATTTTTCTAATGGGAAGGATATTCCATGATGCACTGTCTCTGAGGTGATTTGCAGTTTTTGAAGAGCTAATGAAGGTAGGGAAAAAAAATGTTGCTTGCGCTAACTTGTTTCTCTCTGCACCATTCATGTTTCTTTTGTTCTAGATGAAGAGATTGTGGTGCCTGATGGTGCTGAAATGTTTGTAAATTCGGAGGAGTTTCAGATGCTAAATGTGGGCGTGGTTTTGGATGAAGGGATTGCTTCCCCACACAACTACCCCCGATTATAGAGTCTGCATTTTATCTAATCGAAACTGCGAATAGAAGTGGATCTGCAAATATCTGTGAATGTCCATAAGCTTGGAAACTACTATGTGTGTATCAAACTAGCAGCCCTAGGGAGTTTTCATAAACATTTACATCACGTCGTACAGAGAAAAGATGATCGATAGCAATTGTTAATACAAAAAGAAGTAAAACTTGGATCAAGATCATATCAGAATCAACTAGCAGCTTGTATTGAAATCGCCAACAGATTGCATGTATGAGATGAGTGCATGAAAACAAATATTATAAATTCTGCAGCTGACTGAATAAATAACACATCGGGTGGAGAGTCATCATGGATGTGTAGGGGAATTAATTATCCAAGCAGAGCACCAACACAAGGAGAATCCAATCCATTCTCTCAAGCATGCACAAATGGTCAATCGTCTACCCCAGGCGAATCATACACCATTCATGAAAGCAGAACAACAGAACAATGAACAGTCACAGCTCGTGTTTGCTCCTTGGTTGTACCCGACCTTATTCACTTGCAGACTACCTGATCTATCCATTGTATTGAAACTGAGTTTTTATCTCATTTAGTTTGTTTTTTGTAATAGCTAGGTTGTGGAACAACCGTTCACGTCGCACAAAGTCACTTCTGGAGCATGGATTCATTGCTAAGAATCTCTACACTTACTACATATCGGGAAAGAATGGGCTGTTATACCCAGCACGTGATGAAAACCTTTTGACGGCTTGCTAATGGAATTCGGGTTATAAAAAGAATTTCCAGGGTTCGATTATTCCAGGAGCTCCTTCGATCTATGGTTTTCACTTCTGAAGGGTTTTCAGTTTTGGGTTGAAATCAACATCTCAGATCATATCAATTTCAAGCCAACAAAAACCCTTAGAACACACTTACTTTGAAACAAGCCGAGCCGAGCCGTGCCTGCTGTGAAAAGATTGACAAAGCCTCGATCGATTGGATGAATGCTTTCCGTAATGTTAACCATAGTGGATATGTTTGAAATAGCTAGAAATCGATCGATTGAATGCTTTCCGTAATGTTAACCATAGTGGATATGTTTGTTAATCTTAGGGACGTGATGGTACGATCTGGTTACGTATGAAGCTCCAAGTGCAAGACACATGCGTACCGGCATGATCGTTTTCACAATATTCAACGAGTATCCTACGCATATGATTATCCCTGCGTGGCGGAACAATTTCAGTACGAGAGATTTTGCAGAAACTAATGCACTTGGACCTCCCTTCGCTGCTTCCTTTTTCAGAATCAACTATTCGAATCAGAATGGTTCTCCATCGTCGTCATCCTCATCTAGAAGTATATAGCGTGTTATAGAGCATTGAAAATCTGAGCTGTGTTTATTATCATTGCAATAGATTGCCAACGTTTCAATTTGAAGATCGTGAAGGTTTCAAGAATTTCTCAACGATATTTTATCAAGAATTATTGCACAAGAGATTCAAGATTGTGAAGGATTTAAGAGTTTCTCAACCTAATACTTTTATATTATTTCTTAATAGAATTATTCGTCATTATACATGTAATAGTGTGATGAGTTTATTGAGTGTTATATATATATCTATATGTATATATAAATTAATATAGAATAGTATATTAAAAATATATATACAAAGTTTGGTATAGTTTTGAAAAGAGAATCTTTGTAGTTTTGAAACAAGCCGAGCCGAGCTGAGCCTGCTGTGAAAATATTGACAAAGCATCTGATTTTTAGCTTCTTGATCTACTGTTAAGAATCAAACACCAGAATAACGTGTTATATCATCTGCAAACATACGTGGAGCAGATTGGCGTGTTATATGCCATTTGAAAACGTGTAAATTAGGCCACCCGTATGAGTAATCCAGTGTCGGAGGATATAGAGTGTGACTGCATGTAGCTAAAGCTCGCAATTCTTTCTTCCAATTTTCTCACCATCTGAGTAGCATATATTATATGCTCTCCAACATGTTCTCCAGGTACACTGTTGGCAGAATTTTGCTTTCTGCTCATTCTTTTTTTTTTCCAATTTCCAATGGAACCTGCAGAGTCAACTTAATTGGATCTGCAGAAAGAATTTTTCTTTCTGCTCATTCTTTTTTTTCCAATTTCCAATGCCTACACATTTTAATTCCGAGCAATTTTTTTAAAGAGTGGTCTATTTGTGCATTCATAGTGCATACTTGTACCTTTACTCCATAAAAAAATAAAAATTATATTTATGCACAAATACATATTTAATTTCTCTTTAATATTATTTTAATAAAAAAACTTTTAATTTATTTGGTGTTATTTATAAATTTAAAATATATTTATAAAAAACATTTTAATTTAATTGGTGTTATTTATCCTTGTTAGAGAGGGATCAAATCTCCCTAATCTCCCAAGGTGCAAAACCTCTTTGAGTGGGAAAATAGAGGTATTAGAGGTTAGTGGTGGGGAGGAGGGGGTAGGCATTGTTTTTTTCAGCATGCCCTATTGCACCTCCTTGAGTGCAATATGTGAGAAGAGGTTTGCAACTGAAGAGATTTGATCCCTCTCGGCTCTTGATAGAGCCTAGGATTTGGATCTACGCTGGTTACTAAAATACAATACTACTCTTTGATGTTACTATGAGTATTATTTTAATGTTATATACTTATTATTTGGTTCTGAAATTTGAATATTTCTTTATAGTACTTATATAATAATTAAGTAAACTTTATATAATAACAATATAAACACTTGAACATAAAATAGCATCTATTTATCAGGTTTTTAGAAATAATAAAAATAACAGTTACGAAAATATGCTTTAACCGAGCTGAAAACAAAAGGAGTGTACAGAAATTCTGGGTAAATGCATTCTCTGCTATATACAGACTACTACTAAAAATACTGTAATTGTATCATCTTAACTGATAATTACTTATAATCTTCTATCAGTAATGTAATTGTTTAAATAGAAGAAACAATTATAACTTATACTGCCAGCATACTTATTCTATCTTTTCATTTTACAATTAATATTCCAGAAAATAAGATACGATACTAAAACTAGCTTGCGATACAGTAAGAAAACAGTTCATGAATTTGTAAAAGCATTTGTAATAACTGTAAGTAAATTAGGAGACTCAGTTCAGAAGAATACTTCTTCTAAACACTGAGATACTGTGCTAGAGTACTATCTAGTGATACCAGATGTGGAAAAACACAGTGATATTAACAGGTTTTGCTACTAACATACCAAGATACTAATTTTATAGATACTAAACAATTACTCAAACATGTAAATATTTATAACATTTATCCATTTATACTCAGAAAGACATAAATAAATAAATGAAGAACCTGTTTAATGCTGTGGACAACAACAGCAATGGGAGGCCGTTCCTCCCTACCAATTCCTGGAGAGCGCTCAGACAACGACTTCTCAGGACCCCTGAGCTTGCTCCGGTCTCCCTGGCTGGAACTAGGTGCAGCAAAACAGATACAATCTTCAACTCAGTATCAACTCAGAACTGTTAGACAGTTCTCTCAGCTCAAATAGCTGTAATCAGAATCAAGTTACTGCAAACATTCACTCAAACACTTCCTTACTGTCTTTCCCTCTTTCCTCAAATGAAATTCCTGAATAACATTCAGCTGAATGAATTCTTTCTGGAATAAAAACTGAGCAGCCTGAGCTCTCCTCATTGAGTACTTTTAAAGATTGCCTAGGTCTTAGTTGGGTTAACTGTCATTTAATGAGCCACCTGCTCACATTCCACTTTCTTTGGGAATCATGACCCCAAATATAGGGAAGTTGCCACCTGCAACTTAGGAAGTGTTTGAGGATGCTGCCACTTGTCTTTTGCCCTTCCACCTAGTTCCATCCACCAGTTTGACCAGTAACCTCTTTTAAACTCTCCCATGCTGTTGTCTCCATAATTTATTTATTATTAATAAAATATTCTCAATTACACTCCATAACTGTTGACTCTGCTGAGTCATCAATCCCTACTTAGGATTAAATTTAACATAATGTCTCAAAAATAAAATAAAACAAATTACATAATTTTACAAAATTGGGGTATGTGACACATAGTGTTGATCAAGAACTTAGCACCCCCTATTCATATTATAATTAAGCGTAGTGGTGGGAATGTCCACCCCTCACTTGTTGGCTTGAACCGAGTTGCCAAGGTAGTTGTGGAAGCTTCAGACTTATATAATGTGGAGGTTTCAAAGGAAGAACATGCAACAATGTCTGAGAGGTAAAACTCACAAGGGATTATCGTGAGGATGACAATATAAAGAAGCAGTTGTGGGGGATTATTCAAGATTTGGGTTGTGCCAAGTCGCAAAAATGCCATTTCTACAAGGCCATGGAGTTGTATTGGCATACCAAAGGAATGATCACCTTTTCTCCAATTGAAGCAGAGAATGGAAACTTTAGAGGAGTAGAATGGTCACCTCATGAAGGTGGTCAACTGGATAGTGAGAAGGCTGGGACAAACCTTCGAACTACCATAAGAAAATCAACTTGAGGGAGTGTCCTTTGAGGTTTCTACTCATCAGAGTGTCATGGGTCCGCATCGTACCTAGGTTCCTCGTGCCCAAGATTAACAAGTTTGATAGTCCTTGTTTTTATTTTTGATACAGTATTAGGGTTATCTAGCTAATTGCAAAGATAATTTTAGTAGTTTACAGTATGTCAAATAGAATAAGTCAAACAGTTGTGGGTCGTTTTAATGGCCTTGTTTCCCAATGAGAAATGGACATTCTCATAAATTTTAGAATGTTATGAGTTTGAAAGGAAACTTGATATATAGGCATGCTATGTAATCTTTGTACATATTTTGACATATTAATATAAAGACTGTTTGCATACCAAAAAAATGAGCACCATAGTAATATTGATCCCCAATATGGTACAAAAAAACCAATGGGATTTACATAAAGAAATTCTATACAAACGTATGACATTGTTTGATGTCCTTAAAGACTACTCTTTAATACTCTTTGATGATCTTAATGACTATCTAGGAGACATTGTTTATAAGAACTTCCAAACCCTAATTGAAAACACAACTACTTATTAGATATTGTGAAATGCATATACACATTTTTTAAAACCAATGTTAATGATTGTTTATATAGCTAAATATGAGACACTGTTTTAAAGAACTTCCACATCTTAAATACAACTACAAATTTTTTTAAAAAAACTATGAAATATCTATACACAAATTTGATAAACCCAATCATGTTAGAAAGAGAGAACTTGACACTGCAAAATTTTACTTGGAAGTGTTAAATAATACTTAAAATCATCAAATCTATTCAAGTTATATAATTTTGAAAGCTAATTTCACTAACAAAATTTAAACTAAATAAATAATAATAAAGCAAATATGTAACATCGTTCTTAATATAAACAAAATTATAATGAAGTCATATCGTAATTTGAGAAAAAAAATACATAAATGAAAAAACATTGTATATAAAATACACTTTTTATCCTACTCTATATTTACCATATTTCATCACATAAATAATTAATCAAATGGCACAATTGTATGTATAATAAACCTTTTTATGCAATTGGCACAATACAATGTGGATACTGATATCAGGGAAAAAATTGCTGAGATGTTTCCTTTCAGGATGGATCCTCTTACCGTGGGCTTTAAGTATTTGGGCTATCATCTTAAACCTTTGGGGTACCACACCTCGGATTGGAGATGGATGATCGATTTATTTGAAAGGAAAATACAAAACTGGACATACAGGTATCTTTCTCTTGGTGGCAGGGTGGTCCTTATAAAAGCTGTGCTAACAGGGTTGGCAGTCTATTGGTTTGCTTTGGCTAGATGTTCTAAATCCATTCTGAATGTACTGAACAAAATTATATTCTCATTTCTCTGGGGATCCTCCGAAGGCCATCAGAAACCTCATCTAGTAAACTGAGAAACTCTTTCCTTACCTATAGAATTTGGTGGTTGGGATATTAAGAACCTTGAATGGTTTGGTATTTCTCTGAGACTAAAGAGTATGTGGCAGCTACTTACTGGTACTGGTTTCTGGAGCAGAATTATTGCCCATAAATACTTAAAGAACAGAACCTTAGAAGATTGGATATGTGGCCGGATTTTATGTGTAAATGGTACTTCATACTTTTGGAATGGGTTTATAAGGATATTTGAGTGGATTACCTATGAGCTGGGATGGAAGGTGGGAAATGGATTAAATATTAAAGTGGGCATTGACCCTATTGTTGGGCACAACTCGCTATATTTTCTACTTGAGGAGCTCAGAGACTATCTCATTGATCTGGGGATTACATATCTTGCTCAGGCACAAAACTTGGATGTGTGTGGTACTGATGGACCCAATTGGTACTCTGCTACTGATCTGATTTTGGGTGGTGATTGGGATGCTCAATGATCCTCCTATGTTAAGGGCCTGACTCATGGTGGTATAAGGATTGGGCATGCTGAGGATAAACTACTATGGATGTATGATGATCAGATGGGTAAGGTGACAGCAAAAAAACTTATGATCTTATTGTTTCCAATCATAGGACAATTATGGAAAATGATATTATGTTGAAGATATGGCACTTTAATATTCCCCACAAGATTAAGTGCTTTATTTGGCTCACTTGCAATAAGAAAATTAATACTTGGGATATTCTGTGCAAGAAAGGTTGGCATGGTCCTAATAGGTGATGTCTTTACAATGAGGAAGCTGAATCTGTTGATCATCTATTTGTTGGTTGTCTTTTCCTGAAGAAGTTGATTTTGGGGCTCAATTGTTTGTTTGATGTGAACATACCATGGACTGCCCCTACTTTTATGGAAAATCTCTCCAATTGGGTATCCAAGAATGGTTCTTTACTATATCTGCCCCTATTTCTTATTTGGAATATTTGGAAGGCTAGGAATCGTAAGTTATTTGAAGATCAAAATCCAGTTATCGTAGGCCTTTTACATATTATACATGATGAGGTTAATACTTATAAACCTCTTCTGAAGCACAGGTATAAAATTAGGAACATTGGGAAGCCTCCTACTTCAAATTTTCCTAGGATCGTTTTTGATGGTACAACAATAAAAAGTATCGGTGGAGCTGGCTTTTGTCTTTAATTGAATGATCATCACTTGTTAGCCTTTAAACTTGGATGTGGGAGTTGCACGAACACAAGAGCAGAACTCTTAGCACTCTGGGCATCACTACGGGTCGCCATGGATATTGGGTTGCCTTACCTACATATCTTTGGTGGCTCCTCTGTGATTATAAATTGGGCAAAAAAGGAATCCACCCTGGACATGGTGAACCTTGAGGCTTGGTGCTACAACATTAGAATTCTCATGTCCTCTTTTACTTGGGTTGATTTCAGTCATGTCTATAGGGAACATAACAAGAGGGCAGACATCTTATCCAAGGAGGGGTTGCACTTGGCTCCGGGCCATCTCTTACTTACTGAATCATTTGAGAATGAGATTGTTGGGGTAGACTCATTACAACTATTTTAGAATATGCTCATTCTATTTCAGTTTTTATCTCATGGATTCTTTGAGCTATTATCATGTATTTGTTGAGCAAGCTATTACAGGATATACAAGAGTCACTCTCCTTCCTGGATAAGATTTTCGGGCTCTTGTTATATTCTCTAGGGACATATATGACTGATATTATTACAGCTCAATTATGAGAGGATTATTATGTATTGATACCCAGGTGCTTAGGGTATCTCTGGTATACTCTACTTGATTTTTGTTTATGAAGTGTATGGATGTTTTGTACTGATATTATCACTATTCTCCTGACCCATGGGGTATTGTATTGCTGATTGAAGATGTAAAGGGTTCTTTTGATTCAATTGAATACCAAGGAACTACTTTTTCGACTATTTTTTTTTTTTTGGCACAGTATATAATAAACCTTTTTATGCAATTGTAGATGTTATCGGATGTGACCAATGATCCGTCATATAGATACATATGGATATTTTTTTGCATCATATAAACAAGACTTTAACACCATTATAAAAGAAGTTTTGTCAAAAACACACCCCATGACATTCTCAATGAATAACTATAAAAGTAATTATTGTTTGGCTCTTCTATTTCAAATCTATAAGAAAAGGATTGACTGATCCTATCAGAACATAATGTTTTTGAATAATACAATATCATACTAAAATGGTCCCATGTGTACACAGTAAACATGTTTTGAGAGACACTGTAGTAATTTAAAAAATATTGGTCAATACTTTATACGTATCCAATTTTAGGTAGATACATCATTTTAGGAAAAAGGAAATAAGACTCCATAGTATAAAATATAAATTTGAGATCATCGTTAAAAATTTGATGGGTAACAGGTCTCATTGCCTTTCCCTGGAGAAAACTAAGAAGAAAAGATGGTGTCTGATCCAATTTTAGGTAGATCCATCATTTTAGGAAAAAGGAAATAAGACTCCATAGTATAAAATATAAATTTGAGATCATCGTTAAAAATTTGATGGGTAACAAGTCTCATTGCCTTTCCCTGGAGAAAACTAAGAAGAAAAGATGGTGTTTGAACCTTCTATGGTCATTTCTATGATAACATAATGATAACATGATCCTTCTAAAAGATGTTTCTCTCAGAGAATATGATATTCAAAGTAGCGAGGATAGAATTGAAAAATAAGGATCAGGCGATCCTTTCATCAGATCAACCTTTTATGATGAATCCATCATTTTAATAGAGACTACAAAGATTTTGAAAATAGAAAATTATACCTTAACATCTTTACTAGAGATGTATTGGAAATCAAATCTCCTTGCCTTTATGTATGAGAACACTAATAAAAATATATCCTATATGACTTATGAACATTACATCTATGATGAAGAATCTATCCAAAGGTCTTTACAAAACTATTTTTTTGTTTCTAGAATAAGACAATATTTGATCCATATGGATATAGGTGGGCACTCACCTATTCCATTGAATCAATTTTTTTTCCATTTAGGCAATATTTTAGTAATACTTTTACGATTTTTCGGGTCCTAAACTTTTGGGGCTGTTTTGAGGTCCTATGCAATATTTTTTGGGTCTGCAGCATCCTAGACGTTAGTAATTGGCTGTCATTAGGGTCAGGTCTACTATTGTACTCCTCATATATATATTTCCAACGGTCTACCAAGTTCCCCAAACAAAGATCATATGCAAAAGTTATGACCCGGGGAAGTTGGCTGCTCAACTAACCACCTTGGGGCCACAAACTCTATGAGGTTTTAACTCCTACAATTAGGTTTTTGAATGTTTAGGGTTCTTTCCCTCATGCTTATGATAATAGGGGATTTTTTCTTCCTTTTTCATTTATCTTGTGACGAATGAGCGTAGCTGCCACATCTCTTCTTAGAGATATAGCTACGACCATTCTAGCTGCATTTATTTTATAGTTTTTTATGTTTCATTCATTTTAATAGAATACAAGTTTACTTATCACTATGTTTGTTTCAATATATATGTGCATGTGAATATATATACTATTTCTTTTCATTTTCACATAAATCTAGATCAATGGTATTAGAGCAATATGGGCTTGTTGTTTCTCAGTGCATGTCCTCGAATGCAAGATAGATGTAGATGCTTTGGAGAAATGGTTAAATCTGTTAGAGGGTTACTTCTTTGTTCAAACATTTTTTGACAACAAAAATATCACATTCACACTCCTTAAGTTCCTCTCCCATATAAAAAAATAGTGATACGGGTACCGTGAGAAGCATGCAAGAGATGAGTGTGAAATATACAAGACAAAACCCACTTGGATGGCTCTTGTCGATGTCGTCAAGGAGAAATTCTACCCAGTTGGAAACTATGATGACCAATACACCAGGTGGACGACTTTGCACCAAGAGAGAGACTAGATAGTGTCATGTTATACTAACATATTCCATACCTTGTGCTCAAGGCTCTGAATGACACTTAGTCCTAAAGTACCATAGTGTCCTACATAGGTATATTCAGACATAAATGGATTTCCTGGACATATCCTCACTAGGATCTGCTTATTGGTACACTGTCAATATTGAGCAAAATTTGAAGCAAAATAATAAGCTAGAGTTTGGGTTTACAAATCAACAACAACGAAAGTCTGGTAAAGGTGGCCCTAACTCATAAATCAAAGGACAAAGTAAGGATAACCAAAATCCTAATAACCATCCCAAGTCACAAGAAAATAAGGGTAATGAGAAATCAAAGAAGGGTATCAGCAAGTGGTGTGAGTTCCACAAAACTGATGAATGCCGCTAAAAAACAATCGTTGTTGGCTAAGATGAAGTCCACAGAGCCAGAATATAGCTCATAATCCGATTCAAAGCAAGAAAGGGGAAATCGAATCATTGACATGGAACCGAGTGCCACCATCACAACTACAAAGGTTCAACCAAAAGAGTCAAAGTATCCAGAGGAAGAGGGGAGCTTCTTCCACTCACAACTATGGGTGCAAGGGATTCCACTACATTTCATTGTTGACAGTGGTATCCAAAAGAATCTCATATTAGTTGGGGTCATAAAACAATTGAAGTTGTTGATGATGCCAAACCCCCAACCATACACCATCGGTTGGATGATCCAGGAATGAGACATCCACATAAGTCAACAGTGTCTCATATACTATGACATCAATCCCTTTAAAGATGAGGCAAGGTGTGATGTTTCCCCGCTTGAATTTTGTGATGTTCTTTTAGGAAAACCATATATGTGGATATGTCATGTTGTGTATGAGTCTAGACCTCGTAGTGTCATTATTACTTTGGGAAAGAAACTCTACAAGATAACAAAGAAAATCCCCACTATAGAAGTGTCCCTCATTTCAACTAACTAGTGCAATAAGGTAATCTCTCAAATAGGGAAATTCGTCCTATTCATGATTCGTTCTGAAGGTGAACAAAAGATCTCAACAAAATCCACCACCTCCACATGGGATCCCTCTACACAACAAAAACATGTGGACAAGATCATGGAGGCATACAAAGACATCTTCATCACACATGTTAGAGTGCCAGTACATTGTCAGGTCAAGCAATCCATTGATTTGATACCCAGGGTGCCTTTACCTATTGGACTAGTATGCAAGCGTTCCCTCATGGAAATTTAATAAATCAAATGTCAGATTCAACAATTAATCTAGAAATGGAATATTCAACCCATCTCCTCACCTTGTGGGAGTCCAAATGTGTTGGTGTAGAAGAAAGATGGGACATGGCAACTATATATTTATTACATAGCTCTAAACAAAATCGCAATCCAGGATCAGTATCCCATTCCCTAGATTGATGACCTTCTAGACCATCTCAAGGGTGCCAAATATTTTAGTAAGATTGATATGAAGTTTGGCTATCCATTTGGCTATCATCAATTCCCAATTAAGTAGATCACCGATGTCTGGAAGACTACCTTCAAATCTCAAGAAGACCTTTTTGGAGTGGTTGGTCATGCCTTTCAACTTGACTAATTCATTTCACTTTAACTTTCACTTTTTTATTTGGTTGGTTTTTTGTTAGGGTTGTTGTAAAGAATATATTTAAAAAAATTGAGGTGGAAACTTCAGATTAAACAAAAAAACATAATATTTGCAAAACAAAACAAAGTTTTGTTTAGTTGTTCTCCGAAAGACACCAAAGAGGAAGAGAAAGTTGAAATGCTTAAAACTATAAGAATTTACATATGAAAATATGACCTAATTAACTATGATACAAAGTGAATTATGATAAAGAGTGAACTATGATAATAAGAAAAAAGAAATAAAGAGTGAACCATGATAACGAGAAAAAAGGAAGGTTGAGATTGAGTTTGATGACAATTCAAGGTCGATGAGAATTATGAAAAGATTCTAAGGGAGATTGCATATATGACCAAAATAAAAGAACACATTTTATATGAAAAGAAAGGCTTTCAGCTAATAACATTTTATAAGGAAATATGAATAGGTTGAGAGTGTGTGCCAACTAATAACATTTATGAGATTGTGATGTAATCAACGAAAAACAACTCGGTTTTGTCTTTTAGTTTTAGTTTCACTGATAAAATATTTGGTCCATTTTTTTTTTGTAATATGAGATAAGCATTGTGTTAATGCTACACTAGAGCATTACAGATTTATGTGTTTGTAATGCTTAATATTTGTATCATTGTGATAGAGTTAACTTGTTAAGAGGTTTTCCGGGGCTTATGGGATTTATGAAATGGAGGGGTTTATTGGAAAGCTTTGGTCGACATGATTGAATGATTGGTACCTTTTACCTTCCGACATTCATGTTAAAAATAATGTATGTCCCCATTTCATTTCATAAAATAGACAGGAGGCTAAATGATATTGTGAATATTACACTAGTCCATGTAAAGTGCCAGAATCTTATGTAAACTTCGCAGATTATTTCGGCTAAATTTTAGGAGTTCCTAAGCTATCTACAATGAGATCAGAGTAAACTTGGATTTTCTAGGTTTTCACCTAGGTGTTTGGATTAAGGTATCTATTTATAGTTACCAATATATATAATATTGTGATTGTTTGTTTGAAATTTGGAACAATTACCATAAAATCAATTTAGATAGTGCACTTGTATCATCCTCATGCGATATAGGAAAAACATAAACTCAATTTGGGTATTACACTTGTCTCATCCTTATGCAATATAGGAAAAACATCACCCAAAATTCTAAGATATAAACACCTATGGATGTAATTATGTAAAGATGTTCTTGCACTACTTATATTTCATTATTCTAGTACTCATATTTCACCACATTAGAATTTTATTTATTTTCAAACATATATTTTTCATCAATTTAGAATTTATTTATTTTTCGAACCTATAGATCAATTTAGAATGAGAAGTAAAAATTCTACAATGAAGTTTTACCTCAATTACAATTTGAATTGCATCATCTGGAACTTGGACTAATCTTGAAATTATGAATGGATTCAGTTTTATTTGTACCTTTACAAATAAGCATGCACTTATTTTTAAGTTACGATTTTAAATATAATTACCCAATTTTTAAACATGCATGAAATCAGTGCTAGTATTTAGAGAGAGGGATTTGGGTGAGAGGGTTTCTAGAGATTAGGTTTTTTGTCTGCTTAGGGTTTCTGGACATTGTTTACAGGTTTTCGGATCGAATGTGCACTCAAGGTTACTTCTAGACTTACATATTACTTTTTTGAGAATACTGGTGGGGTGAGGTCTATTTATTCTGGTTCTTTTGGGGTTTAAACATCGTGTATCCAACACTAAATTACTTGTCAGTGAAGCAAATTAGTGATGGTAGGAATCCACATCGATATCAAGCGTATATCGGTCAATGGTTACAAATTGGGGACAGTTTTAGGGAACTTTTCAACTATACCAACCAACAAGATGTCTCCTCCTGAACCAACAAAATTGGTACACCAACAGTCACCAATCACCTAGATATGGTTAAAAGAATCAATATATAAAATTTAAAGGAGGTCGACCTATGATAAAAATGGACTTGGAGCCGACCTACACATGTGAAGTAATCAAAACCGACCCATCTTTTGTTATTCTAACAACACATATATATCAACATGTGGACATTGTAGTAATTCACTAAGTTCCCAAGTGGATCTCTAAGGTGCGTTGAGATTAGAAGATAATGATACAACATATTAACCAAGAAAAGTAAATGAATTTTCCTTAGTATCTGTGTGCTCAAAGGAAATCCAACAAGGGTTTCATGATGTCTTTATCAAGGAATAGTATTGAGGACAAATGTTGGTTCATAATTTGAGAACCACTGCCAATGGAAGATGGTTGTGTTGGGAAAGGAAAAGGATGCATTGAAGGGCCTAATGTCCAGCTCCAATACATATTTGAAATATGTGGAATTATTACCCTAAGTTTGGAATGGAATCTCTAATCATTGAGTTATGGATGAAAGAGATGGAGAGATGAATATTACCAATTCTATTCTATTAAGATTTCTTTAACTAAGTGTTTCCAATCTTAATGTTTGAGGAGTTCAAACTAAAAATGGATTTCTCCAAATGAATTCTCAACCTAAAATCCTTTGGTAGTGGACTAGAGTGAAGATTAGGATTCACAAAGCCAAAATAGAGTGGACTAGAGTGATTTAGAGAACTATATGCACATTCTACAATCCAAAATAGAGTTATTCCTTAGGTAAATATAAAACATTAAAAAAATAACAATTTTTTTTCAAGTCTCATACCATTTATTGCCAACTGAAGTGGAGTGTTATTAGAAATATTTAGATCCCCAGATCTAGAAATAAATGAATCCCTGCCATCCTGAAATATAAAACCACAAATTACTAACAAGTGATAGTTAAAAACAACTCACAAAATCTTGTATTATTTTGTCTTCTTGAATTTCACAAATTACTAACAAGTGATTGTTAAAATCAACTCACAAAATCATGTACGATTTTTTCTTCTTGAATTTCACACGAATTTCACAAATTACTAACAAGCGATTGTTAAAAACAACTCACAAAAGCCTGCATGATTTTTTCTTCTTAAATTTCATCATATATATGATAGGCTATATGAAATTTGAATGTAATTGAATGGCATTTTTAACTATCGGTGTAATTTTGACAACAACAATTTATTCAACCAATATATTTTTGTTACCGCATAAGCTCACATGTGATGGTATGTGTTTCTGTTTGCTAAAATTGCATATCCATTCCATATGTATTAACAACATTATCAATTTATGTAATACAAATATATGTACTATGTCAGGACTGCTTTTTCCTTGAAACTTGCATGTGCATAGAAATATAAAAACATCATACAAAATCCTACCTCAAATGTTGCAATACCATCTACTCAATACGTTCATTGCATATGGTAGGATCAGGAAAATGCAGCACTTGACGTCCTTTTGAATGGGGACTATCTGCATCTCTCTACACCAAAAGGGGTGAAGAGGTTGCTTCTCCATACCCTAAAAAGCAATAAGTTTCTATAAGGGATAAAATCTGTAGTATAGCAATGGTCCAATTTTGTAATATCATGAGGCAACCAGTATGATATGCTACTGAATTTTAATCAACAACACCTTGTTTGACCATGTAAGTTGGAGCAAGTTCAGGCTCCATACAATCTTTAGTTGGTGTTGATTCAAACAAATTCGGTGACTCCTCTTCACTTACAGTTAAATCATCCCATACTATATGTGAAATGGATGAATGTGAAACAAGAAAAGAACATTTAGATTTACACAAATGAGGAGTTGTTGATAGATATTTCATATTCCACATTTGTCCTAAAAATATTAATATTATAGAAATCTTCTACAAAATATTATGCTAAGGAAATTCCTAGTTAATTGAACTATTGCTTTTCATCTCCCTAATGGTGTGAAGTTTTAGGGTTAGATAATGTATTTTAGGTGCTCAAAAAATATAATCAGTGGGGTTCGGATCCCTTGTGTAATTCACATCAACAAAGCAAAGGTGAAAAATATCCACAATTCAAAATCCACATCAACAATCAGTTGAACAAAAGATTTCTCTGTAATCTTTCCTGGAGACCAAAAAAAAATTTTGGGTTAACGAAATAGTTCACATAGGTTACATGAGCTTCCCTAGTCAGAATTGACAACATAAGATATGAAAAACATTGGAGATATTAAAGACATGCCCACAAACAACAAGGAATAGATATTTCTACAAATGTACACAGAGCTAAAAAGGGTGTGAAATATATTCAGTTAATAATATTATTGCTCAAAAATAAAAATTAGTAGTACTAGTAACTCTTTCCCTGGTTGGAAATTACAGAAATAATGTTAAAGACAAAAAAATGTCAGAAATTTTCAACATCAATGATCAAGCATTTCAGATATTATTTAAGGACATGCGAAGAGATTAAAGTTGATTCAAAGTTCTATCATCAACGTACTTTCTGTGCTCAAACTATACAGTTAGTAATGTTGGTTTCCCTGGTTAAAATCCACATCAACATAACATAGGAGGAAAAAGTGTAATATATTTAGAGTTGACATTATAATTAGCATATCAAACTTTCTTCTGTAAATTTACTGAGAGGCTGAACATGCAATGAAGTCTTTTGGGTAATAGGCTATAGGCTATAGCATATTTCCAGTGCTTAAGTTATATTATCAATGTACTTCTTGTGCTCAAGCTATAGAGTTAGTAATGTTGGTTTACTTGGTTAAAAGAAACATCAACATAACAGAAGAAAACATGCAATATCTTTAGAGTAGAAGTTATAATAAGCATATCGAACTTTCTACAAACTTATCAAGAGGCCGAAAATGAAATGCAGTCTTTTGGGTAATAGCATATTTCAGGTATTGGCTTCTCGGTTGGAATTCATATCATCACAAAAATGTTCAAGATTTAAGAACTGAATCAACTTTGGCACAATAGAGATTTTATGCTTACTTTTCAAGAGGCAAAAGAATGTTTTTGGGCAAGAAATATTTTTGACAAGATCTAAAACAGGTAAAGCTGGTGTCGGTGGGTAAAGATTTTGGACATCACGATGACAATCAGCATGGTAGAGATTTTAAGAAGGTACAGTCATAAATTAAATCAGCAGTGTTGGTTTCCGTGATTGGAACTCAAATGAACATTGCATTGGAAAAAATGCCCATATTTTGGATTTTACAACACCAACAAGTAGAAGCAGAAAGTTCCCTACAAACTCACTAAGAGGCTAAAAAGAGGTAAAATGGCCTTGCATGGAATTCATATCAAATTAGCATAAGAAAAATAGGTATGAGAATTAGGAATTCACACCAACAATTAGCATGCCTCAGATTTTCCTACAAACCTACCAAAAGCTTAATGCAGATGTTGAAGAATACAAAAAAAATCATGATGATTGCTTGGTTTGAAGTCAAATCAACATATCAATCGGAAAAGCAGAGGTTTTCACTGAAAACTTACCAAGAGGTGAATCAACATGAAGCTGAAATTCATCCCCCTTCCATTTCCAGGACTCATTGAAGGACATCTTCTATAAAATTCAAAGAATCTTACTGGAATTACCAAAGAGGCGACATCAATATATATCTGATAAATAACGGAATAATGTTGGATACCACATATGTTGAGTAGCGGAGAGATGAAATTATTTTGGATTTCATTGACAAGGATAATGTTGGCTTATTGGTATTTCAATTGAAATTTATGGGTAAAAGGGAGTGTTGGAGTTGATTCAAATTGGGCATGTCTTAGCAGTGGTAAGGATGGGATGGTGTTAGTAAGAATGTGAAGAGAAACACTTTCAAGAGGATAAGAAGTTTCATTGGAAGAGGGTTTGTGATAAAATCACTTGTTTGATCATGAAAAAATAATTTTTTAGATGGCCTTTCCATCGTAAGCATCAACATTCAACAACATCACAAGTTTGGTTCTTCTGATAATGGAATCATCGTGGAGTATAGGAGGAATTAGGGAAAGGGATATGGATAATGGGTTTTTCATCTTTGCAAGGATAGAGCATAAAGGAAGTAAAAGTGTTAGGGTTGGAGCTAGTTTTAGGGTTAAGGTTACTAAATTCTATAAATACATGTTTCTTGTTAAATATTTGTTTAATGGCTAGGGCATGGAGAAATTATTCATCTAGGGAAGTGATCTCAAACATACCTAATTTGATAAGAAAAACTGTAAAAAAAAAAGATATTAACTTAAGTACAAGTAGTCATTCAAGATCTTTGATTTTAAGTTGGAGAAGATTATTGGAGAAAAAATTAAAAAAATGTTGGATAGATTTATCTAGGGATTTATGAAACTATAACCACATTCAAACTTGGTTAGATAAATAACCTAGTGAATAAAAACTGCTTTCCATGGCCTATAACAAGGTTTCCCATGTATTTATGATTGTAGGAGTATTTATAGTGGCATATTCTTCATTTCACTCCACATATATGATATACATACATATAATCTCAATGATACTGCCACTAGGATATACCAAGTCCTTCAAAACGACTTCCTACAAGGAGGAATTGCTCTTTAGTGATATTTAGGCATGTTTAGAAGTAGGTAGTGATGCTCCATATCAATAAATTAAAAAAACTATATAGGTTTCCACCATACATAGGTAATGACATTTTTTGTGGATCTAGAAGGTGTTTGTGGAGACTGTAGATTGCGATCCAAGGGACTTAGTTAGAGCATTGGGCAATTCTTGGACCACACTTTGCAAAACAAGTTGTACATCCTCAAAGGTTTATGAAATGTGAGGATCCATTTAGAGAGAGAGAGAGAGAGAGAGAGAGAGAGAGAGAGAGAAGGAGACAATGTGTAACATCTACAATTGAAACCCTAGGTTATGGATTTCATTAGGGTTTCTTGTAAGAATGGATGGTTGAGATATTTTGAGGGGAATCCCTAGGAAAGGTGATACATCACAAGTAAAAGAGTTTGGATGGTGGGAAGCCTCCATAATCCCTAAAAAAGGGTGACATAACACAATAGGATGTCTTGGGGTGGGAGGAAAAATCCTTTAAATATTAACAATTAATATACATGGGGATACATTTATCTTGAATAATAGGTGTGCTACACAATATTTCAATGGGTGGAGACAATGAAAAATAAAATCAATAGAGAAGGTAGATGGGTGGATAATGGTCAATACAAAACCAAAAGGACCAATACATATTAGTTGAGGAAGAGAAATATATGGTGCATGGTGGCAGGGAGGTTACTAGATAATCCTAATGTATAAATGAGAGGGATAAATTCAAGATGTTATTGGTTTTCAACCAAATGATAAGAAAACACTTACTTGAATATATATATATATA
>LPNX011038680.1:961380-1051973 GCA_001517045.1 Pseudotsuga menziesii
ATAGTTCACAAATTTCAAATGCTTAATATAAGGATGCTTTCCACTCAAATCCACACAACTAAAACTACAAAATTATGCCCTAACTAAATAACTTACACAACAATTAATGTTTTTTCAACATTTCTATCTTCTTAGCAAACAGTTATTTCCAACATACGATTTGGATATAATAAAAGTAGGACTTGGAAATCAAAATTGTGTACCTTTATTATGTAGGTTGATCCAAGATTTTAGTAACCCTTCAACTTCAGATTCCAAACCTTCAACTCCTTCACTTGAATACTTGCAAAACATAAACAATACCTTCCTCAAAATCTTATGGCTACAGTAACATAACTATGAAATGATACAAAGATATAACCCTGTATTTAACCATACATTCCACATATAAATTTGATGTGTTTACTTTTTAAAGAATGATTCAAAATTTCATATGTAATATCAAGCATGAAATTTTTTCTTAACAATAGTTAAAGGTGAAATGATTGCAAACAAATCATAGTAAAGCTCATATTCAAAGAAACAATATGAGACTAAAATAACTTATGTTTCTAAAATGTCATGCAATAAAAATGAAATATGAAAAGATGCAAATTTGCAACTATAAATATTTTTTTTAAAGCAACTACAATTTAAAAGTATGTCATGATAATGCATCATTGCTCTTATCCGTGTCCAGTAAATTATATACATATGTTTCTGATACTTATAATTTCTTGGTACAACTTCCCTTGATTTGTGGAGATTGACAATGTCTACTTTTGCTTTACCTTTCAAAACATCTTTCAACATACTACAAATATTTTCTTGTTGCAATAATTTTATGTTAGGGCCCCTCAAATAAAGATTTGCTTGTTTATGAAAATAACAAAATGAAGCTAAAAAATATAGTCTTAGTAGTCTGTCTCAATGAAGAAAAACAACAGTAATAATGAACATTTTATGTTTGATGAACATTTTTAATTTAACATTGTAAATTACAATAATATTCAAGTAAAATAATGGGTAATGAGAGTTCACCTGAGGAAACATGGAGAAAACCAAACCAAAGTATATAAGACCATCAATCACATCAAAACACGAATTTTTCTTCTGAAATATCAAAATGTTTCCCAAGGATATATGTAACAAGTTTCAAGGGATGAGTGAAATAACAATAGTAAAATTTCAACACTGCAATTATATACACCAGAAGAAATTTTGTAAGTCATGGAATACAAATGGATAATTCCTTACCATTCATTGAGCTCATCTATGTTTTGAGAATAATTTAATATTATCTACTGAACAGGGAAAACCATATGAAGGTGGAAGCTCTAATTCCCCCCCGCCCCTCACATCACTCTCAATTCCCCATACCCAATGCATGTACTTGAAAACAAAATTAGTGCAAATTCATACACATTTCATCATAAACAAAAATTTACCATTCATTCAAAAGAAACTAACATTCATTAAACCATTCATTCAATAAAAGATAGCATTGATTAAACCATTCATTCAGTCAGTCAACACATTCATTCAATAAAAGATAACATTCATTAAACCACTCATTCATTCAATAGCCAAAAAACCATCACGAGATTATATTATAAAAAATAATTACACAATATTTCTTCATTCGCTTCTTTCTAATTTTTCTTCTCTTTAAAAAATCAATAAGAAGTGCATCTTTTGGAATTTGTCATTTGGTTCCTAATACTTCATCAACTTGTTGTGATGTATGCCTAGTAGATTGCTCACCACGTGGATTTTGCGGCAAGGGGTTCGTATTTGCTGCAATAATGTGAAAATGTTGCATTAATTTATTTTTTATTATAATTACAAGTATTTAATTTACAAAAAAAATTACAAAGGTGTTTTTTTACTTGTTGTGGACACATCATGTTCTTCATTTTCCTGTCTAGGCTCAACCTGTACAGTGTGACCCTCTACATGCTCTGTAGTTGAAATATGGAGAAGTACGATTAATGTTCATCATCTGTAATGCCATATATAAAATTTTAGCATATGAATAAATTTATTTACACAAATCGAAGCATGATCTTCAATTGGTTGTTGTCCATCATCGACATTAAGGGGATCATTGCTTTCCTACTCAAAACAAAATAAATAGTTTATGTTAATTGTTTATAACGAATATATTTCATAAATAATAAATATGAATTAAACTATATAGATTTTATATACTTGTGCACCAAATGTATCACCAGAAGATCGTATTTTTCTAGACATGCTTTTTCAGCATTCAACAACAACTTCAAAGCCGTGTTGGAAGCCAAGCTTCAAGTCTTCCTGAGTGGGCACTTCTTTGAATCGGTTGGCCTACATATTTACATAACGTCATTAATTTTGTATTTTTTGGCGCATTAAAATAAAAAAAATTTGCAAATTATTATTTGGATGCATTATCAGGTTTTATATACTTAAAAATCGTGCCGCCAAATTTGAATAACCACCATGCCCAAGCTTGTGCTGACCAATTTTTTCTATTCTTGCCTTTGTGGCCTTTGATGTGTCTGGCATCCTAAACAAGTGTTGAAATATGTTAGATGTTCCAAATTCGATATAAAAATTAATAATAATAATGGTTAGAATTACATTGTGTCGAAAGTATTGCATACCTCTATCTTCTTGGTGGTATATTTCCTTCTTTTCTCAGAGCCCTTTCATTTTCATCTTCCACTAGGGATTTTCACTCCCTTGATGGAATCATCAGAGGGTGCTCATACCTAGGGTTCCTTTATAGGTGAACCCTAGATTGGTATCAGACAATCTTCATATGTTGTCTAGCCTTATTTAGGACCTTTGATGTATTGAATGTCTCGTTTTCAAATAGGCAAACCAACCAATTAGTCAGCTCATCCTTTAACTTTTTCTTTTGTATGTCCCACCTTGTGTGGATGGTGGGCCCGAATATATCCAAGATCAATTCATTTAGATGTCTATAACAACATCATTTCCTACAAAACAATCATTCCATCATTAGTTTAAAAAAAAGGTTGTATCGGTATATTAAAATCAAATTATAACCACTAACTTGAACAATGTATAATTACCTGGGTTCTTCTCTATATTTATTGGAACGAGTTCCTCGTTCAACAAAAATTTTGTCTCTATTGTACCCGTGCTAGTGACATGGGAAGATCCATGAAATGTTGCTTCAACATCAATAATACTAGCAGTCTCTGCATCCACCCCTTTTTCTACACGATCTGGTGTTCATCGGTCAGCATCGATGCACTCTCTTCTGGCCTCAGGGGTGCTGTTGAACGTGTTGCCGACTTTTCAATCGACAACAATGGTGCATGAATCAGTGTACGTGGATTCATTTTCTCGTGTGACGATTGATCTCCACGAGCATCACTAGGACCAACACCACCTTGACTAATAATATGTGGTCACAGAAAATTTTGTAAATACAAACCATATTTTATAAGTTCACTATCATATAAAATTAAAAATTATAAAGTTCTAAATGAATTTATATTATGATTCAAGATTCTGTAAATTTTCTTTTAATATTCAACTAGGGCTAAACAGTGCATGCAAAATATCAACTAATAACCACACATGAATATCTTTTACAGTATGCAGCAGAATATAAAACTGAGAAATAATTCACAACATCACATCACGATATTAACACTATTATTTTGGGTATGGAAACCCCTAGGAAAACCCGAGATGGGAAAACTGGTGCAACAGTCAGATATAGATTTTATTACGAGAAAATATGGAACTTTTACAATCAATACAAATTTACCCAAACCTGGAAAATGCAGTACCCGGAAAAATCACGGGGAAAATCCCTGCTAAACATCAACATCCTCATGTGTGAGTGTATGGCCCAACTGTACGAAGCTCGATGATCCTGTTGGTCGCTCCTCCGTCTTCTTAGCTATATCCTTTGTCTGACTTTCTCTCCTTGTTTGTATCCTGTCTCTGTCGGAATACAATTGTGTGTGTTCTCTCCACCAATTGATCTCTCTTTTATAACTTTAGGTAAATCGAAAACCCTAATTTCACTTTCACTTTAACTAGTGGTAAAGTAAAAACCCTAATTTCACTTTCACTTTAACTAGTGGTTCACTAAAGTTAATTTAGATCACTTTAATTTATTTTCCAAAGTAAACTTAGGAAAAGTAAATTAAATACAAATGGTTTCCTATTTTAAGTCTTCTACATGCAAGAACACATGCATGCAGGAAGACCTTCCTTGTTGCTCCTAGTTTAACACTCCCTCTCAATCAGGAAAGGATTCAGTAGAAACCCCAACTTATTCCTGAACTTCACAAAACTATGTCTACAAAGTGCCTTGGTAAAAATGTCCGCCACCTGCTCATCTGTCTGTATGTACTCCAACTGAATGGTTCCCCTCTGAACACAATCTCTCAAGAAGTGGTATCTGATGTCTATGTGCTTGCTTTGATCATGGAACACTGGATTCTTAGATAGCCTGATGTCACTATGATTGTCACAGTGAACTAGTGTAGCCTCTAGCTCACACTCAAACAACCCTGCAAGTAACTTCCTCAGCAACATACCCTCACAAGTAGCCATGCTGGATGCCATGTACTCAGCCTCTTTCAAGCTCAATGCAACTGAATTCTGCTTCCTACTGAACCAAGAGACAACCCCTGATCTGATGCTGAAACAACAAACTAAATTACTCTTTCAGTCCTCTACACATCCTTCCTAGTCAGCATCTGTGAAACCTGCTAACTGTACACTCCCCCTGTGCTCATAAACCAATCCATACTCCACTATACCTTTAATGTAGCGAATTATGTGCTTCCAGCCGTCCAATGCACTCTTCGAGGGTCCACCATGAACTAACTCAAAGAGTTGAATACAAAGTTGATGTCTGGTCGAGTGTTGACCAGATACATAAGGGATCCGATAAACTGATGATACAAGGTAGGATCAAATCCATCTAATCTTGATGCATCAATATTCCTCCAGTTGGAAACTAGAGGTATGTCTATAGGCTTGCAGTCCTCCATCCTGAATCTCTTCAGGATCTCTACTGCATACTTCCCCTATCCAATGAAGAAGCATCCATCTCTTTTCCAAACCTCCAAGCCCAAAAAGTAATGCATCAGCCCAAGGTCTTTCATCTAAAACTCTACTACAAGGTTGGACTTACAGTCTCCAATCAGCCTCTCATCTCCTATCAAAAAGATATCATCCACATATAACACCAGTATGAGAGGCACCTCACCTGTCAAGAAGTATAGGTTGTGGTCAACCTCACTCCACTAAAATCCCATCTCCTGTAGATAGCTGTCAATCCTCAAGTACCATGCTCGAGGTGCCTGCTTGAGCTCGTAAAGTTCTCGATGTAGTTTTCATACATGTGTCTCCCTGTTCTCCACATCAAACCCCTCTGGCTGCTCAATATACACCTCCTCCTCTATAACTTTGTTGGGGAAGGAATTCTTGACATCCATCTGATGGACATGCCAACCCATCTCAACTGCTAGTGGGATAATGGTTCGAATGGAATAATACCCGGAAATAGGGGTGAAGGTCTCCTCATAATCAATACCCTCCTTCTATGAAAACCCCTTTGCCACGAAGCACACCTTGTACTCCTCCACACTTCCATCTGCTGCATTCTTCACCTTGTAGATCCATCTAGATCCCACCACATTTTTCCCTTGTGGCCTCAGCACAAGATCCCATACTTGGTTTTTCATAATGGAGTCATACTCCTCAACCATAGCTTCCTGCCACGCATCATGTTTGTTTACCGGAAATACACACCTCCTGTGGACAAGAGCTAGTTCCCTAGATCTGAATGCTTCAGGTCTAGAACAAAACACAAACATAGAATGCTAGACTCTCCCTAGATCTGGTTAATCACTTGAATGAGATGCCATGATGCTTCTCTCAAAGGCTGTCCTCACTATCCTTGAAGATTACTGCAAAAGAACCTGTAGCAGATAGAAGACATCAAAGGAAACATGATAGCATATAATATAATCAACTAGATCTATGCTTGTGACCAAGGAATCAAGAAATATAAATATATGAAACAATAAATATGGGAAAGAAAAGACATTCTTTATTAATAAATGATTGGAGAGACTACAAACTTCATGCCTTGGTGTTGAGAGTTCCTTCCAATGGATCCTTACCTCTACCTTCACCTTGCCTCCAAATATTCAAGAATGATTTTGATAGAGTTTGGGTATGAAATACAATTCTTCCTCCTCTTTCCCATGGGGGATGAGCCAGTATTTAAAGGCATGGGAGGATAGATATGGTTGAGGATCTCATGGGTTACATGGATATTAGATCCTAAAAGGGAGGATCTTGAGCTCCAACTGGTCCTAAACCATAGGGATGAGGCTCCTCGAAGGTCAGCTTCAAGAATCCTCTCGAAGCTTCTCTTTTTTTCCTTCAAAAATCGAGCACCGCTTTTCTAAAGAAGCAAACAGGTGGTGATAAGGGGGCACTACTTTTTGCAGCAAGGGAAAGAGCAGTGGCACCTCTCTTTGCTCATGTATTAGGAGTAGTGATGAATTGGGTAGTGCTTTTTGTCAATGGGAGATGAGCGTTACCAACTCAACTAAAGGAAAAATTGCAGGGGGTTAATTTGAACCTTCATTTCTCTAGGGAAAACTTGAGGGATTGGTGCAGTCAAGGGAATACCTATCTCATAACATCAGGGTGAGGATATTTTGGTATAACAATGTTGTGCAGCCTCCTCGAAGCTGGAAGGTTCATAATTAATCAACTCTTTCATTAGTTCCATATAACTAAGCCTCTCTGGTGGTACACTTCGTCTAAAAGATGTCTGTGGAGGATCTACCTACCTGGAATCCTGCACTATGGATCTAAACCACTTAGGCCTTGGAATAGTGTCAACCTAAGGTGGCTGCTGGAAATTAGTCTTCTGCTGCAGCTCATCCTTCAAGTCAATGACTGAAGGATCCTTTCCACCTGACTCCCTCTGACCATTAGAACATGTGCTCTGTGTCTATACCTGTACCTATAAATCTGGCTCCTCCAACTTGAATCCTAACTCCTATGCTGGCTGCTGCTCTACTGGTAATTCCATAGATCTCTGCAAGGCCTTGTCCTCATCGAACTGGAATTCCCTACTCACAATGATCCTCCCGTGAGTAGGAATGTAAACTCTACATGCCTTCAAAATCTCATTGTAACAAACAAGTAACCCCTTCTCTCTAGAAGGGTCTATCTTCTTCCTATTGTCAGCATGAACATGAAAATAGAAGACACTTTCAAATATTTGAATGTGACTCACATCTGGCCTAGTGCTTATGAAGACCTCCTCTGGTGTCTTCCTCCCAAAGGCTGTGTGAGGACACTTGTTCTGAATGTATACTGCAGTCCTGTATACCTTGGCCCAGAGGAATAGTGGTAATCCATGATCAAATAGCATGGCCTTGGATGCTCCAACCATAGTCCTATTCTTCTGCTCTGCAACTCCATTCTGTTGTGGGATGTAGGGAACATTGTGCTCCTTCTTGATCCCCTCATCTGAACAATACTCCATGAACTCATTGGAAGTGTACTCACCCCCGTTGTCTATCCTCAACACTCAAATCTTGTTTCCTATTTGGTTCTCCACAAGAGTCTTGAACTCTTAGAACCTATCAAAGACCTATGACTTGGCCTTCAGGAAACAGATCCAGGTTTTCCTGGAATAGTCATCAATGAATGTTACACAGTAACTGTAACCACTGAATGAATGGACCCTCATATGTCCGTATACATCTGAATGCACCAAGTCCAAGGGCTCCTTATACTTGTGCTCACTCTGTGGGAAAGGCTTCTTGATGTTCTTCCCTGAAGCACAACCCTTACAGTGGTTATGCTTTTCCTTCTGTACCTGAGGAACTCTAATGGATACCTATCTCAAATGCTTCAGTGCTCCATGGTGTAAGTGTTCCATCCTCCTATGCCACAACTCACCTTGACTACTGTTGTTGCTGCTGACTAGAGCCTTTGCAGGCTCAAAGTGTAATCTGTACACTTTCCCGCTCCTTCTTCCAATCATTCAATCCAAGCTCCTATCTGACCCCTTGGGCTTGATATACACTCTATGGTAATGGAACTTCACCTGATATCCCTTGTCCTCTAGAGTGCAGACTGATATAAGGTTCTTGGTCAGTCCTGGAACATATAACACATCAGCAAAACTAAGGGGTTTTCCAGAATCCCTCTCAAATGAAACAATGCCAACTACCTACACCTGATACTGTGCATCATCACCCAGCTCAACATGGATCCCTGTTCCACCCTCCTGCAAGTCTTTGAATAATCGCTTATGTCCAGTCATGTGACTAGATGCTCCACTGTCAATGTACCATATGCTACTCCCTGTGGTGATTTCCATACAAGCTATCAAACAGAACTCCTCATCGAATTTCTTGCTGAACTCATCCACCTCTGTAGATCCAACCATCTGAGTGTTACTCTTCTTCTTCTTGTCTGGGCACTAGGAGGAAAAGTGTCCCTACTTGGGGCAGATAAAACACTTGAACTTTGACACGTCAAGGTTCTTCTTACCATCCTTCTTCCTCTTTTCCTTCCCCTTTCCCTTCCTTGTAAGGGCTAGAGCCTCCTCATCCACAATTTGTGGGGCACTACTAGATGAGCCTGATCCTTGAACCATGCAGGTCTCCTCCTACATAAAGTCATCCCATAGTCTTTGACAATCAGGGAACTTCTCCCTAGGCACAACACCTTTGACAAAGGTTCCCCTTGGCTTAGAGAAGCCATTGAGGGCTATCTAAACTAGCTCCTCATCCACTATCTTAGAGCCAACAACTCCAAGCTCGTCCCTGATTTGTGTGAGATTCATGAGATTATGCACCACTCCTTCTCCCTTGGCCATCTTGGTGCTGTGCATCCTCTCTTGCAACACCATCTTCTGGTTCTCGTTCTTGCTTTGGTACAGATTCTCCAAATCCGTCCACATCTCTGCTACGGTCTTCTTACCAGAAAGGTGAGGGACTATATGGTCCTTCACTCCATCCATGATAATCAACATGTCTCTGGAATCAATCTTCTTTCAAGCTACTAAATCTACCAGATCTATGGGTGCAACCTTCGTGGAGTCAATGTGCTCCTCTGCATCACTGACATCCACGATCCTTGTGATCCTTCCTTTCCATGTAGGAAATTTCTGAGCACCTTGGAGTCTATCCTCAACTCTCAACTGCATGACCATAGTGAATTGTACCTATCAAACACTAGATTTGGAAGTCTAGGTTTGTGCCTTCCTATAGATATTCCCCTAATCTATCACTGCTGCTGCAAATCTCTCAACTTTAGCTCACCAGATCTCTGATACCATGTAAATTTTCCTTTAATATTCAACTAGGACTAAAAAATGCATGCAAAATATCAACTGATAACCACACATGAATATCTTTTACAATATGCAGCGGAATATAAAACTGAGAAATAAATCACAACATCACATCACGATATTAAGACTATTATTTTGGGTATGGAAACCCTCAGAAAAACCCAAGATGGGAAAACCAGTGTAGCAGTCAGATATAGATTTTATTATGAGAAAATATGGAACTTTTACAATCACTACAAATTCACCCAAACCTGGCGAATGCAATACTCGTCAGAATCACTGGGAAAATCCCAGCTAAACCTCAACACCCTCCTGTGTGAGTGTATGGCCTAACTGTACGAAGCTCGATGATCATGTTACTCACTCCTTCGTCTTCTTAGCTAAATCCTCTATCCGAATTTCTCTCCTTATCTGTATCATGTCTTTGTCAGAATACAAGTGTGTGTGTTCTCTCCACCAATTGATCTCTCTTTTATAACTTTAGGTAAAGCGAAAACCCTAATTTCACTTTCTCTTCAACTAGTGGTAAAGCAAAACCCTAATTTCACTTTCACTTTAACTATTGGTTCACTAAAGTTAATTTAGATCACTTAAAATTATTTTACAAAGTAAACTTAAGAAAAGTAAATTAAATACAAATGGTTTCCTATTTTAAGTCTTTCAAGCATGCAAGAACACATGCATGCAGGAAGACCTTCCTTGTTGTTGCTAGTTTAACATATTTTGTAACTTACTTGCAAGGCATGAGATCTCTTTACCAACACTTTAACCTTGGCTTTAATCTCATCTGTCTGCGGAATAATGAATAGCAGATGAAGGATATCCGTATTAATTTTTTTCAATGTCTTCTCTATCACCTTAACCGGATATAGATAAGAACCAATGTCACCATCGTTCAACAATTCATGCACATCAAAATCTATGGATTGTTGTGATGTTGTTTCATACATCGAATAATTGGTCTGCAACAAAAATATATAAAACATTACTTATGTGTTAAAGTAATAGAATGAGGAAAAAAATATATTAACAAAACAAATCTATCATGATAGATTCCTAAAATTACAACTAGATTTACCTGATGCCTGGATGAAGGTGTTGTCTGATCCATAGCTGGGGACTTTCCTCAATCATCCACCTGCAAAAAAAGAGCATATAAAATTATCTTAATGAAACCAATATACACACAAAAAATTCATAACAAAAAAAACATTATTCTACATTTTATATTGGTACAATTTTGACGTATTTAAATTGTAGAATTACAATCAGTTTTACATGTTTCCCCGAGGATGTTGTCATCTTATTGATAGTTGGGTGGCTGCCCTGATCAACACTCTTCGTCAAATATAAATAATATTATATAAACCAAATGAATATACTCTTTAAAAAAAACAATAGAACTCTTTGTACATATTAAACTTGTACAATGGCATCGATGTATACCTGCCTCCTCGAGGCGAGTCTAGTAACATCTACTATGAGGGAGGCGCCCCTCACAGAACATTGCATAAAAAACATAGAAAAAATTACCTAACAAAACCAAAATACTCACTGAAACAATATAATAACATAACATTTTGATGTATTCAAATTGTACAGTTACAATCATGTTTACCTATTGGCCTAAGGCTTCTTTCGTCTGACCAGCTGCAGGGGGGATGCCCCGATCACTACCCTGCGAAGTAAATATAGATAACATTATATAAAATAGACAAAAATAATCATGAAAAAACACAAAAAAACTCATTTTTCAAATTATACTTGTAATATTACAAAGATGTATACCTGTTAGCTCGAGGATGGTGTACTGCTCTGGCTAGCTACTGTGGTGATGCACCCCTGATCACTACCTTGTGAAGAAAATATAGAAAATTAAAAAAAAAAATATAATGATCTACTTACAAAAAATCCTTAATATGTTAAAATAATTAATAAAAGGTTGGGCAAATTGTTGGATGTACCACATCCATAGTAACCATGTTTGTATCTACTCGATTCAAATTGTAATTAATAAGCAATTCTTACCCTACAACTATTGATTTAATGGCACTTACAAATACACGGTTTCCTTCATGCCCCTCAAATATGCACTTGGTTTGCTTAAGTGTATACCTTGGTTGTGTATTGTTTATAAACCTCACAATATTCTCAGTTTCCTTTGGCCTTCCGTCAATGTACATTTTTGATCCTTTATTTTGATCTTTGTCTTTCAGCTGTAAATAATTTGTTGACAACCCATACCTACACATACTTCATGTATATTGGACCAGGTGCATCCAATATTTGTAGTTGTAACATGGTCCGACATACTCAATCAATTTTGTACATCTGTCGTAACCGACCTTTATGCCATCCATGTAAAACAACCCCAATCCATGCAATGATGACGGTGCAATTCTAAATATCCTCTCGTTCACACAAAAATATGTGTTCAGTTGAGGAAGATCCCTAGTTTCCATTGTTTCACTAGATGTTTGTACCTTAATGGAACCTTGATGTCGCTTATTGTCTCATCATCATAGGAACATGAGCCCCCTTCAACGAGAAAAAATTCGATTCATTTATTGAATTTTCTTCTTATCTTCTAAAATCTAGTTGATCTGGCCCTTGTAGACCTATTGGATGTCTCACATTCCTCTATCCTTCCTAAAATCCCCTCGCTCAAGGAAGAAAGGTCTGAAAAATACCTGTTTGGTTCTACCTGCACCATTGCTGGAAAAAACTTGGCAAATAAGAGCATAATACTATCATGTTAAAAAAAACTTCCAACCAATACCAATTTTTAGCAAGAAAAGGAGGCACATGCCAAGATGGATAAATAAAAAATATACTTAGTAAAAAAATACCATCAACTAGTCTCATCAACAAAATTATCACCAAAAATATTTAATAGTCTGTAATCCATCGACCAACAACAACAAACATTGCCAAAATAGTATACTTAGCAAAGATTGTTACATCGACAACCAAAACAATTCCTATAGACAAAAACAAACCAACAACCTTTTGACATTGTGTGCTCAAACTATCCACACAACTTTTCCAAAAATTCATGCACTAACTAGCTCCACATTGAACATACAACACTTTTGGATGATGAAACCGTAAACTTCAATGGCATACCAATCACCTAGATAAATTTCCTACTTTCTTAACTCCATCAACCTCAAATGCTAATGTCATTGACACACAAGACAACATATTTCTTGTAAGTATTTTTCACTCTATCCATCCATCACAAACCCTTCCCATGCTTAGGATCCCTTCTACCACAAACCCATTATCTTACATAATCTCATCCATATAATAACACTAGCTAGACATTATTTCCTTTGTTAAAATCATGAACTATAAACCCACCTCACATCATCTTAACCTTGGGCATTCTATCAAGAAACCCATCAGTACCCCATTGTAGGCATTCCTTAGTAACATTGTCACTAACTCCAATTGGTTCGCTAGCTACACCTCCATGGGTATAGTATTTTTTGCGGATTCTAAAATCCTTTAACATTTGTCTATAATTGTAACGCTGCCAAAACATTTCACACTTGGGTTGTTTTTAGGTACATGTTATTTTTAGTTTTCCTTTACATTGGAAAGGTGTTGTGTTTGGGGCCAAAGGGATTATTCAACCAGTAGGCCACTTCTTGTGAGAAAAACACTTCGCTTAGTTTAGAATTTTGTATTTAGATTAGACTAGGCTATCCAATTTTCTATCTAGATAGTCATTTTTAGAAAATATGGTAGTATTCAAGTCAGCACAAGTATGGCTAAAAATGATGTAAACATCACTGATGGTGTTTCCTCTAAGTAAGGAATCCATTTCTTGCAGATGGATTTACATTGTACAGGACAAAATACAAAGCAACTAGTTCACTAGATAAAAATATGGAGAGGCTGGTTCCAAAGGATTTTGCATAGAAAAAATGAGTGGACAATGAGAAGACCCTTGTTGTTACAGCAAAGCTGGTCACAATTAGATTGGATCTAGCCATGGTATCTTAGCTTGCCTAGAAATGTTATCATATGGATGTAAAGTGTGTGTATCTTGATGGATATTTAGGAGGAGGTGTATGTGTATCAAGCTTCATCTATAGAGATTCCAAGATGCACATAAAGAGCATCTAGTGTACAGGTTTACAAATGATCTTTACAAGTTAAAGAAAGACCCAAGGGCCTAGTACATTAAACACTAGTACAAAATGAGAAATTAATGACTAAAAAAATGACTAAAATCCGACTATAAACGACTATTTTTGAGTTGGCGACTAATAGAAGCTGATTTCCACTATCTTATAGCTTGACTAACTTAGTCGTATTTCACTTAGTCATTAATAGCTTGACTTATTAGTCATTGATAGTCAATGATTTAGTCATGGATATAGTCATTGAATTAGTCATAGATTGTAGCAATTAATAACCAAACATACGACTAAATAAACTACTAGATGATAGTCAATGATTTAGTCGTTGATTTGGTCACGGATTTAGTCATTGATTTAGTCACTGATTGCAACAATTAATGACCAAATATACGACTAAATAAGCTGCTAGATGATAACATATTAATGACTAAGATAAATACGACTAGATACAGGAAATTAACTACTAATAGTCATATATATGCGAATTTAATAGTTTTCATAGTCACAAATTTATGATAGGGTACAGAGGAATTAAACCAACAGCATCCTGCCTATAATTAGGCAGGTGCTCTACCATTGAGCTAGCACCCTTTAAGAAGTTGTTATTGCTTGATAATGATGATATTCAAACAAATTTTGCATCATTCAAGCATACAAAGTAATGATTATCAAGTTACTATAGATCCATAAGGGCTTACCATGTACTAGTCCTTCAAGTCATTTTTGCACTTAATAAAAGCATTTGAAATACTTGAAGGACTATTACAAGGAAAGCCATTATGTATCTATAGTAACTTGATAATCATTATTTTGTATGTTAATTCATCACATTCTACACAAACAAATCTTTTCAATGATAACCAATCCAAGCATTAGTGTGTTCAACAATCTAATCTCCCCCTTGAGTAAACAATTTAATTGCATTGTTATAGCTATTTTCCATGCAATGATCAAGTTTTTAAACTTCCAAGTTGTCCCCAACAATGTATTTCAACCAAAATCCAACATATACAAAAATTATATAAGAATACTCACATAAAATATTGGCATTGTTTTGTTATTTGAGTGCCACTCTAAGTAAGATTTCTTAAAATCAAATAAGACAAACAGAAGTATTTTCAAATCCAACATATATAACAAAAAAATGTAGAAGAAATACTTCAAAGAAGACAAGGGGAAGATAGTGGAATGCTTGTACTATTTCAGTGCCACTATAAGAAAGATTTCTTGCAATGAAAGGATATGAATAAGATTGAATTCATCTCACAACCAAAAACATTTTCATAAGATCATAACCATCAATATTATGAAGTTTTTGTGGGGAGTGATTTTCCCATATAAAGGGATTGATGTCACAATGATCTATAGAAAGAAAGGTAAGTACATCCAAGGTAAATACATTCCATGCCCAAAAATGTCTTTAATTAACCCCACAACCATTTCCCACCCAAAGTTTTGTTGGAAAATGAAATACATCGTTTCACAAGGAAAACACAGGAGCTCCACAGATTGCTTTCGGAGACACTATCAAAAATCAATGCTTACAAACCACTAGTTTGGGTGGTCTCCAATCATAATCAAACTTTTTCTAACCTGTGTTTTTAATCCTAGCAGTATTTTCTTTTAGTTAAGTTACCCAAAATCCCAATGGGCTAGCTCAATTGGTTTGAATCAACTCGTTTCAAGGCATTGATTGCTGATTGTGTTTAGAGACTATAAAAATTAAGCTTCTAAACCACTACTCTAGCTGGTCTCCAATCGTAATTAAACATTTTATATCCCACAGTCTCCTTATCCTAGAAGTATTGTCTTTTAGGTAAGTTACCCAAAATCCCAATGGGTTAGCTCCATTGGTTTGAACTGACCATCTTTAGGGCAGAGGTCGTTGAGAGGTCATGGGCTCAAGTCAAGTAGAGTACCTTTGGATTAGGAGCACATGCTGTACTCAAACAGTATTTACCTAAGGGCCCAGAATCCATTCAAGGAACGTGAGGAATTGCCTAGAGGGTTTCCCCAAAGACATTTTGCATAGAAAAAATAAAGAAAGTTACCCAAAAACAAAAACTCAAAAAGAGAGGAGGCAAGAAGAAGAATAGCAACAATGCTATATACTAGATTTGCATGAGAGTAAGCAACCATTTCCAAATGACCTCATCAAACTAACAAGAGCAAGTCAATGTTAAAAATAAAAGACATTCACAAAGTGCATCCATAAAAGCATCATCCAATCATGAAAAAAGGCATTATATAAGTTAATAGAACAAAATAGAAGACAAATTTTTTTACTTATGCTTTGAACGATCCTTCTCAATGAATTTGATATGAATTACTGAAGAAAACTCCATAAATAGATCTATGGTTATTACAACAAGTTTATCCCCTTCTGCAAGGTCCACTGCTCTAGCTGGGGATTCAAAGTTAAAAGAAAACAGTTGAGCTGCCGTCTCCACATTCCATAACTTGACATCTTGATCTGCACTGCTCGTTATTAAATGTGTAGAATCCCCTACATCATGTACCCGCAAAAATATCATTTCGTTTCAATATTCCAAACAATTGATTTCAATATTCCAAAAGACTTGAATCATGGGAATTCAAACATTCACATAAATATATAAAAATTAAACAAGACCCAAAATTATTAAGAAGGCACAAGTCTCCATAAAATCATTAACACTATTAATATTGCATGGGAACATAAGGTGCAGGTATAGATAACAATAAGGATGAAAACTTTTGTAACTATAGGTAGGAGAGCACATTGTGTTTTATTTATAAAAGAGGAAGTAATCAATATGCAGATACATCAGGTACAAATACATCTTGGGGGTGAGCGAGGGGTATCAAAGTACCCATCCTTAAGCCAATATCTACAGTATAAATTTTTAAAAATGTCTCCTAGGTTTTCCATTCCTAGACTTTTGACATCTTTAAAGTTTTAGACTTAGTTCAAATGCATCTATTCCTAATCATAAATATAGAATGAGCATTCAAATATTCCATGCAACAACTTTCAGAATGACTTAACATGTTTACCACATAAACAATACATTGACAATCTTGTGACACAAATTTAATCAAAATACTTTGTAAATCTAGACAAGCTGAATATTATCATGAACTTCCACATCCCTGCTAGAATTATGATATAAATCTACAACATAAGAGGCATTAACATATTATCCATAGTTATTTTGTTACAAACCATAAGAAATGGAATTCTGCCCCATATTTTTATGATCAGGCAAGAAATACATATCATAAAGACTAGAATGCAACAAGTGTGTATTCATGGAATTTAGATGGTTGTTCAGAACAAGAAATCAGGACTCTTGTTAATCCCATGATGGTATGTTATAGAACGTATGTATCTTATGAAAACAATCTAGTTAATGCCAGTAGAAAGCTAATGGTTGGCTTTGAAGGCACATTACAAAATTGGCTCTATGCAAAACAAAAAGAAGATCCTAATCTGATGAATCTTTGGGAAATTATGTTTCTCATTAACGAAAGTAGAGCTTCAATTCTTGACTTACAGGGTAATACTCAGAATAACATGATTGGTTGCATGTTAAATTATATTCTTGAAATTTTGTTGGGTATACTACTACTGACAAACAGATTCAAGCCATGTTTCTGTCTGAAATGAAATGTGATGACTTGACAAACTTTGAATTTCATTTTACTGAATTTCTCACCAAACTTTTTATACTTGATGATCCATTTAATCCTAAATGGCAATTGACATTTTTTGCTAATCTTCCAAATTGGTTTTCAAAGAAAGTCACTAAGGTTTTTCTTGATGACATGACTAAATATGCTTGGGGAGTTATAAGGAAAGGAGTGATTGGTGAGATTGTTTCTACTCGTAACCAAATGAAGATGTCCAAAGCTGCTTCAGAATCCTCCAAAGGCCATAGCTACAATAAATTGTGCAAGAAATACCATATTTCTACTAGTTCTACTTCCAAGCCAAGAAAGAAGAAGCATCATGAAAATTCTTCGCCTCCAGCATCAAAATTTCAGGGGGGAAGGAGACATGTTTCAATAAAAAGAATTGTGCAAAAAAGAAAGCCTCAATTTAAAAGAACTGAACTGCTTACTGCTCCAAAAGGACATTCTCAAAAGAAAGTTGTGACCTGTTACAAATGTGGATCTCATGATGGTCACATAGCTCCAAACTGTCCAACTCTGAAGAAGCGGTCAAGACAAGATAAAGAGGCTAAGAAAAATACTCAAGTCTTTTATAGGAACAAACAAGGAAAAATCAGTGTCCTAGATATTCTTGATGATTTTCATCAAATTGAAGAAATTGTTCCGAAAAAAAATGATCAAATCTTTGAACAACAACTGTATCAGCTTCAAGATGATTCTAGTTCAGAAGAAAAAGATGAACAAGATGAAGAATGCAGTGATCCAAATTGTACTTCTTGTCAATCTAAATATGAATCATGTGCATGTACTAACCTTGATGTATGTTCATGTAATGTTATGAATATGTTCAATCCTGATAAAGGAAGAAGATCTCTATCTGAAAAAGATATCCTTATCAGAAAGCTTACCAAAGCCATGACTAGAACATTTGATCCTCAGATCAGAACAATGTATCAAACAATGCTGATAAAATAGTTGGATGGAACTGAAAATACTAAGAGAGATAAGAAGCCAAATGATAGAAATCTAGGTATAATTCTTCTCGTTGTATCTCTATTCTCTCTTGATGGTATAAATACTCAATTCCGAAAGAAAGATGATGAAAATGAAACAATTCCTAGCACTATTCCTTAAGTTTATAAGGAAATCAAGTTTTTGAAGAATTAAAGGAAAGAAATCAGGAATGAATGCAGTATCAAACATCAACAAAATTATTCTACTACTACTGCATCAAGTTCTTTTGAAGAGAATGAGACAAACCTGTTCTCCCATAATTTATCCTCCCTGCTAATATGAACTTCCTCAATATTCTTGATGGCCTTCAAAGTATTTTGAACAATATTTCTATCATATCTCTCAAGCCTATTTCTTCTTCTCTCAAACTTGAATGTTGTTGTCTAAACATGAAGTTTTAGACAACACAACCCTCATGTGCGCTACCACCATGCATTTATATGCCAGGGAAGCAACTACCATTTCTTTGTTTCTCTCATATGTTAAGGCACAAAACTTGTAAATGTAATAAAGAAGCTAACCTATAAATATTTGAATCAACATGACTATATTTCAAAATTTCCTGAGAAATTTCCAAAAGTAAAGCTAATACAATGTGCTCACATCCAGATTGACTAATGAAAAAAATGGATAAAACTTTCAACTCAAACTCTAAAATCTTATGAGACTTACTCATAGATCCTGCCAGTATCTGTATACACCTTCATAGCATGAGTTGTTTCTCCATGCTTTGCATTGCCATAATTTCAAGACTCCAATAACGAGCACAATGAACAAATTTTAAATCCGCTTGAAAGTAACGACCAATGATTTCAAGGTCGCTACCTCCCATAGTCTACAACATCTATTACAACTATGTTAGACTTCTAAGGCAGTTAGCATTTTAAACATTGGATTGCAACAAATCACATGAATAATTTTAGGCTATGTATAGATGGAGCAATAAGGATATTTAACGTCAAGAAAACCTTCAATCTGTCTACAGAGTGTTTCAAATCCTTGGCCTCTTTCAGTATAGAAATTCCTGTAGCTTGCCCATGGTATCTTCTAATAGGACTTGCAACAACTTCTCCTTCAGGATCCCTTCCTGTAACTCCACTAGAAGCAAGAGCTCTCACACCATGCATTGGTGGTCCATGCAAGTTACCATATTTGCTTGATTATATGGGAAGTGTTGACAATTCACCATTAGAGCCATCAACTGCTGCTCTGGCCTTGACCTTCTTAATAGGCTTATGTAACTCTGGCTTACTTTCATTCTTGCACTTTAATTGCATTGCATCACCCTATGACACAAAGGAGGAAGACATCATTGTGATTTTTTTTAAGAATTAAGCACAATGATTTATGCTCTTGATGGAAATCCAGGACACACAAAAGAACAAAAGTTTGAATAAAAATATAACAAGTGCAACATATTACAAACAAATATCAAAGCACATAAAAAGAATCACTAAGTGAAAATCAAATCAAAAGAAAGGATTTGCAGAGACATACCTTTATCAGAAGTATTTGGTTTTGGCTTCCATTTTTCTTGTTGTTTGGACTTGTGTATTCCTGCTACAACATCATTCCCCTTCATTGCTTGGTTTAATATGTTTGTGCCTGATTGAAATTTTTCTAGAGACTGTTGAACTACATCATTTAATCTCTTTCTCTTGATAGAGATCTGTTTACTCTTTCTTGGAAGAGAATTTGAGTGGTTCATTGAGGCCACAGAATTTGATGGTCGGGTCATTACTTGATATTTCTTACCATTACTGGAAATCAGACTTGGCTTCAGAGATTTTACATCTTGAATTGGATCAGGTTTTTTGATATCAAGGGCAGGTTCAGAATGAGGAGCTCATGGAAGTTGAAGCTTCTCTTTATTTGCTTCCATCTGACCCTGGACTGGTTGTAATCCATACATGACATTAAGAACCTTTGTAGTCTCATCTTCACCAATATCAGACCAATTCATGTTAGGCCTGTTGAAAAAAGAAACGTTCCATAGAAATTAGTCCATGAGAAAGTACAAAACACAATCAAATCAACTGCAAACTGAGACACATGTCAAACATGGCATTTATCACTTGAGCATCAGTTGATAGCACTTGCAAACACTAAATAAGACACAAGGTAATATTGTTAGTTCGAAATACTTACAACCAATCAAGTATCCAACAAAACCACTTCTTTGGAAGTGGTTTTGAAGAATCCCTCCCATATGGAAGAAAACATCATTTCTCACATGCATCGCACATTACCCAGTTTTCTTTTATAACAACTGGACCTTGGGGTACCAAACAAGCTCCTTGGGGTAAACCTACATCAGTATCAATGGGAATCTTGGAAAAGGCCAAGAAACTATAGCAGCTGAAATATGCACTTCACTAGTCGAACTATGATCCAATTTATTAAATGAAGATGCTTTTGTTAATGTATGTTCTCTCTCTCTCCCCTTCTCAGAGACCCTTGGAACCCCTTTCTCAAAGGGTTCAGATCTTGATTCTTTCACACTATCCTTATGATAAGCATCAATAGGATCTTTTATAGTTCCATTCTATTCTTGCTCAACTTCTTGGACATAATATTTGTGATAGTCCTTGGTAGATGAATGCTTTGACTCTTTTCAAAATTTTATACCTTCAACTCCAAAACTTTCCGAGGTCAAAGAATCCTTGGCATACTTGCGTTTTCTTGGATATCTGTATGATCCCTAGATTTTTCTTTTGATGCTTCTTTAGATGAATTAACGTCTCTATGCATGTCTTTTTGCTTTTTCTTACTGGCTGATCCATGCTGATTTTCAAGTTCCTTATCTCTACCAACCATTTCATCAAAGATACCCTTCCCATAAGCCCTGTCTTTTGAAGTTTCATTTGTGGCATCTTTTGTCCCATGCCTTTCCTTGGCACCCATACGGTATTTTGAACAGTCACTTGTCTTGCGATCTTTACGATTCTCTGTCTCAATCTTCTTTTGATGTGATGCAAAATATTTATGACCACTTTCAATTTTGACTTATTTCACTTGGTCAGGTACTCTTTCTTTGCACACTTGCTTCACAGAAATTGGCATCAACGAAATTTCTATTTTCATGGCCCTACCCAAACCTTTATTCTCATCCAGTCCGTTATTTTCATCTTTCACTATGTCAGTCCAAAGGATTTTGTCCTTTGATGCTTCTTTTTCTTCTTTCTTGTATGGATCAGATCCCTTTGGATTTTCTTTCTCTGACTCACCCATGATTTCCCTTTCTTTCCTTCCATGATGGGAGTCCCTTGAAGAGGACTTTTTTGGAAGTTTCAAATTAGCTGGAAATTTTTTTGCTAATTCTGTATCGGGCTCCTTTATTTATGTATATTTTCTTTTGTTCCCACTAGATGTCCCTCTGTCTTCCTTTGATCCTTGGAAATCCTTATCTAACTCAAATTCATTTCTATTTGTGGATGGATCTTCCAGAAACTCTATCTTGACTGTCAAATTTTCAGGTTCTTTTGAAAAAATCTTATCATCTCTTTCCAAAAATTGTGGCAGAATATCCCAAATGGGTGTAAACTCCAGGAATCTGATATGATGTCATAATCTTCTCAAACACAAGCAGACAAAACAAAAAAATGCCTTTAGTGATCAACCGAACATGTTTGGATCCAAAAAAAAAGCAATAAAACAAACAAAGCCCTATCTAGCAAAGACAGAAAGGGGAAACCATACCTGGATAATGGAGAAAAGAGACAGAGAAGGAGTGGATTCATTATTAGGTGATAATTCTTAGCCATCATCAAGGCTATCCTCAAGAGATGGAGATGGAGAATTTTCAAGGCCTAACCCATCATAAATTCCAGATTTCCTGCTGTGCACAAAAAATTAGGAGCCCATATTAATTCGCAACTTTAACCTCTTCTGATCACCAATATTTGTGTTCTTAGCTATAGGATCATTTTTCAATGGGGAGATTTATTTAAAGCCCTTAATTGCAGAAATAGCCATCTCCCCATTTTTTGCAAAATCAGCAACGAAGGCTGTTGTACTAGGTGATACATTGGTGACTGCCGATACCACCTTTGTTTTAGAAGGGGCAGTGCCTCCTGTGCTTACAGATGCCGAACGCATGCACTGCAAAAGATTGTCAAAAATTATTTTTCTAAAAAGCAGTGTAAGATAATTTTTGAGGTAATGGTTGTTGATTGCATAATGTACAATTTATATGCTATTACACCCAATCAAATTATCATCTATAAATCAGATGAACTCCACCACTTCCTCATTCAACATTTTTTGTGTACTATTGTGCCACACAATAGCTGGAGTTTTAGGTTGAAAAAAACTGATGGAGACCGCTGATGAGTTGGAAAAAATGACCCATAGCCTCCATACTTTGACCCTGTTTGAATTAGGAATAAAGTAAGCATGAATTTTAGAGTCCTTAGGTGACTAAAGCCAAACCATTGCCATCAGTAAAAAGGAGAAAAGTGTTGAGCAGACAATTTAAATATTTATAAACAATGCTGCCAGTATAAGAAGTGCATGAGATTATAGGATCACGCAGCTTTAGAAGCTAAGATTGCAAGATTGAAGTGTTTGTTGGATAATTTTAGGGGCCGGATCGATGGGGAATTGGGGTCCTATCCCTACCAAAATTCAATTAGAATGGATAACACTTGTAATGATGCACCATTTCGATAATGGATTCCTGGGGGATATGTTCTGGATCCCTGCAATATTTGGTGCAATGCAGATGCAGCTTGTCATGACCTGAATTTGGCATCCAACAGTGAGGGTAGGGTGCAACACGAACATGATAATGGTGCACGTTGGAAAGGTGAGTGTTGCAAAATGTCAGGTCATTGTGAAGGTTTGAAGGGTGATATGGTATTTACCTCTAAATATGATATGTAAATTTGACATTGAAGACTTATTGAGGCCTGGAAAATCGCAGGTAACAACAGTTATGGATTCTCCCCAATAAATGTTCCCAACTAGCCTGTTATTGTTTCGTATGGGGAATCCGTTCGGTTTACGATCCGGCTACCGTAGGTCAAGTAACAAAATAAAAGGTTTTACCGGTTACGCCCCAGTCTGCCATGTATATTTTTTAGTTTTTTGAATTCAAGTATGATGTGCAAGTGCCTATATAATAATACATATTGAGAGAGATAACAAGGAGCGTCACAATGTGATGCGTAGGTTCTTACCTCTCGTCTTAACTCTCTTGCATATAAATCACACACAGTAAGAAAATAAATTTAACTAACTAACCTATCCCAAGGGAGCAGAATTAATAGTTGACAGTGAGTAATGTATTTCTGCACATGTATTATGAACAATTATAGATAGTTGTTATTTATTTCAGAACACATGAACATTGATAGAAATATTGACAACAAGATAGCTTATTGTTTATGACAACCTCCATTACTCATAGTGGAAATTTCATAGAATAAACTATAAGAAATTCATAACATAAGCAGAAATGCAATGAGTTAGAACGATATCATAGTTAATGGACATAAGCTGAAAATGAAATAGTTCACATTCAACTGATCCATAGCAAAGCATTTGAAACAGTCCACCAAACTTTGTCCAGCAGAAACTTGTAATTCTTTATTGCAAAAGGAAGTAGTTCTTCTTACAATATCTCTCAAAAATTTCCTGGGAAAGAAGTCCTCTCTACATCTAACTCTCCTATCTTTATACAAAAAGAAAAACCTTTGGGCTTCCCCAACATTTCAATCCCAAAATCTTGTCTTGTAGTGAATGCTCATAAATTACATAATATGTTACATTTAAAATTAAAATTTTAAGAGCACTTTAAAAAGAGGGACCAGCTTGGTCGCTGATGAAATTTTCCCAAGCCTGGGCCTCTGCCGCAATCGATTCTGCTCAATAATCCATTAGTCCTTTTTAGATACTATTGATCTTAGACCCTCACTTTCTTCTTCTTCTCTTTTCTTCATTTCTGCTTCTTCCTTTTTCTTTCTCCTGTTCCATTCTTCGGCCAACTCTCTTTAGCTTTGTCTTTTAGATATGTCTTCTTTGCAGCAGTAATCACCCTGTCCTAAACATAACAAAAAATTGTATCAGTCTATTTACCTCCTCCATATGCATTCTGTAAAATAAAGTATACACAGTATTAATGCATGAAAGGAAAGCATGATAAGGCAAAGAAAATCTTGCAAGATGGGTCTGAAAATCCTCTAAGTCCGTCTGCAGTTAAAAACACAACCTTAAAAGAAAAACTCATCATTAATCCAGACTGCATTCAAGATCATCTAACTTTTCAATAAAACATGAACCACACTATCAATAAGACTAATCATCAAATGTGAGACCCCGTACCATGTTCTCATCGTGAAATCCCCAAATCGATTAAAAATAAAAAACCTCCATCACCCATGAAATAGGGTAAAAGCACACCAAATCAGAGGGAAAACCCTATCGACAGGAAAACCACTATTGGCGGACGAAATCACTAGACAGCTACAACGGCGGGCCACAAATAGACTAGGGATCCCGTGACAGAATAAGATGTCGGCGTCAAAAAGTCCGAGCACTATGCATCGATGATTTAAACTTCAACACTTCCGCAGTGTCGGCACTCCTAAACACTAAAACCCACCTGTAGTTAAGCATCGGAGATCGGAACCACTGATGCATCGGATAGTTCACTAGAAAGCCACAACGGTGGGTGACAGACCAACTACGAGTCCCGATAATCACATAACCATTGGTGATCGAAGACTCTAAGCACTACAGATTGATGACTTTAAAACTAAGCATCTCCATAGTGTCGGCAATATAAAGCACTAAACACCACTGTATCGAAAATTGGAACCATTATTCAATACTACGTCGGAACTTGAAAACAATAATCATTGGCGAGATAGTCTGATCGACAGCCGCAACGGCGGAGAAAAAACTAACTGCGGGTTCCGCAAATCACAAAACTGTTGACGATCGCCTGCTTTAACAACTATGTATCGGCATCTCAAGACACAAAATACTCTGCAGTATTGGTGAGACAAATGACAAGGCCTCCAAAACGGCGGCATCGTAGAAGACTAAAACTCCGACCGCTAGTCAAAAAATATTTCGATAATGAAAAATAAAAACATAGTCATCAAAAAATAAAAAAGGTTTGAACAATAAAGGCCACGGAATCGATGAGGATAAAAACTGTCGATCGGTGGCATAGAGGACTAATGCCCCGATTCCTTCATCGATTTACCTCCCACAATGATAAAAAAAAACTAAGTCATTGAAAAATTAAAACTTAAGTGCTCAAAAGACTTTCAGCTGGGCGATGGTAAAATTAGTTCATTTAACCTCTGAAATAGCGGCGGCATAGGGAACTAAAGCCCCAACTTAATCTTCAATAAACTTTCGATAGTGATAAAACAAAATCATCGGGAGAGCAAATGTTAAGCTCTGAAAATAAACAAACTCCACAGTCTTCAAAAAATCAAAGTTTATAGCATAGGAATGACAAATTTCAAGAAACCAAACAATCCCAGGCAAGATAAAATAAAAAAAGGAGGGTCCCAAATTTTAAAACTTGGGAAAAAGGTTGCAGTTGCAACAATTGGCAACTACTTGGTGAACACAGATCTCTGGACAACTTCTTCTTTGAGCAATAGACTGTTTTGACAATAAACTCTAACATGTCAAATTCTTCTAGATGTCTGGATTTCCCAAATGACAGATGTATGTACTTTAATGATTGATGATAGTCCAATTTAGGGATAATGGAAACCAAGATTTCAAAGTCTAGATAACTCTTTTGAGGCCAAGGATATGATTTTCATTTTTACCTCTGTCTTCCGGTAGCTCCCAGCTTGGACACCACTGGATTGTAACATATGGTAAATAGAAATATTCGTTTGTCCCTCATTCCCATGCCATTTTGCACTTTTGTGATTTTGGACTTTTTTGTCCTTTCTAAGTCCTCCTACATGCCTTCTTTCTAAATTTTTTATTCAGGCTCCTTTATCCATAGTGTCCTTTTGTGTGAGAGATGTATTGATTTTTTCAACTCACGGATGGAGAAGAACTTTGGAAATCTTGTACTCATATGGGTCAGTACTTTGTTTTGATACATATTTATTTCTTAGGAGATTTTGACTCTTATTTTCCTTTTGGCTTTCAATTCTTGGCATGGAATCTTTTAAATATAATATATTGTTTACCTTGCTTCCTCTCCATGGGTCTTTTGCTGTCACCCCCTAAGACATTTTTTAATGTGAGATGGATGGAGCCTCGAAATAGTATTCCAGACCTTTTGACCCTAATTTATTTTACAAGGATTAAGTAGGACTTCAATGTGTTCATAGCCATTTAGGAAAACTTTTGAACTTTTGAACTTCTTTCGTATAAATCAATAGTACACAGTCTTATAATCAAGGATTTTAGTTAATCTAGAATTCTGATGCTCTCCATGCAACCAAAAGTTTGCTTCTTTATTAAAATACATCACACCCTAACTATAACAAACAAAAATAAACAAATCAAAACAAAACCAAGCAATCAATTTATTTATGTACAAGATAATCAAGAAATAAAAATCAAGAAAAATAAAGTTTGAGAACTAAACCACTAACTGGTCAGTTCTCTACCCACCCTTGTAAATATAGTAACTTGTAAGTTGAGGGGCTAGGCTTGACTGCAAATTGAAAAAGGCCTACCCATTATCTAATTCTACTGATCCTGAATTAAAAACTACATTTGAAACTAAATCTACTATTTTACAGTCAATCTCATCATCCCGTGAAAATTGAAGGAGATCGGGCTGGGTGTCTGGTGTACTGCTGGCTTCTTCAGCTTGGTAATTTCTCGGTTCTAGTTCAATAAAGTAATTTCCCAATATAGAATTCACTGGTTCATTTTTTTCCTCCAATTGAGTAACATTGTGCTTCATCTGAGGCTCTCTTAATACTTTTATCTGATTGGGAATTCCCTTATGAGGCAACCACAGATGTGACCAATCTGATGCAAAATATCCATTTAGCCTTGATGACCAATCTTGACTCAAAACAAGTCCATAAGCATCAGGCATGTTTGCTGCTACAATATCGATGTACGAACATACCTTTTCATTTGCAGATAAGCGAATCAGCACATCTTCTATTTCCCCGATTACTTTCATAGCTATCCTGTCTAACTGAATAACATGCCAGGTATATGGTTTAGGTTGTCCATTTATCTTTTTGCAGACTGAAAGTGGCATAACATTGACTGATGTCCCTGAGTCTACTAAACAGTTGTGCACATTATGGTTGAAAATATCAAAAGTTAGGAGAAATGGTGGGGTTTTATACTTAAACTTACCTCCCACACTTGCTTCACCAATTTATTCTTCTTCAGGTTGGTTGTTAGTTGGAAGCTCTTCCTTTGGTACTTCAAGTGATTTTAACAATTTTTCTTTCTGCTAAGGAACATTATACATTTCAAACAGTGAGATATTTGCCTTAGCTTTTTAAATATCTTCTACAATATCATACCCCATCTCATGTTCTATGAGATTCTTTTTTACATTATCAATCTTCTCTTCAACAAGCTTAAGAGGCATGTTAATTTTCTTCGGATCTTGACTTGTAATGGTAAATTCAGGTATTTTATTAGCTGTGGTGTTCTTTTGTACTTTCTTTGTATTGTCTTGAAGTCTCTTAATTTTGATAAGTATTGACTTATCTTCTTTTACCAAACCCCAACTTCTTGTTGTCACATTGGTTTCTGATATCTCCTCTCATTTGAGAGAACCTTCTTCCAATGTATCAAACATTGAGACACAATCCCATAAAACTAAAGCATCTTTCTCTTGTTTTTCTGTGGATTGATTATTTTTTTCTTCCTCCTCATCAGTTTCTAATAGTTTGGAGTCCAATAATTGATTCATAACCAATGTCATAGAATTTATCCATTGGGGTCAATTCTTCTCAAAATGAGGTTGTTGATGAAAGGTGCAAAAATTATCCATACCTACCTCAATTAAGTTCATTGATGCAGGACTGTGTAGAGGAGGTTTAGGTTGATTGTTGTCCTCCCTCTTTTTATAGTAAGGCTTATAATATTTCTGATCTTCCTTTTCTTTTTCCAAATATATTACTCTATTGGATAGCTTCTACATCATCTTCACCATCCCTTCAAAATTCTGTGACCGCTCATCAAAAGTTTTTTCTTTCGCTTGCACAGGATAATATTCTATGCTCTCCTTCTCAGCCTCTACCCTCTCAGCTTCTTCATAAGTTTCTGATAATGTAGGTTTGACTAACATCTTGGAAAACATGGTCAATTCAGGCCCTAGAGTTGAAGTATAGTATTCAATCAGAACTTTATCAGACGGTTTATCAACTGTAGAATTTTTTTAGATAAGCAGCAAATCTTTGAATGAAATTATGCACTTTTTTCCTTTCTTTCTTTCTTTAAAGCGCATAACCCTTTCAATAATGCTGCATGAGTTTTCTGGACTGCATATTTACTTCTAGAAATTCTTTCAAATGTGTCCCAGTCTGTGATTGAATTTACAGGAAGAGCAAAATACCATGAGGCTACTGCTCCTTTCAGGGTGTGTGGAAACAATCTACAGACTACATATTCATGTTCTCCAACCCGTAGTCTTTCTTTAGCCAAGTAAAAACTTTGCAAATGATCATCTACCAGAATTTTTTCATTTGGGTCAAACTTGGGCAACATTTTCTCAAAAGCTTGAGGCAAACCATGCAAGGGAGGTGTCAAGTTTAATGGTGACCTAGCCCTCCAAGCAGGTGGTGGATTTGGTTGGTTTGCATTTACATGAGCCATGATTTTGAGTGGAGAATGAGGTGGTGACTGAGCAGGGGTATGGATAGATGAACAATAAGGTGTATCTGGGCCCAACTTATTCAAAGGTTGATCAAATTCCTATATTGCTGCTTCTACCAGTTCTTCAAGGTCCTTTACCAACACTAAATCTTCTAACTGATGGCGATCTTTCTTCCGATATTCTCTTCTGGGTAAGATAGGAATAATTGGTAATCCTCCGATCTTCTTCGCATATGCTCTAGTGAATATTCTTAGATCATCAACTACTTCGTTATCTAAGGAATACAGATGCTCTTTACCCTTCTCTTCAGGATTTGGATTGTGAAAGAAAATTATTTCAGAACTGTCACCGGTGGAATAATTTTGAGGAAATGAGTTTCCTCGGCCAGCCATGCACTGGTGGCCCTCCTTCTAGTGCCAAAAACTATTGAGGCCTGGAAAATCATAGGTAGCAACTGTTAGGGATTCTCCCCAATAAACATTCCCAACTAACCCGTTATTGTTTGGTATGGGGAATCCATTCGGTTTACGGTTCGGGTACCGTAGATCAAGTAACAAAATAAAAGGTTTTACCAGTTACGGTCCGGTCCACCGTGTATATTTTTTAGTTTTTGAATTTAAGTATGATGTGCAAGTGCCTATCTAAAAATGTAGATTGATAGAGATAACGAGGAGTGTCACAATGTGATGCGCAAGTTCTTATCTCTCGTCTTAACTCTCTCGCATCTAAATCACACACAGTAAGAAAATAAATTTAACTAACTAACCTATCCCTAGGGAGCAGAATTAATAGTTGACAATGAGTAATGTATTTCTGCACATGTATTATGAACAATTACAGATAGTTGTTATTTATTTCAGAACACATGAGCATTGATAGAAATATTGACAATAAGATAGCTTATTGTTTACGACAACCTCCATTACTCATAGTGGAAATTTCACATAATAAACTATAAGACATTCATAACATAAGAAGAAATGCAATGAGTTAAAATGATCTCATAGTTAATGGACATAAGCTGAAAATGAAATAGTTCACATTCAGCTGATCCATAGCAAAGCATTTGAAACATTCCACCAAACTTTCTCCAGCATAAACTTGTAATTCTTTATTGCAAAAGGAAGTAGTTCTTCTTACAATATCTCTCAAAAATTGATTGGGAAAGAAGTCCTGTCTACATCTAACTCTCCTATATTTATACAAAAATCAAAACCTTTGGGCTGCCCCCAAATGACCTTTGGGCTTCCCCAAATGACCGTTGGGCTTCCCCAACATTTCAATCCCAAAATCTTGTCTTGTAGTGAATGCTAATAAATTACATAATATGTTACATTTCAAATTAAAATTTTAAGAGCACTTTAAAAAGAGGGACCAGCTTGGTCGCTGATGAACTTTTCCCAAGCCTGGGCCTCTACCGCAATCGATTCTTCTCAATAATCCATTGGTATTTTTTAGATCCTGTTGATCTTAGACCCTCACTTTCTTCTTCTTCACTTTTCTTCATCTTTGCTTCTTCCTTTTTCTTTCTCCTGTTCCATTCTTCAGCCAACTCTCTTCAGTTTTGTCTTTTAGATATGTCTTCTTTGCAGCAGCAATCACCCTGTCCTAAACATAACAAAAAAATGTATCAGTCTATTTACCTCCTCCATATGCATTATTTAAAATAAAGTATACACAGTATTAATGCATGAAAGGAAATCATGATAAGGCAAATAAAATCCTGCAAGCTGGGTCTGAAAATCCTCTAAGTCCATCTGCAGTTAAAAACACAACCCTAATAGAAAAACTCATCATTAATCCGGACTGCATTCAAGATCATCTAACTTTTCAATAAAACATGACCCACACTATCAATAAGACTAATCATCAAATGTGAGACCCTGTATTGTGTTCTCATCATGAAATCCCCAAATCGATCAAAAATAAAAAACCTCCGTCGCCCATGAAATAGGGTAAAAGCACACCAAATCGGTGGGAAAACCCTATCGGCAGGAAAAACACTATCGACGGACGGAATCACTAGACGACCGCAATGGTAGGCCATAAATAGACTAAGGATCCTGTGATAGAATAAAATGTTGGTGTCGGAAACTCTGAGCACTATGTGTCAGCGATTTAAACTTCAACACTTTCGTAGTGTTGGCACTCCTGAACACTAAAAAATGCCGATAGTTAAGCGTCAGAGATCGGAACCAATAATGCATCGGCATGATGGTTCACTAAAAAGTCGCAATGACGGGTGACAGACCAACTATAGGTCCTGGGAATCACATAACCATCGGCGATCAGAGACTCTAAGCGCTACGGATCGACAACTTTAAAACTAAGCATCTCTGCAGTGTCGGCAATATAAAGCACTAAACGTTGCCGTATCGGAAATTGAAACCACTATTCAATACTGCATCGAAACTTCAAAACACTAATCATCGGCGAGATAGTTTGATCGACAACCACAATGGAGGAGAAAAAAATAACTGCGGGTTCCGCAAATCACAAGACCGTCGGCAATCAGGAGCTTTAACAACTATGTATTGGCAGCTCAAGACACAAAATACTCCACAGTATCGGTGAGACAAATGACAAGGCCTCCGAAATGATGGCATCGTAGAAGACTAAAACTCCGATCGCTAGTAAAAAATATTCTGATAATGAAAATAAAAACACAGTCATCGAAAAATAAAAAAGGTTTGAACAATAAAGGCCATGGAATCGGCGAGGATAAAAACTATCCATCAATGGCATAGAGGATTAATGCCCCGATTCCTTCATCAATTGACCTCTGACAATGATAAAAAAACCAAGTCATTGAAAAATTAAAATGTTAAGTGCTCAAAATACTTTTGGCTGGGTGGTGGTAAAATTAGTTCGTTTAACCTCCGAAACAGCGGTGGCATGGAGAACTAAATCCCTGACTCAATCTTCAATAAACTTCCGATAGTGATAAAACAAAATCACGGGGAGAGAAAACGCTAAGCTCTAAAAATAAACAAACTCCACAGTTTTCAAAAATCAAAGTTTATAGTAGAGGAATGACAAATTTCAGGAAACCAAACAATCCCAGGCAAGATAAATTCAAAAAAGGAGGATCCCAAATTTTAAAATTTGGGAAAAAGGTTGCAGCTGCAACAATTGGCAACTACATGGTGAACACAGATCTCTGGACAACTTCTTCTTTGAGCAACATACTATTTTGACAATAAATAATAACATGCCGAATTCTTCTAGATGTATGGATTTCCCAAATGATAGATGTATGTACTTTAATCATTGATGATAGTCCAATTTAGGGATAATGGAAACCAAGATTTCAAAGTCTAGATAACTCTTTTGAGAACGTAGGTCCCAGCTTGGACACCATAGGATTGTAACATATGGTAAATAGAAATATTCATTTGTTCCTCATTCCCATGCCATTTTGCACTTTTGTGCTTTTGGAATTTTTTGTCCTTTTTGAGTCCTCCTGCATGCCTTCTTTTTAATTTTTTTATTCAGGCTCATCTATCCATAGAGTCCTTTTGTGTGAGAGATGTATTGATTTTTTCAGCTCATGGATGGAGAAGAACTTTGGCAATCTTGTACTCATATGGGTCAGTACTTTGTTTTGATACATATTTCTTTCTTAGGATATTTTGATTCTTATTTTCCTTTTGGCTTTCAATTCTTGGCATGGGATATTTTAAGTATAATATACTGTTTACCTTGCTTCCTCTCCATGGGTCTTTTTCTATCACCCCCTAAAACATTTTTGAATGTGAGATGGATGGAGCCTCGAAATAGTATTCCAGACCTTTTGACCCTGAGTTATTTTACAAGGATTAAGTAGGACTTCAATGTGTTCATAGCCATTTAGGAAAAATTCTGAACTAGAAGAAGTTATTTCGTATAAATCAATAGTACATAGTCCTATAATCAAGGATTTTAGTTAATCCATAATTCTGATGCTCTCCATGCAACCAAAAGTTTGCTTCTTTATTAAAATCCATCACACCCTAACTATAACAAACAAAAATAAACAAATCAAAACAAAACCAAGCAATCAATTTATTTATGTACAAGATAATCAAGAAATAAAAATCAAGAAAAATAAAGTTTGAGAACTAAACCACTAACTGGTCAGTTCTTTGCCCACCCCTGTAAATATGGTAACTTGTAAGTTGAGGGGCTAGGCTTGACTGCAAATTGAAAAAGGCCTACCCATGATATAATTCTATTGATCTTGAATTAAAAACTACATCTGAAACTAAATCTACTATTTTACAGTCAATCTCATCATCTCGTGAAAATTGAAGGAGATTGAGCTGGGTGTCTGGTGTACTGCTAGCTTCTTCAGCTTGGTAATTTCCCAGTTCTGGTTCAATAAAGTAATTACCCAATACAGAATTCACTGGTTCATTTTTTTCCTCCAATTGAGTAACAATGTGCTTCATCTGAGGCTCTCTTAATGCTTTTATCTGATTGGGACTTCCCTTATGAGGCAACCACAGATGTGACCAATCTAATGCAAAATATCCATCTAGCCTTGTAGACCAATCTAGACTCAAAACAAGTCCATAAGCATCAAGTATGTTTGCTACTACAATATCGATGTACTGACATACCTTTTCATTTGTAGATAAGCGAATCATAACATCTTCCATTTCTTCGATTACTTTCACACCTGTCCTGTCTAACTGAATAACCTGCCAGGTAGATGGTTTAGGTTGTCCATTTATCTTTTTACAGACTGAAAGTAGCATAACATTGACTGATGCCCCTGAGTCTACTAAAAAGTTGTGCACATTATGGTTGAAAATATCAAAAGTTAGGAGAAATGGTGGGGTTTTATACTTAAACTTACCTCCCACACTTTCTTCACCAATTTCTTCTTCTTCAGGTTGGTTGTCAGTGGGAAGCTCTTCCTTTGGCACTTCAAGTGATTTTAACAATTTTTCTTTCTGCTGAGGCACATTACACATTTCAAATAGTGAGATATTTTCCTTAGCTTTTTTAATATCTTCTACAAAATCATACCCCATCTCATGTTCTATGAGATTATTTTTTACATTAGCAATCTTCTCTTCAACAGGCTTAACAGGCATGTTAATTTTCTTCGGATCTTGACTTGTAATGGTAAATTCAGGTATTTTATCAGCTGTGGTGTTCTTCTGTACTTTCTTCATATTTTCTTGAAGTCTCTTAATTTTTGGAAGTATTGACTTGTCTTATTTTACCAAACCTTGACTTCTTTTTGTCACATTGGTTTTTGATATCTCCTCTCGTTTCAGAAAACCTTCTTCCAACGTATCAAACATTGAGACACAATCCCATAAAACTAAAGCATCTTCCTCTTGTTTTTTTTCGATTGATTATTTTTTTCTTCCTCCTCATCAGTTTTTGTTAGTTTGGAGTCCAATAACTAATTCATAACCAATGTCATAGAATTTATCCATTGGGGGGGATTCTTCTTAGAATTAGGTTACTGATGAAAGGTGCAAAAGTTATCCATACCTACCTCAGTTAAATTCATTGATGCAGGACTGTGTGAGGAGGTTTAGGTTTATTGTTGTCCTCCCTCCTTTTATAGTAAGGTGTATAATATTTCCGAGCTTCCTTTTATTTTTCCAAATCTATTACTCTGTTGGATAGATTATGCATCATCTTCACCATCCCTTCAAAATCCTGTGACCGCTCATCAAAAGTTTTTTCTTTCGACTGCACAGGATAATATTCTATGCTCTCCTTCTCAGCCTCTACCCTCTCAGCTTCTTCAAAAGTTTCTGATAATGTAGGTTGGACTAACATCTTGGAAAACATGGCCAAGTCAGGCCCTAGAGCTGAAGTATAGTATTCAATCAGAACTTTATCAGATGGCTTATCAGCTGCAGATTTTTTTTTAGATTAGCAGCAAATCTTTGAGTGAAATTATGCACTTTTTCCTTTCTTTCTTTCTTTATTTAAAGCGCATAACCCTTTCATTAATGCTGCATGAGTTTTCTGGACTGCATATTTACTTCTAAATATTCTTTCAAATGTGTCCCAGTCTGTGATTGAATTTTCAGGAAGAGAAAAATACCATGAGGCTGCTGCTCCTTTCAGGGTATGTGGAAACAATCTGCAGACTACATCTTCATGTTCTCCAACCCGTAGTCCTTCTATAGCCAAGTACAAAAATTTCAAATGATCATCTACCAGAATTTTTTCACTTGGGTCAAACTTAGGCAACATTTTCTCAAAAGATTGAGGAAAATTATGCAAGGGAGGTGTCAGGTTTAATGCTGACCTAGCCCTCCAAGCAGGTGGTGTATTTGGTTGGTTTTCATTTACATGAGCCATGATTTTGAGTGGAGAATGAGGTGGTGACTGAACAAGGGTATGAATAGGTGAACAGTAAGGTGTATCTGGGCCCAACTGATTCAAAGGTTGATCAACTTCCTATAGGGATACTTCTACCAATTCTTCAAGGTCCTCTACCAACACGGAATCTTCTAACTGAGGGTGATATTTCTTCCGATATTCTCTTCTAGGTAAGATAGGAATAATTGGCAATCCTCCAATCTTCTTCGCATGTGCCCTAGTAAATCTTCTCAGATCATCAACTACTTCATTATCTACATAATACATATGCTCTTTACCCTTCTCTTCATGATTTGGATTGTGAAAGAAACTGCTTTCAGATCTGTCACCGGCGGAATAATTTTAAGGAAATGAGTTTCCTCGGCCAGCCATGCACTGTTGGCCCTCCTTCTAGCGCCAAAAACTATTGAGGCCTGGAAAATCGCAGGTAGCAACAATTAGGGATTCTCCCCAATAAACGGTCCCAACTAGCCCATTAGTGTTTGGTATGGGGAATCCGTTTGGTTTACGGTCCGATTACCGTAGGTCAAGTAACAAAATAAAAGGTTTTACCAGTTACAGCCCAGTCCACCGTGTATATTTTTTAGTTTTTTGAATTTAAGTATGATGTGCAAGTGCCTATCTAAAAATGTAGATTGATAGAGATAATGAGGAGTGTCACAATGTGATGCGCAGGTTCTTACCTCTTGCCTTAACTCTCTCGCATCTAAATCACACATAGTAAGAAAATAAATTTAACTAACTAACCTATCCCTACGGAGAAAAATTAACAGTTGACAATGAGTAATGTGTTTCTGCACATGTATTATGAACAATTACATATAGCTATTATTTATTTTAGAACACATGAACATTGATAGAAATATTGACAACAAGATAGCTTATTTTTTATGACAACCTCCATTACTCATAGTGGAAATTTCACAGAATAAACTATAAGACATTCATAACATAAGTAGAAATGCAATGAGTTAGAATGATCTCACAGTTAATGGACATAAGCTGAAAATGAAATAGTTCACATTCAACTGATCCATAGCAAAGCATTTGAAATAGTCCACCAAACTTTCTCAAGCAGAAACTTGTAATTGTTTATTGCAAAAGGAAGTAGTTCTTCTTACAATATCTCTCAAAAATTTCTTGGGAAAGAAGTCCTCTCTACATCTAACTCTCCTATATTTATACAAAAATCAAAACCTTTGGGCTGCCCCCAAATGACCTTTGGGCTTCCCCAAATGACCTTTGGGATTCCCCAACGTTTCAATCCCAAAATATTGTCTTGTAGTGAATGCTCATAAATTACATAATATGTTACATTTCAAATTAAAATTTTAAGAGCACTTTATAAAGAGGGACCAGCTTGGTCATTGATGAAATTTTCCCAATCCTGGGTCTCTGCCGCAATCAATTCTGCTCAATAATCCGTTGGTATTTTTTAGATCCTATTGATCTTAGACCCTCACTTTCTTCTTCTATTTTCTTCATCTCTGCTTCTTCCTTTTTCTTTCTCCTGTTCCATTCTTTATCAACTCTCTTCATCTTTGTCTTTTAGATATGTCTTCTTTGTAGCAGCAATCACCCTGTCCTAAACATAACAAAAAACTGTATCAGTGTATTTACCTCCTCCATATGCATTCTGTAAAATAAAGTATACACAGTATTAATGCATGAAAGGAAAGCATGATAAGGCAAAGAAAATCCTGCAAGATGGGTCTAAAAATCCTCTATGTCCGTCTGCAGTTAAAAACACAACCCTAATAGAAAAAATCATCATTAATTCGGACTGCATTCAAGATCATCTAACTTTTCAATAAAACATTAACTACACTATCAATAAGACTAATCATCAAATGTGAGACCCTGTACTGTGTTCTCATTGCAAAATCCCCAAATCGATCAAAAATAAAAAACCTTTGTCGCCCATGAAATAGTGTAAAAGCACACCAAATCGACGGGAAAACCCTATCGGCAGGAAAAACACTATCGACGTATGGAATCACTAGTCGGCCGCAACGACGGGCCACAAATAGACTAAGGATTCCGTGATAGAATAAAATGTCGTCATCAGAAAATCTTTGCACTATGTGTTGGCGATTTAAACTTCAACACTTTCATAGTGTTGGCACTCCTGAACACTAAAAACCGCTGATAATTAAGCGTCGGAGATCGGAACCACTAATGCATCGGCATGATAGTTCACTAGAAAGCCGCAACGGCGGGTGACAGACCAACTATGGGTCTTGGTAATCACATAACGATTAGTGGTTGGAGACTCTAAGCACTACGGATTGGCGACTTTAAAACTAAGCATCTCCGCAGTGTTAGCAATATAAAAGCACTAAACACCATCGTATCGAAAATAAAAACCACTATTCAATACTGCGTTGGAACTTCAAAACACTAATCATTGGCGAGTTAGTCTGATCGACAGCCACAATGGTAGAGAACAAAATAACTGCGGGTTCCACGAATCACAAAACTGTCAGCGATCGGGAGCTTTAACAACTATGTATCGGTAGCTCAAGACACAAAATACTCCGCAGTATCAGCGAGACAAACGACAAGGCCTCCGAAACGGCGGTGTCGTAGAAGACTAAAATTCCGACTGCTAGTCAAAACATATTCCGATAATGAAAATAAAAACAGAGTCATCAAAAAATCAAAAAGGTTTAAACAAATAAAGGCCACGGAATCGGGGAGGATAAAAACTGTCCATCGGCAGCATAGAGGACTAATGCCTCGATTCCTTCATTGATTTACCTTCGACAGTGATAAAAAAACCAATTCATTGAAAAAATAAAATGTTAAGTGCTCAAAAGACTTTCGGCTGGGTGGTGGTAAAATTAGTCCGTTTAACCTCTGAAACAACAACGGCATAGAGAACTAAAGCCCCAACTCAATCTTCAATAAACTTCCGATAGTGATAAAACAAAATCAATAGGAGAGAAAATGTTAAGCTCTGAAAATAAACAAACTCCATAGTCTTCAAAAAATCAAAGTTTATAGCAGAGGAATGGCAAATTTTAGGAAACCAAACAATCCCAGGCAAGATAAAATCAAAAAATGAGGGTCCCAAATTTTAAAATTTGGAAAAAGGTTGCAGCTGCAACAAGAATTGAAATAGGAAATCATTGACTGTACAAATATTGTTGTTATCCACCTGAATGGCACCTCTCCGTCCAAGTGCCGACATCCCTCATGTTGGCACACAAAAGGACATCTATGGATTGAGGTTTGCCCAAAACACTATAGATGAGCTTCTTGTAAATGGCATTCATTATCCATCCAGTGGTTTAATTTTCCTTTTTAGATATGTCAAGACATATTCGCAACCCTATCCATATGCAACTCGCGGATTATCTGTGAGTGTTGGTGTTTGCAAGTCACGGATGGATGTATCCACAGGTTGCTCTTATAGAAAGTCACGGATCATACGTGAGTTGTCCTTCTTGATACCCGCAGATGCCTATCTTTGACATTTAAAAATAAAATACGTGATTACTTGAGATTAGTTAAGTCATTTACCTTAATCTTCTTAACTGTCTCAACCTCCTCAACCTTCGAAACTGCCTTATTTTCATCCATATAAATATAGGCCTTGGGGAGGGTGTTTGATATAGACTTGGAGAGCAAAGTCATGCTGGTGGATTTTATACATAAGTATTTGGAGCAGTGAAACTCATAATCCTTTGGTTGCAGAGGAGTCCTTGTCTCAGGCCTTGGGTTGTAATATGAACTCTTTCATTGTTGATAATAAAGAGAATCCTTCTTCCATATGTGTCTCATGTATCTTGGTTTGATAAATGTTTATGTTTCTGCATTTCATATATGATTTATCTAACCTAATTATATATATATGAAACATCTTGTATCTGGAAGATTGACTTTTGACAGGTGAAGGAGGAGCAACCTTGAATATTTTGGAGGTGAAGCAGAACGGAAGAGGACAAGCAAGGATCGATCTTCGTTAATCGAGTAAGTCTTTCTTATCCTCCTATTTCCTTTACTGCACTCTAGAGTCAATTGTCTGCAAGTTGATTGAGTATGTTGGTAACCCCAGACCTATAGTTATAAGCTGTCCATACCTGTACAACAGAACTGGCGACTCCAATGGGGAAGGCCTAGACTGCTGTAGGTTTTTTCTATCACCCCTAACCAGTCTTTGCTTGAATTCTGTGTGTGATATTTTATTATGATTTATACTTGCCTCAGTATTTGAAAGTCTTTGGAATTTTTTCTTGTTCTTTGAGAAAAAATTTATACCCATCCGCGAGTTGCTCTTCTGCACAGTCACGAATACAAGTTTGCATCCGCGGGTTGTTGTATTGAACAGTCGCGGATCATCCGTGGGTTGCACTTCTAGACAGTCACAGATATGCCTGGAAGTAGGGATTGTTAAGTTAAGGTTTGCTTGTTCCTTTCTTTCTATAATCCCTGTTTGTGAGTTGATTTTCTTTATGAATGCTGTGTAGCTTGTATGAGTGCCTTTGGTGATCACACTTTCTGCTTTTTCGAAAGCCCTTGAGTATTTTTTGCTTGGATTATTTCCTGCTTGCATGCTGAAGTAGTTTGGCATGTTTGGGTTGTAGGTTAAAGTGTCTCTGTCCAGATCAGTGATCAGGGTCTTGGGCTCTGTTTTTTCCAGTCTGTCTTTTGACAGTGGCTAGTTGTCACTTTCCTTTGTAATTCTACAGTGATTTTTGTCATTGTGAGCACCCAAGCTAGGGTTCCTAGCCTACCTTTGTTGGTTTCCTTTTGGTTCTGTCATCCTGTTTGCTTTAGTTTTTTGCTTTCAGACAGTTTATTTGATTCAAGTTTGCTCAAGTACAGTGCATTGTAGGTGCATGGTAGAATTTTGAGTATTTTTAAAAGTGAAAAGAAAACATTGTTAAGCTTTTGCATCTTGATTTCACATAAGTAGTGTTTGTTTCAGTTTAAAAATATTATCTCAAAAGTTAAAAAAAATATAGGCTTAGTTTCTTTCATCGTTGCATTCAGTTCATCAACATATATTTGCAAGAAAAGAAAAAGAAGTTTGTTTTTATAATGGTAATTTTTCTTTGAATACACCTTTATTTTCAATTATTTCTTATTTGAGTCAAAACATCATAAAGTATACCACTCCATTTCCTCTTGAGTAAGAAATATCCCTTTAAAATGAACGCATAAATTAAAATTTACTAGTAAGTTTTGTTTTTAGGGGCCTTTCACCTACTAGCTTAGGCTAGACTTGTGGGCTAGGAAGTGTAAACTTCCCACAAGTTATAAAACTCAGACGTAGTGGACCTTTCTTTAGGTAAATCCTTGAATTTATTGACTGTATCTGGGAAGCTCCTCTCAAACGGGAGTTAAGCACGAGGCCGCGTGGAGGCTTGGACAGAGGAGATAACCCTCTGAATCCTTGTCAAAGCGTAACTCAGGACTTTTGCGCATCTGGGGATTCTGTCCTAGACAGAGTTTCGGGCTCAGCTACCCTGCCCATGCGTACGAGTTTGGCTTGCGACTGTCCCCCTAGACTGTTGGTATTGCCAAGGTAGCCTTTAGTCTCTTGTCTTTTAGGGTTCATACCTAGGTAAACCGGAAGGTTATTTCTGGTTCACCTTGAACAGGCTTGGAAGGTAACCCTTGTTGAAAGTGTAGGAGGGTGGTTGGGTGATTCCTCCGCTTGTGCCTAAGAACCACTTCAAGGAAACCAAGTAATCATTCATCATATTTATTCAGGAAAGTATATCTTTTACCCTGGTTTGATTGCTTGAGGATTTAGGAATTTTATAGTGTATGCTCAATGGTTTTTCCTGTGTTTAGTTGGCCTTAGGGTGTGATTTGTCAAATTTTCAATCGTGGAGGACCAACCTCCTAGAAGGTCAAGAAGGTTGAGAAACCTTCCTCCTCTCACCACATTGAAGCGTCCACCTTTACCCCAAAGGCGGAGATTAGATGCAGACGGTTCATTTGAACCTGTAGGAATAAGTGAAGTTCTTGGTGAACCAGAACTCATTGCTAACCGTTTTGATCTTGACACAGACGAGATAGAAGAATTGCAGACTGGCGAGTTTGCAAGAAATTTTAACTCCCCCTTGACTGATTTAAACAATCCTGTGATCTTTCAGGTTAGACCTTTTGATTCACCAGTATTAGGTGTACCTGTGGCTAGAATCATGTCTTCTATGGAAGAAAGTCCTTTTTTGTTCACCTCAACCCTTCCGGTTGAAGGGGTACTACCTCCCTCGGTAAGTGCCCCTAGATCTAGTTTTCCTTCTACACCTTTGACTCCAGCGAGCCGGGTGGTTCAACCACCGGTTCACTCAAACCTAGGAGGTACTTCTGGTGACATGGTTACTAGGATCCCCAGTATACCTACCATTCCTTCTTCCTTTCCCTATACTACCCAGAGTAGTCCGATAGGATCCTCGACATTTGTCCAAGGATTCCCTTGGAATGGGGTGCACATTCCCCCATCCAGTCCATACGTAGGTCCATCTCCTTCCTATGTAGGAGTGCAGTTTGGGAGAAACACCTCTTATGGGAAAAGATTCCAAACCCCTATTTCGGTCCCATACACAAGCTCTCCCTTTTTTTTGTTTAGTGGAGGGATACCTGCTCCTGTCTTTCAGACCCTTACTTCTATGGGGACGGCTTGAAATTCTTACATTGCACCTCCCACACACAATCCTGTGGCTTATGGATGGAATCTGTTTCAAAGAAACCTTCCCACTTCAAAACCAGTGGCTGGGGGCAACCCCACTTTTTCCCATGGGCATTCGGGGGCAGGTCCCTCTAATCCCCAAGCTAGCACATTTAGTGCCCCGGTTAGGCCCAAAATTCCATTCCTGGCAACTTTGAACTTGCCAGACTTGTCCAAATTAATGAATGACCTGGTGAGGCATGATCCCTTGTGGCCACCTATTCCCACCAAATTGCCATCGGACATCCCTAAGTTCGAAGGTAAAGCTGGTGAAGATCCTGGGGCACATGCCACCACCTTCCATTTATGGTGTTCTTCGAATTCACTGAATGAAGATTCAGTGAGGTTGAGGTTGTTCCAGAGGACCTTAACAGGTACTGTGGAAAAATGGTACATCAAATTGCCTTCTGCTGTTCTTAGTAGTTTCTGGGACTTGGCTAGTGCTTTTCTCAGCCACTTTTAGCTTCTGGTCCGATACGATTTCGGAACGGACTTGTTGTCTACTTTTAGACAAAACAAGGCTACCCACATCTTGGATCATATCCAAGAGTGGAGGAGGTGAAAGAGCCTTATCAAAGCCACCATTCCTCCTGAGTTTCTGTTAGAGTGGTTCCTTAAATCACTGTTGCCATACATATCTAAGGATGTTTCCACATCAGGAGTAATGAATGAAGAAGAAGCCATACTCAGGGCCCAGCAGTTGGATTTGATTTATTCACAGTCTGGGATCTTATATGAGATCATCCCTGAGGCACTGAGGCCTTCGCACCAAGCGGAGAAGCCTAAGCCTGGACCCCATGCCGATGGTGTGGTTGGGTCCGTTAATTCTCCCACCATAGAGTCTTTGACTAAGCAACTTCATCAGTTGTCTTTAAAAAATTCTACGGTGGAGGCAGCAAAGGCTACCCCCTCCTCCCAGAGTGCAAATGTTTTTGCACAAACCTCTCAGAAGGGCAATTAGCATCCCGACGGGAAGAAAAAGAAAGGTAAGAAGGGAGAGGGAAACAAAAACAAGCAAAAGCCCACAAACAATGCTGATGGGGGCAAAAAAGAAAAGAATAAGGTCAAGTTCCCTTGTAAGTTGTGCCAAGAGGACCACCTTACTCACCTTTGTCCCCTTATGGATCAAGCCTAGAAGTTGCTTAAAGCTCAACAACCGGCTATCCTGAAGGATCCTTTTCCCCAAGGACAGAACTCAGCTTCAGCTTCTAACATAGCAAGGGCCACTCAAGCTGCCCCTGACCTAAACTATATCAACATGGTTCAATCTTCGACTTTGTTGCAGACAAGGAACAAAAACTATGAGAAAGAGACTCTTGAGAAGGGTAAAGCTGTAGGTGAAACTTCCAACCCTCTCACAATAGAGAAACATGCTGAAATAATGCCGAAGATACCGAAAGGTGTCTTCAAGGAGACCTTGCATAACCCTAATGCTAGGGCTGCTTCAAACTACTCTGTGGTTGAAGACTTAGCTCAAACCCCGTGTGCAATGTCAGCTTTGGAGGTGTTACAGAGTTGTCCCGCTCAGCGGAATGCCCTCTTAGAAGCTTTAGGTAGCATGGACTCTTCGAGTCTCATGGCGAAGTTTCATTTATCTGATGTCAAAATTCGCCTACCTACCATGTAGCCCTATCAATAGATGTCGTCCATGGTGGTAAGACCATTGGAAGGGCAGTTGTTGATGAGGGGGCCTCTACATGTGTTATGTCCTTGACCTATTGGAAAGCTCTCGGATCCCCAGAGCTGGTCCCATCAAACACTTTACTTACTGCTTTTGATGGAAGATCTTTACGTCCACATGGTATCCTGATCGATTTTGAAATTAAGTTGGCAGGCAAAGTAGTATCTGTTGAGGTAGAAGTGATTGATGCTCCCTTGGACTACAATTTGATTTTGGGAAGGAATTGGACTTATGCGATGTCTGCTATTGCGTCGACTGTTTTTCGTGTAGTGGTTTTTCCACATGAGGGCAAGTTGGTTACTATTGATCAACTTGATTTTACCCGAAAAAGTCGTTTAGAGTCAAATGAGTCCGCTGTGCCATTGGTTGATCAGGTCAAACCTGCTGCACAGAGCTTGGGGGATGGAATGTACACATCACTGATGGGCACATTTGATCTTTTAGCCCCGGTTAATTACATTGGTTCTACTAGTGTGGGTAATTCCATCGCTACGGTTGTCTATAGGACTGATCCTTGGGTTCTCCCAACTCCCCATGAACCTGAAGTGCCCTTATCGGCAGTAGAGGTGGCTTATCAAGCTATCACTCAAGCTGCTACTGATCCCATTCCAGATCCTCTAACAGTCTCGGATGATCTGGAAGAAGTCTATTTGCTCGCATGGGTGGAAAACTCTTCACATTCTATAGATTTCTTAGACACAGTTCTCCCTTCCGATGAAGCTATTCTGGAATCCATGAGTGGACGTGATAATATTTGTGAGGATATTCATCATCGATCCTATTTTCTTCCAGAACTGAGCAGGATAGAAAACCAAGAGTTTCGCGTGAGACTGTCAGAAGATGTTGATATACTTATCAACCCTTTTCCTAGGGAAGGAGTATTTGCCAAGGGGGATATGGAAAACATTTCAGCCACTATACCTATTAACATCTCTGTGAACCCAGATGTCATGGAAAACATCTATATAGGTGCAAACTGCTTTCCTGAGGAGATTGCTATCTACACTACCCTTTTTAAAGAATTCTGCGATGTCTTTGCCTGGTCATATGAGGAGATGCCAAGCATAGATCCATCTATTGTTGAACACGAAATCTGAACCTATCCTGATGCCAAGCCAGTTCGACAAAAATTAAGACCCATGAACCCACGTAAAGCGGCGGCTGTGAAAGCTAAAGTTGAAAAGCTGTTGAAAGATGGTTTTATATATCCCATAGCTTTGATTGAATGGGTGTCCAACCCTATTCCTATTGATAAAAAGAAAGGGACTATTCGCATTTGTACAGACTTTAGAGACCTCAATAAAGCCTGTCCTAAGGACAACTACCCCACACAATTTATTGATCAGATCATAGATGCATGTGTGGGAAGTGAGGTCTTTTCGTTTATGGATGGTTTCTCCGGCTACAATCAAATCCAAATCAAACCAGAAGACCAACATAAAACTGCTTTCATTTGTCCTTGGGGTACATTTGCGTATAAGAAAATGACCTTTGGATTGAAAAATGCCGGGGAAACCTTTCAACGGGCTATGAAATTTTCTTTTCATGACATTAAAGCCATTGTCGAACCATACCTGGATGATCTACCCGTACATTCTCGCAACAAGATCCAACATCCAGATCATTTACGGTTGATCTTTGAACGATGCAAGTATTATAAAATTCGCTTGAATCCCCACAAGTGTGTATTCTACGTCGATTCAGGAAGATTACTCGGATTTGTTGTCTCTAGTAGAGGCATCTAGGTGGATCCTTTGAAAGTTGAGGCCATTGTAATTCTGCCTCCTCCTCGTTCTCTCAGGCAACTTCAAAGCCTGCAAGGAAAGTCTAATTTCCTTCAACGTTTTATTGTTAATTATGCCAAGATCACTAAGGGTTTCATGCGCCTGCTCAAACAGGACACCCCATTTGTATGGGATGAGACCGCACAACTTGCATTCGAGGAGTTGAAAAAAGGTTTGCTGTCGACACTTTTATTATGTCCACCAGATTATTCTAGGGATTTTATATTATATCTGGCCGCGTCGGAGTCGACCATTGGGGTAGTACTAGTTCAGGAGGATGATAAGCTTGTAGAGCATGTCATTTATTATCTTAGCCGTGCTTTGGCTGAACCTGAGTTTAGATACTCTCACGTCGAGAAATTATCCTTAGCAGCTGTTTATGCAATGCAGAGGTTGCGCCACTACATTTTACTGAGGACCACCACAGTTGTGGCTAATATGAATCCGTTCCAATATGTTTTATCCCAACGGAATGTTGGGGGGAAATTTAACAAGTGGATAGTCATTCTCCAAGAGTTTGAATTGGATTTCCAGTCCGCTAAGTCTAAGAAGTCCTTAGTTTTTGCTGAGCTCATAGCAGAATTTCCTACAAAGAAAATGATGTAGTCGTTGAGAATGACTCATTCCCAGATGAACACATCTTCCTGATATCCACCTCTGATCCTTGGTACAGAGATATTCATTTATATCTCCAGACTCTGAAGTACCCTGTAGCTTCCTCTAGGGAGGAACGACGTAAGTCATGCCTTCATGCCAAGAACTACCTCATTATAGGAGATACATTATATCGATGAGGGGTAGATTCCGTGTTGCGTCATTGCCTTACTCATGAGGAAGCAGAGATTGTCCTAAATGATTCCCATAGTGGAGCATGTGGGGGTCATTTATCTGGGTTAGCAACGACCCAGAAGATATTGCGAGCCAGTTATTTCTGGCCCACGATCTTTAAAGATTGTGTGGAAGCCATGAAGCGCTGTCATCTGTGTCAGCTTTACACTAGGAAGACGTGGTCGCATCCTGCTTCATTATTTCCCGTTGTCTCGGTAGGCCCCTTTATGAAATGGGGGATTGATTACATGACATGCAACCCAGTATTGGCTGGGGGGCATAAATACATCATTGTCGTTGTTGACTATTTACGAAATGGGCAGAGGCAATGCCTACTTTCAAAGCCGACGGGGAAACAATAGCTTTCTTTGTATTCAATCAGATTATTACACGATTCGGTATACCCAAAGTGATTGTCACTGACTATGGCAGTCATTTTCAAAATAACATGATGACGAAACTGACTACTATGCTCGGATTCAGACAATAACATTCTTCTCCATACTATTCGCAAGCAAACGATCAGGTCGAGGCTGTCAAAAAGACTTTAAAAACTATCCTTAAATGTACAATTGATGCATCCCAATCTAACTTGCACATCATGTTATATCTTGCTCTTTGGGCCTACCGAACTAACATAAAGACTGCTACGGTTTTCTCACCTTTCCAACTCGTTCACGGGGTGGAAGCAGTTACTCCGATTGAATGTGAAATCCCGTCTCTAAAGATAGCCATTCATGTGTTACCTGATACGACTGAGCTTGAAGAACGTCTAGTACATTTAGAACACCTTGATGAACAGTGTAGAGATGCACTGACTACTAATCAGGCTCATAAAAATAGGGTTAAATCTCAGTATGATAAATCGGTCAAACCTAGGGTTTTTTCTGAAGGGGAACTTGTCTTGCTTTGGGACCAAGATAAAGAACCTCTGGGGGCAGGAAAATTCAAGGCAATGTGCTTAGGACCCTATGTTGTGTCGAAAGTATTAAGTAAGGGTGCATATGAGTTAGTTGATTTCAATGGGAATAGGCTGCGTGAGCCCAAAAATGGGCTCTACTTAAAGAAGTACTATGCTTAGGCTTAGCACTTTTTCTTGTATTTTTTAGTGTATGTATTTTTATGTACATTTGGTTGTCAGTTTTGTTTTTTATATTGTCTGCTGGTTGTTGTAGATGTTTTCTGAAATGTATGTAGGTTTCGATGATGGCGCCATCCATCATACTTGTAACCTAGCTTCGGCAGCGTGGGTTATCTATTCTCCCTTAGGACAGCTTGTCACCGCAGGTGGCGCTTGTCTAGGTCTTGCTTCAAATAATGTTGCTGAGTATAGGGCCATCATTGAGCTCATATGGGATGCTTTGTCACGTGGTATTACCCAGCTTGAGGTCCGTTTGGACTCTCAGTTGGTGGTTTCCCAGCTCAATCGATCTTATCAGGTACGAAATCCTATCTTATTACGTCAGTTCATGCAAATTCATTTATTGGAAAGACATTTTGAAGTTATTACTTTCAATCATATTCCACAAAACCAAAATTCATTGACTGATGCATATGCTAATTACATTTTGGATTGGCATCTCACACACATTTTATAAAAATATACAACAAACATATAAGAAACACTTGTAAATAAACTGACAACACACACTAATATATATATATATATATATATATATATATATGTAAAATATCTGTCTGTAGATAGGTCAAGTCTGATCCTTAGATCCCGTCATATACAAAATGTACAAAAATGTGGATCATAGTCCATCAAAATGCCCTAGAACTAAGCATGACCACCCTGGCCGCTGGGACCTCCTTGGTCCCCATGGTGCCTCTGTGCTCTGGCTTCCTCAACCTCCTTAGCTTCGGCAGCCTCCACCGCATCTCTATATACGAGCACTGCTCTAGCCACTCGTCTGAACAGACGTAGCCAAACTGGTGGAACCCCCACAACAAACTCCTGCATGGCTGTAGGGATATGCTTGATCCGTATGGTTGGTACTCATTGGGTCAGCCTGGCCAACTTTCCCTCTAGTACCCTGATCAATCCTAGCTCCTCGCCCATGACAGGATGAACGAACATGCGAGGGTGCCCTTCAGGGCGGACCGGTCCAATATCTGCATTTTGACACATGAATAGGGTTAAGACTTGTACATATGTATATATCTATCATTTGAAAAATTCATAAAAATTTGAAAATGATGAAAATTAAAAATTACTTACCTAGCTCACCCCATGCTCCTCCTGGAGGGAGGACAAGGTCGGGGTCACCTTGGAAGTCCATCCCGGCATATGGAAACTGCTCCAATGCCGGTAGCTGTCATTCCCACCATGTGTAGAAGTCATCATCATATACGTTGTGCACTATGTCTCCTCCTCCTTAACGGAGGAAGATGTCTCCCCATCTGCTCAGCCTCGGCTGATGTGGAGATCTGACCTGTAATGGTATGGCAGGGCTCATGGCTGGTACTCTCGAAGAAGAAGAACGCCACTAGTATGCTTGCATTGCCAAAATTCTTGCGTCTTCCTCTCTTGCAGTCGGATAGTTGTCTCCTCATGATGGAGGAAACTACTTAGCACCAATCATAGAGAGCACCTCTAAAACAGTCAACTGCCACCCTCATTTGATTCCTGGTGGCCAAATGTAATGATGTTGATCCTGTAAGTCTCACAATGGTACTAGCTAATACCTGGAGAGTAAAATCTTGGATATCTGCAATTGGAACGTTGGTTCCCCTTCTCTGAGTACCTGGTGTACAGAATATGTCTACATAGTTTTGGACACTTAAGGGGTCACCACCCCTGCCAGTGCCCTCCAGGTTCACCGGTGCTCCCCGTCGTGACAACCCGGTAATAAAATATATGTCTTCCTTGGAAAGCTCTAAGGTTTCCCCTTGTATATTGAACATCCCCATATCATGATCCCAATAATTGACCATGAACTCAAGTATGCGGACATTGGCCCACATGGGTGATGTACAAAATAATTTTAGTAGCCCACTGGTCCTCAATTCTTGTATGGTGGGCGCACTTTGGAGCGCCGCATGGTCCATTATTTCGTGCTCCCTTTCCCTCCATTCTAGAACCATATTTTACCTAGCAAATACAAGCAATTGGATTCAGTATTTCCATATCAAAATTAATTTTTTTTTGCATATATGTAAGCTTTTTTCCTCCACGCAGTATCCGTGACTGTCTCTTTAGACAGGTCGCGTATCATCCGCGGCTCTCTAGTTAAGTAACCCACGGATATAACGCGTATCCGCAAGTTTCCCTATCAGCAACCCGCAGATGCACACTGCTATAGTTTAGGATGCTGTTAAATATTGAATTCACACTTAAACTTAACATTTGTTTGGATCAAATTAAAGAGCTTAGGGTGTAGGATTACCTACAGCTGGCGGATTTTGATTTCGTCGGTCCAATTGTCCACAATGATCGATCGAAGGTAGAGGGTAAATTTGTTTTTTCTAGCTCAAAAGTTCAAATGGTGAGATTTGTTTTAATTTTCAACCTATTTATAGAAATTATATTTCATAAAGTGGGTCTTTTTCTATAGTTTGAAATGTCACTCAACTAATACCATACTTTTTGTGCCTTGGAATAGGTTTATCACTTTTTACAAAGTGTTGTTGCTCCAATAGGGTGGTTTTGTTCTTTCCAATACATGTTGGCATCTTCTCACTCCACATTAACCTTAGAATTCAACATTTTTGCCATGGACTATGGTATTCTAATCCATTAGTCCCTTGTCTTTAACATTGTTCTTCAGTGGCTAGGACCCTTCTTTCATGAGTATCCTTCTTATATGCCTTGGTCATTCTTTGGTACTCATGCCGCCACTGTTCCAGGTTCAGGGGTATCCTCTTAGCTATTTTTCACACCAAATAGAGCTTTTGTTGAATCTCTTTTTACAAGATATCCCTTTATAGGACTCCCTGCCCTTATGGATTTTCTTTAGGCCCAGGTCTGACTCCTTCAAAACAGACTTGGCTGCCGAGTTATCTCGTCCGTTCAAGCTCGTTAAGAATATGTGAACGGGCATCCGCAATGGTGGTAGGTTCTCTCTTTCTCGGACCATGCGGAATAATACAAGAAAGGATCACTCTCTTTTCTTTTGAATTGAGAAGAGTATTCTCAGGCATAGGTTTATCACTTTTCCAGACCCGAGGGACTAAATTTACGGAAAAGGAACACCCAGTTTGAGCTTAGTTTTCTCTTTTTCGTGCTCTGGACCCAAACATGAAAAAGATTCTAAGTGTACTTTGTGTCTTTGTCATGCTCGTTAAACACTTAAGAACAAAGCAATGAGTTTATTGTTGTAAGCCCCATTTCTCGTAACCAAATGGATCTTTCCGAGTGATCTTGCTTTCCTTCACACTCATAAAACTCAAGCTATTTTATGTTGTTCTGGAAGGAGCGTTGGGTAGGTGGTAATTTAACCTTTTTCGGAACTTCCTGACTAAGTATGAAAAAGGTTCACCTTTTCTTCTTTGGAAGTTAAGAGAGTTCTTTTGTGGTTTGTTTTATACTTTTTCGGCCTCAGGAGACTAAATTGGACAAAAAAGGACCCCCCTGGAGTCTTCTTTGGAGTTTTCAGACTCTCTAAATGTGAAAACACCAACTGAGCATGTACTAGTTCGGGCTCATTAAATCCACGAATCAGTGACACTATCAAGCATTATTTTCCCATCTCTTCAAGCTTGTTAAAAAATGAAGAGGGAACCGAGTTCAATTTCCTGGACTCGTTAAAATTTAACAGGGAAGGTAAGGAAGAAGTTTTCTCTTGTTTTCAGTAATGGAAGCATGTCATTCTTGAACATAGCACTCTTTGTTTTCTGATATCCATGTTTCAGTGTCCACTTGTGTTCAGCTATCACTTTGAGTTTCTTATGTGTTCAGCTATCACTTTGAGTTTCTTACTCCTCCTCTTGTCCGTTATACCTAGGGAATCTGATCATGTCTCCTACATGACAGATAGGTCTAGTTGTTCTATCTATAAGTTATACGCTACCTTGGGTCATCTCTGTGTTGTGCTCACTGTTCAAGGACTCTTCCCAGTGTCTGATCTATAGCCTGATCCCATCATTGTTATATCTGTTATCTATTTGTATGTCCCTTATTTTTTCCTAGTTCCTAGTCACTCTTGTGATCCGTTGGAGGATCTATTGCCTTCCATATCACATCATGGTTCCGTTTCAGCACTTCTTGATGACGACGACCTAGAGATTTGACGATAGTACCTCAGGATTCACTTTCATCATTGGTGAATTCCTTTGCTTCAGTTGTTGATTATCATCTATTGATTGAAAAACTGTTGAATCCTTTCCATGTTTGACTTCAGCTTACCCTTATTCACATGGCTTGGATTGTACTGGTTCTTTGGGATCCTTTATGAAGACCTTCGTTCCTCACTGATGGACTAAGTTGCGCAAGATTATGTTCCATTCTTTTACACAGCTTCTAGATCTTTAAAGAATCATCATTATTGTATATTGTGGCTTCGATCCACCTTTGTAATATACGTGGTTTATACCTGTATCATATGATGTACTCAAATATTGTAAAGGAGCTAGTGTTCCAGTAAATTGAACATAGCATCCTCAGATGTAACTTTGTATCCGACATTACTATGTATTTGTTTCAGGTACTCTCTCTGCTCCATTGGATTTCTGAGTTCTTCAAAGATGTTGATTATAATGTATTTTGGCCATCGCTTCCTTCTGACCTCACACATTAGGGGGCATCTGTTATCCACCTGAATGGAACCTCTCCGTCCGAGTGCCGACATCCCTCATGTTGGCACACAAAAGGACATCTATGGATTGAGGTTTGCCCAAAACACTATAGATGAGCTTCTTGTAAATGACATTCATTATCCATCCAGTGGTTTACTTTGCCTTTTTAGATATGTCAAGACATATTCGCGACCCTATCCATATGCAACTCGCAGATTATCTGTGAGTGTTGGTGTTTGCAAGTCGCGGATGGATGTATCCGTGGGTTGCTCTTATAGAAAGTCGCGGATCATACGCGAGTTGTCCTTCTTGATACCCGCGGATGCCTATCTTTGACATTTAAAAATAAAACACGCCATTACTTGAGATTAGTTAAACCATTTACATTAATCTTCTTAACTGTCTCAACCTCCTCAACCTTCGAAACTGCCTTATTTTCATCCATATAAATACAGGCCTTACGGAGGGTTTTTGATATAGACTTGGAGAGCAAAGTCATGCTGGTGGATTTTATACAGAAGTATTTGGAGCAGTGAAACTCAGAATCCTTTGGTTGCAGAGGAGTCCTTGTCTCAGGCGTTGGGTTGTAATCTGAACTCTTTCATTGTTGATAATAAAGAGAATCCTTCTTCCATATGTGTCTCATGTATCTTGGTTTGATAAATGTTTATGTTTCTGCATTTCATATATGATTGATCTAACCTACTTATTATATATGAAACATCTTGTATCTGGAAGATTGACTTTTGACAGGTGAATGAGGAGCAACCTTGAAGATTTTGGAGGTGAAGCAGAATGGAAGAGGACAAGCAAGGATCGATCTTCGTTAATCGAGTAAGTCTTTCCTATCCTCCTATTTCCTTTACTGCACTCTAGAGTCAATTTTCTGCAAGTTGATTGAGTATGTTGGTAACCCCAGGCCTATAGTTATAAGGTGTCCATACCTGTACAACAATTGTTGATAAGAACAAGCTTGGGACTACATAGAATATGCTAAGATGATGAACCATTAGACCATCACTTGAGGGACTATTTGATGAACTCTTATAAACAGTTGAAGAAGTGTTTTGAAGAGAAATGTTGCAAATATCATGTTGGTGAATATATTTCTGAGGGTCTAGAACAAAATTTATCAGAAATATTAGGGAAATTATGAGGAATTATTAGAAAATGTCGGAAAAGATAAACATAAACTTGAATAATAATGAAAATATCAGATAAATATGCAACACAAAAAACTTGGGAGAAATCAGAAATATATGGAGAAATAGGAGATATTTTCAACACTGGGATTGCATGGAAATTTGTGCTCTTAACCATATATTGTCTCTAGATAAGTTTCTACCTTTAGACACTGGCACTGCAAAAATTTACATGAGCTAAATATATCACAATCCTTCTTCCCAAAGAAGTGGGAAATTCCAGTACCTTTACCTTGAGGTTTCTTCCAAGAAATAAACTGATACTTGTTTAAGAGAACTCAACAAATTGCTCCAAGCTACTTTTAGATGGAGCATCACCATCCTCATAAAACAACAGAGATCCATTACATACATGTAGTTTTTCCTATAAATCGAAACAAGAGTTTCTGATAGAAAGGAGTGATTGAAGGAGTGATTGCTAACGAAGAGTTAGCCAAGTCAAGCCAACCCCATTCTGTTCATAAGATATCTCCAATCATAAAATGGGACAAAAAAAATTTAAAAAGTACTAATGTCAAATGGGTTTAACCAACCTTTACATTTTAGAATTACCAAAATTTATTAAGAAAACAATCTAAAATTGAGTTGTCTCATAAAAGAGTAACACACCTCCTGCTGGCCACCAACTATGCGAGTGTACTTCTTATCATGACTGTGCAAGTAACCACTAGTATCAATGTGTTGTAACCGTATCTTTTGATCTTGCGTCCATACTTTCCCTCTTCCTTCAATCTCAAGTATGGGAGCATAATTAGGACATTAATGAGCACATTCTATAGTATGCACATATTTAAGAAGGTACACAGAAATGAATATCAGAACCTAACTAGGCTACAAGTTGAAAGTAGAATCAGTTCACCTCCAATAATATCCAGTGTTAGACTGATCATCTCCTCCAAAGTAACTAACCTGAAAAATAATGGTAGTCAATTGAACATTCAAAACCAGAAAAGAGAAAGAGGAAAAGCACATTTCAAAATACCATGTTTGAACTCAGTGGTAGAATCAACAGGGATAGAGAATCCCACACACTAAAGCATTCTAACAGGATGTATAAATCCAACTAAGAATAAGGGAGATTATCAAGATTAAAATTTAGTGACTGCCACCAAAATACCATTCTTGCATTTGGCTACTTCAAGTATAAAACCTCAGAATGCTTATTTGTATCTTATAAAACTAGCTACATTTGTGCAACCCTCATAAAAGCATGCACACGATATTTTCTCCTAACAAAATACACCCTTCAAGAGATTCCATGCAACCAAGTGGGAGGCTTCAACCTTACCAAATCAGAAACCAATGTCTACCAAAGTAGGTGATTGACAACATGCCAATACCACATAGGAAGATTTCACAAATGTTTGACATTAGACAGTGCCTTCCCAAGGATTATACTTTGGCACATGGGAATTTAATAGCATATATGCCATTTTTATCCAAATGTAACCAACATGAACAATACTTTAGTTATTTTACACATCATGCTTGTGATACATTTTTATCTTGATTCTCTTCTAGGCATAAGACTAGAGATGCATTTCACCCTCCCATTCACTACACTAAAGTTCAAAATACAACTTCCATTGTGCACTTTTAATTATTAGCAGACAGTAATATTTCTTGGTTTCCTTATCATGTTTTTCTAGGAGCAGCCTTTGCACTCAATCTTTGGATCTAGCACTATTGTACATAGAAGTCTCATTGAACGTTTTATTGTCATTTGTTGAACATTAATAAATTGTCTTATTATCCTATTATCTTATCTAGCTTTTATTGTCATGCCCAAATAACTAGAAAAAAAAATTACTCACCTCCAAGTTACCAGAAATAGGTGATGCATGCAAATGGCTGTGTAGCCATCTACGTGTTTTCATGTGTTGAAACTGAATAATTGTTTCGCTTGTAATCACATAACCTTGTTTGTCTGATGATTTGGGTATTGGTCTTACGATCTACAAATCCAGGTCCAAAATAAATTAGTATATAAATTACAAGTTTCAGAGAATCACTACTTTTGAATATTTTAAGTGAAAAACAGTCTTATTAGAAATCATTTTGAAATCCAAATTATCAATTTATCATACAGATTCATAGACAAAACAAAGATTTGATCTAATAGCAACCAAATGATATTTACCAATAGGCAGAGACAAAAAGAATCCCCTCCATATATGCAATCAAATTAACAATATAGGCTTCAACATCACTCTCTGTTGACTTGGGTATCTATAATATGAAATGCACTAATTTAGTTAAGCATGCTAAAACCTAATTGCATAGGCATATTGATCTGGTTTTAACTAAGACACACAATATTGCAGAAAGAACACAAGACAATAAAATACAGTGAAAACCTGATTTCTATTAAGGAGACAATGGTGAAAACACTGTACATTTACAACTACCATGGTGGAACCTATCATCAAGAAGAGATTTGCGACTGCAATCATTTGCAACAATCCCTTAACAAGGAGGCAAAAAACTTGTATGAAGACAACCTAGAGTGCAAAAACTCTAAAAAACATAAACCTTAATCCGAGGAGCTGAGGTGAAAAAAGGAAGGCCCTAGGAAACTGAGTGCAAATGACACATAAACTTCCACATATGTGTTCCAATAATTTAAACACAACTCATTGGGGAAATATCAGTTAATAATATTCTACGCTGACATATAATTGTCAGCTGGGTTCAGGCTAAAAATATGTTGTTTAGGGCCCTAAAAATGAGTCGACAGTTCAGGACCAGAAAACTGTCCAAAAATAGAGCTATTTCTAAGATGGCCCAGATCAACCACCTGGATCACATATAAGCATAGCAATAGCACAAGACAATCCATGATAAATGATAATGTATGAAATTCAACAAAAAGAATATAAGACCGCCCTAAATGGTTCGCAAGGTTTAACTTGTTGTTTTCAAGATAGTTACAATGGGTTTGTTTAAAAACACTGGTTGAAACCCTCAATTCTATTCATACCAAGATAAAACCTTTAAGGTCCTTCAATGATGGGAAAATTTCTTTCAAAGAGTGTCAAAAACTTCTGATTTGGGAAGGTATTAAAATTTGGCCCCTAATCCAACAAATACAATTCATTTCAACTGATTATACCAAGGCCTAGGCATTTGTACACAAATTATGACCTTGCTAGCAACAGGTAGCTTTTTTATATATTATATGTTCCTGCATAAAAATTATAACTCTCCACCTCCAACAACATATATTAGTATATATGCTAAGTGACTTGATAAAAGTTGACCAAATTTTGTTGCTTAATAGCAACTAATAAAGGAAATGCCTGAACCAATAAAAATAATTTCTAGGATGCTGCTATCCTATGGAGTATAATTTTGATTACAAAATAGAATATCACTAACCTGCACCTCAATCTAGAAACAAGGAATTATGATTACATTTGTTTTAGCAAAAAAAACATAATTCAAATCAAATAACTGCTTAACCATCTGATAGAGGTTCTTATAAAAAATGTAAGCAATTCTTGCAACACACAAATAAAAAAACTCTTTTTGGACAATAGAATCAGAATTCGGATGTATATGCCACCTAAATCATTGATACACACTTCCCATCAATTAGGCTAAGCTAGTAAATTGCAAACTTTATACACACTCTCCATCCGGTTAAACTAGTAAATGTACCCTTCATACACACTCTCCAATAGGTTAAGCTAGTAAATTGTACACGTACCTTGGCTACATGCAATTCCACAATTAATACTGTTAACTATTCATTTTTTCGGTCATAAAAAGGTTAGTATATTTTGAATAATCCAGGAATGTTATTAAGAGAACAAATAGCAAACCTTATTTTTAGTGTTTTCTATGGTAGAGCACATCTTTGTTGATTAATTTGAGAGAACAGTATATTCAGCTAGAACTTCAACAGATGGACCTGCCTCTAGAATGGCAAGAGATCGAATAAAAACAACACGAAAAGTTTCTGGTCCACCTTCCTCTGTTACAATCTTAGGAACTGGTAGTTCTATTTTGAAACTATTTAGATGCATTTAATCCAAAAATGGAATGCATTTAGCAGCATTATTTGTGTAACTGACTCTCTATCAACCATATATATTGTGCCTGCAAAATGCCCTTTAATATTGTTCAAATGATAATAATGAGGTAAAAATATTATACATTTCTTTTATACAAAGAAACATAATCCCAACATATGATGTTCATCAGATTGTGCTAGCTTCCTGGCTATCAGAGAATAAGCTATCAACCATATAGATTATATAGGACAAATTTCCTTTTAATGAAGCTGTTCAATTTTTGCACTGTGCTAGTTTCCTCCATCGCGACTTGTTACCCAGATGACTCAGTGAATAGAAGAGGACCCACATGTGGTATACAGAGAGTAGTAATTTTGTAAATTTTTGTGATAGTTGTTTGAGTCCTCCCCGAAAATTTTTTTAGGTCTTTGAAGTTTGTACTAAATAAGGGAAACTATTTTTCATGTTAAGGGTGGTTGTGAGAACAGTTTAATGAAATAATGATTTAAAAAAAGAGTCACTAATAGACTTGCCTTAATGTTAGTACATTGTGTTAGTTTTTTTTAAGTTATATATATATTTTTGTATTTCATGTTTTTCCAATAGTAAGCACATGTACCTGATGTCACATGGGAATGTGCACTTACCCTTGGGAGTGAGACTACCGAGGAGTTCCTTGTATAGTTTTACTAAGTATCGTGAATTACAGATGTTCCAAGAAACAAAATGAGATAAATTTTCCATGCTTGACTAAAGCCACCCACAATGGGGAGGGAACTAGATTCATGATCACCTCACAACATAGTTTGCACCCTGTTTTCTCAGTTTTATGAATTGTAGATGCCCCAGGAAATAAAAGCGAATATTCCCACAATTTTTGAAAAATTCAAGAGGATGGACTTCAACACCAATGGTAGCTGCACGAAAAAGAGAAGCATATGAGCATCTCCTCCAAACCGCAACAATTCATCTTCAGATAATATCTTGGAGATTCATTTAGGCTAGCACTTAGGGATGATCAATCCAATCTGTTTGTTATTATCAAGTCCTAGAAGGGGAAATACAAAATTAGTTACATGAGACCCCAACTATGTACTTAATATAGTTGGCAAATTCTCCACTCAGAAGAAATGAATTTGTTCATTATCTATGAGGAAAGACTGTCCATGAAATATTTAATCAAACCCCAACGAGATCGAAAGTGTTACCCCGATCCGAGATTAGCACTGTGTATAAAGTATCATCATATGAGGATCAATATCATGACCATCAACTGGAAAACATAACCCATTAAGCCCTAAAACTAAGAGGGCCATGACTAAGGACCTTTAAAACATCGATCCATGAAGCGACCTAATGGAACTAGTTATATTTAATCTAAATACCAACCACTTCAACAATAACTGCGGGTATTTAAATGTATCCAAGAGCAATAAAAAATAACAAAACTCTATGAACAAAATATTTTAGAAGACATAGAGAGACTCTAATATTAAAAACCAATATAAATACTATACTCACACTCATATTCCTTCTCAGACTCTTCGGTAAGATGATGCTTCACAAAGGTTGTCTTCCATGTTTCACAAAATTTCTAACAGTCAATTTAACTGATTTAAACAAAAAAAACAAACAAAGCTTAATATAAACCTTATTTATATCGCACCAGTTTCTCCTTCGCACAATGACGAGATTAAAGGTTGGACAATCGACGTGCTGACTAGGTAGATCCTGAATATAAAATAACCCTAGACAGATACTCAGAAAATAAACATACCAATGTTTTTAGAATTCAAACTAACAAAAAAGGGTTTAAAGAGAAACATAATGAGCCGTAAAGATCTATGGTGTACCATTTAACACGATCATGAGATTTTCATATATCCAATTGAAGGAGGAAACCACTGAGGCCAAGACCTTGAGGATCTGAGGAAAACAAAACTTGCACGAGAAGCAGAGTGCCCGTGGAGAAGGTGTTGTAATCTCACAGATCACATAAGGTTACCAATAATACATACTAAAACATAACTATAAATAAGACACAAGAGACAAGAACAGATAGGAAAATAGATTATATTAATGTAATGAGTTCATACAAGGCAGAGAACTGAACTGAGTTCTTGCTTGGCTCAACAACCTAATATATACAAGTTACAAATAGTTACAAAATAACTACCTGTCGGTTCGGTGAACCGACACGACTGTTAGTTAATTCGACTAATATTTCTAGTTAGTCAGCCAACCGACTAAGTCGGCCCATCGACTTAGTCAGCTGATCGACTAAGTCGGTCTTCATTCAAGTGGACTTCGTCAACTTGCTCCTTCTACATCTCCCCCACGAACAAAACGTTTCTTCACCTCAAAGAAACAGGGAGGTACAAAATTGGAAACTCTGTCGAATCAATCATACTTGCTCTTGCTGTGGACTGTGCAACCGGATGGTTGGTCTTCTCTGGATGCAGACTTCGACAATGGTTGGTGCTGTGATGGAAAGATGATGCTGAAAGTCGGTCCAACTCTGCAATGCCTTCTGGATATTGATTGTTAAGGTAGTGAGACTTGAAAGGATCGACATCTTTTCGGACATGGGAATTTCTGCGATGTTCTCCATGTTGGGACCCAACAAGTTGTTTTGCTCTTCTGCAGCATTGAGGAGTCATTTCATCTGTGGGCAGATGATGTCGAATTTCTCTAAGTTGGGAAGGGCCTGTTGAACCCACTGATGTGCCTCTCATTCCAGCTTCTGGAGTTTGTTGGTCTCCATCACAATCTATTCTTCAATGGTCTGCCTCAGTTCTGCCTCCGTCGACGTCCGGCCCTCCAAAGCCTGAATGCCCTGTCGCGCCTACCTTGTCTGCTGATAGACCTACCCATAGTGAGTAGTCCAGTCTCGTAATACTTCCTCAGTGACAACTGATTCTTCCATATGATCCTGTAGAACCTTGTATGCCTCCGAGAATGCAGTGTGCTGGGCCAGGAGCAGTCGGACAGTCTCCTCCTTTTGCTCTTCCTTAGTCTCTTGCATCCGGGTCTGGACGATCGATACCATTGTCTCGAAGAGCTGATATTCTCTTTCTAGTGGTCGATCTGTGTTGACTTCGATAGGGCCTGGTATCACGGTCTGTACTAGAGCTCTGCATCTGCCGAGAAACTCGACTTCTTCTGCATTTTTGGCTACAAGATCTTTATTTTTTCGATCTGTCCTTTTCTTTGACTCTTTGGCCACAGTTTTAAGGAGTTGGCTGACCTCTGTGTCATCCAAGGAACTTGCATCCCTCAAGCTAATCCGAAGACCGAATGTTCTATGATGCTCTTTCTTTTTCGGCTGTTTGTCTGTCTATTGCTCTTGGGTATCTGCAGCAGTTGAGGTTGGGTCTATGGTTGGTGGAATGGAGGTCGAGGGTTTTTCTGGTTGGTTAGGTGGTATAGAAGTCGGGGGTTTTTCTGTTTGAGGAGGTGGTATGACCACTTCCGGTTGTGAAGATAACGGTGGCTGTGATGGGTTTGGCTATAATTCTGGTGGTGGGGATTTTGACGGTGGTGGTGGTGGTGAAGGAGGTTGTGATGATGGTGGTGTTGGGGACGGAGTGGGGGTATGGACAGGGGTCGACGGGTTGGGTGGGGTGTGTTGTGAACTTTGGTCGGAAGAGATACCTGCTTCCGAAGGTGTAGTGGGTAGGTCATCCTAGGTGTCGGTGTTGATTGGCTCTGTGATAGACTTTGATGTTCCTATTACATCACCTTGTTGGTCTCGGGTGAATGTCGTCGTAACAGTTGCATAGGGATTTTTTCTTGCATAGAGAGGAGCTTGTGTTTGTATTTTCTGGGTCGACTTAAACAATCCAGGAAGTGTCGCGAAGAAAGCTTTAAGCTTAGCGTCCTGGTCAACCCTGGCTCTGAGTGCCTTCGGGATGGCGCGTTGATATTCATCATGGGGGCTGTCTGCCTGCTGTACTGGTGCTTTCTCCTCGACTATGGTTATCGGGGATGGGGGGGGAGGGGTCGACACAAGGTCGACCACATTTTCAGGTGTCAGTGCCATTTTTGCTTTCTTTGGCCGACCCTCCAGAGCTCCTGCATCTAGATACTGTTGAAACTGAATTTCAACTGATACTTTATTTGCATGGGCATCCTCGACAATGTTGACGGCCACGGCTACTAGTTCCTCCTCATCGTCGGATGAGTCAGCTAGAATAAGCTTGCGCTTACCCCTACCTTGTTGTAGTTTTTGGGCCTTGATTTTTTTCCTGGCGATAGCTATCTCCTTAGCTAGCTTCTTAATAATGCCTCTGGATAAAGCATATTCCAGGTCGTTTCCTTCAACTTCACCTGTCGGTACTTGAGTGGGGTCGACGGTTGCTGGAGCCGGAGGAGTTGTCTATTGTTGTGGTTGTACTGTTGGTTGTTGTTGTTCTGTCGGCTGGGGTTCGAATACCCTTGCAGTTGGAGGTTTGACAGTGATGTGTACCCTACTAGTGGGCACGGCTGGGGTATCCTCTGACACAAATGTGCTGATGTATAAGTTGAGCTCGTAGTCTTCTTCTTTTTCCTGGTCGGTGAGTGGCTCTATGATGGAGAAGTTGACCTGTTTGGCAGCCTCTGGAATTGGTATCTTTGTCTGCGCTTGTCGGGTCAACTCTCGGAAAATCTGGTCGACCGTCGGATAGTAGTCGAGGTCCTGGGCTTTGGGGTCCTGACCTCGCATGTACCATACTGATGTATGATCAAGTTCTAACTGTATATGAGACTCAGCAAGGAGATTTCGGCAGATGTTCTGGGGCACCCTCCACCTCGTCGTGCGAACCTTCAATTGCTGGAACCAGTTTTCTAAGAATACTTTCCCCTGTGCCAGCTCATGCAGGGTTCCTTTTTGTGAAAAGGGTTTAAAGCGGTGCATTTGGAACTTGGTCGGCTCCCGGAAGACTGGACTACCTTCCGGACAGATATGGTACATAACAATCCAGAGAATGAGAGAGGGGAATTTGATCATACCTCCCATCTCTTGGCATCTCTCGCAGATGGTTTTGATCATGTCGGCAAAATAATCTCCCCATCGGTAGATCCGACCGTCGGTTGCAATTGTGTCGACGGCCTCCAGCATCTCGAGTTTAAGGTAGCTGCCTCGACCAGCCAATGTAAGGGTGATTGCTATGATTTTAGCCACGATTTGTGGCGTCCTTGTCGCAATCTGTCCGATCATCAATCCTTTGGAATTATTGCCTGACGGTGAGCCCGTAAGTTCTTGGACTAACCCGTCTTTGATCCCAATAGGTACAAGGATGCCTTGGTTGGACAGACCCGTAAGCTTGGAGATAACATCCCCGGTGATATCAATCGACTGGTCGAAGTAGAATCGGCCGTTGTGGTAATGACTGATAATGAATTCAACAGCTGCTTATTTCGTCCCACTGAAGCTTTCCATCAGTGGTGCGTTAGGGTAGTTGAAGATGGAGCTCTTCCAAATTTTCTCAGCGGTCTGGGTCATTCTGTTGTCGACATAGGCCCACTCTTGGATCTCTGTCCAGAGTTTCTGGAATGGGCCCTCCTGTACCTTTGCGTTTTTTATGTTCTTTAAGCGGCTGATCAACGGGGTGTCCTCTGCTTGCAGCTCCTTTGCCTTGGTTGCGGCTCTGGTTAGTTTGGGTGCCATTGCGTTGGACTAGTCGGGGTTTTGACAGAGTTCTTGGTCTTTGGTCGAGTGAGATTGCGGGTACTCTGAGGGTAATGGGTGTGGTGAATGAACCTTCGACTGTCCATTATTTATAGGCATGGGTGTGGTTGAGTGTCGAAATGGGTGTATTAATGGTGGACTTGATAGTCCAACTGCAATACTTGAGTGCGACTTAATGGAGGATCTGTTTCGGCACTCGAGGCCATCAATGCGTGATGGGACTTTTGAAGTCGATGGTCGAGGTCATTGGTGAAAATGGTCGGCCTGACTGGTCGATGAAGATGGTCGATGATGATGATGTCGATGGTCGATGTAGTGAGTCGCTGTCATGGTTTGTTGTGTTTGACTGTATTGTTTTATTTTTGGGATTTTTTTTAGCTTTTTATGGGTTTTGATTGACGGTTAAGGTCGTTATTTGATTTTTTTTTCCAGTTTCTGTAACGTTTGAGTCGGGCTCCATTAACGAGCTTTTGAAATACTAGGCCCTGTAACGTCTTCAGTCGGACTGAACCGTTGGGATTTATTTCTTCGACAACGTAAGGTCCCATCCATTCTATGTGTAATTTCTTGGGTTTTCCTTTGACTCGACTATTATAAAGTAAAGCAAGGTCATTGACCGAGAGGTTTTTGGTTTTGATGTTACGATCATGCCAGGATTTCTGTTGTTGTTTGTGAATTTCGTGATGCTGGATAGCCATGATTCTATGTTATTCGAGCTTACTGAGTTGAAATAGTCGGTCCTTTCTTGCCTGTTCGACATCGACATGTAGTATCTGTGCAATAATAGGTGTCTGCTGTCGGAAATGTAGGGGGATGACTGCTTCTTGTCCGTAGACTAGTCGGAAGGGGGTTTGATCGGTTGACCATTTATATGTTGTCCTATATGCCCAGAGAACCGCATGGATTTTCTCATCCCAGTCATCTTTGTCGGTACTGCATATTTTGGTTAACCCTTTTGTTAGTGTTTTGTTGAATGCTTCAATCGCGCCGTTCGACTGAGGATGATATGCAGTGCTTCGTCGGTGGTCGATGTGAAACTGGTCGGTCAAATTTTTGATGGTTTTGTTGATAAAATGTGATCCTTGGTCGCTAATCAATGTGAGTGGGCATCCAAATCTAGTGATAATGTTTTCGTAGATGAACTTAGCAGCTACCTCACTTGAACATGTATCGACAGGTTCAACTTCTTCCCATTTGGTGACATATTCCACTGCCGTGATAATATATCTTGCACCTGATCATTTGGCTGGGATAGGAAAAGTTACTATGAAGTCTACAGCCCAAAGTTCGAATGTGAGACTAGGGTTTACATATATCAAGGGCATTTCTGTGCTCGGCAGAGGTTGACCAAGTCGTTGACATCTATCGCATCGACTAACAAAGTTTTTGAAATCTTTGTGGATTTTCGGCCACCATAAGCCCGACTGTTGGATTTTTCTTGTAGTTGTATCCGCTTGAAAATGTCCTCTGGCAGGTCCATAGTGTGCTTCATGCATGATTTTTTCTCTCTCATGGTCGAGTACACAACGTCTGAGAATGTCGTCTAACCCCATTTTGTACAAAAATCCATTGATGAGGCCATAGGGTGCAGCCTTCATAGCTAGGATTTGTTTCTTCTTGGTGTTCAGACCTTCGGGTGCTTGACCTGTCTCTAAGAACTGAGCTATTTCTTCTAGTTCTTTGGGTACTTCTTCTATGCGAAATAGATGTGCATCCGGAAAGTCGTCGTCGATTCTGGTCAGTTCCTCCCCTGTGTCTATATGTGATAGGTGGTCGGGTCCGACATTTAGCTTCCCTGGTCGGACCACTACTTCAAACTCAAATTCTTGAAAAAGAAGTAACCATCGACAAATTCTTCCATGATGAAGGGGTTTATTAACAATATACTTCAAAGCTTGATGGTATGTATAAAATATGAAAGGGTTGGCCAATAGGTAATGTCGATACTTTTAGAGGGCAAAGACCATACCTAGGGCTTCTCGTTCAGTGGTCGAGTAGTTCCTTTCAGCTTTATTTAATTTTCGACTGCTGTAGACTATAGGGTAATCCATCCCATCATCCCCTGGTTGAGTAAGGATGGCTCCAATTGCAATTCCTGAAGCATCAATATGTACATGAAATTTGGTCGACCAGTTTCACATCAACCACCGACGAAGCATTGCATATCATCCTCAGTCGAACAGCGCGATTGAAGCATTCAACAAAAAACTAATAAAAGGGTTAACCAAAATATGCAGTACCAACAAAGATGACTGGGATGAGAAAATCCCTGCGGTTCTCTGGGCATATCGGACAGCATATAAACGGTCGACCGATCAAACCCCCTTCTGACTAGTCTACAGACAAGAAGCAGTCGCCCCCCTACATTTTCGACAGCAGACACCTATTATTGCACAGATACTACATGGCGATGTCGAACATGCAAGAAAGGACCAACTATTTCAACTCAGTAAGCTAGAAGAACATAGAATCATGGCTAAGTCGACACGACTATTAGTTAAGTCGACTAATATTTCTAGTTAGTCGGCCGACCGACTAAGTCGGCCCATTGACTTAGTCGGCTGATCGACTAAGTCGGTCTTCGTTCAAGTCGACTTCGTCGACTTGCTCCTTCTACAGAAGGTCCTGAATATTAGGTTCCTGTTCCAGTGCATCTCATTGCAAAAACTCTAGACCCAATATTTTATATCCTTCTGTTAATGCTGAAACTTCACAATTCCTAGTTCCAACCCCCATCGAGGCCTTACTGACTTCCGTGAACTCATTAGTTACAAGACCATCTTCTACATACATATTTTTGGGCTCCTTGCATTTTCTATGTCTCTTGGGATACCCTCCTAGAATGTTTCCTTGCATAGTTTTGGTATATGAAAAATTTGAGATTGGCTTCAATTTTTGTACTCCCTCAAATATTTCCAGTGGAAGTGTTGGGGAAGCATTGATGGGCGTCACTGGAATTGTTGCAATGGCTGGTTGGCTTTATTTCTCACATTGAATTTCCCAAGTTTCCCTGGACAGCTCGTGCTTCAGGTTTGAAAGGAGATTTGAGCCATTTCATCTCCAAGACATCCACAACAACTTAAAAAAAACCACAATAGGTAATCAAGAAAAACACGAATAAAATAAAAACACAATAGGTAATCAAGAAAAACATAATAAAAGAAAAACACTATAGGTAATCAAGAAAAACATAGAAGGAAACAAACCTGAAGGTCTAAACATTGTTTCCATTCTGGAGGCACAGTGGAGACTCAACGTGAAGCTCAATACCAATATTTAACAGTTTCAATTTTTGTCCACCGACTCCAATCTCATCATCATGTTTAGAATTTCCTGAATTCCAACTCCATTTATCTTCTTAGATGCATCTTCAAGTATCTTCTTAGATCAAGACAGATTACTTATAAATCCAGTCCTCTTAGCCTAAGTCTTCAACACCGTAGGGTAGGGTTGTGATTTTTATAATGGGGTCAAGGGTTCCATTCTCGGTGGCCACGGCATCGGCCTGTTCTTGCCCTGCCCTGTAAATTCTCTGATCCATTCTCAGCTCCTCTTGTCTGCACTTACGTCATTGCCCTCAATAATCCAAAAACTGAATGAAGCTTCACTTCATTTTATAAAAACCCCTCGACCACGATATGAAATAGGGCATCCACCATTATCTAAGGTATATCCTTATGGTCTATGGCAGCGTTCACGTTCTATAGGTTATGTTGAAATCCAAGTGTAATACATGAAGCAAAATGGCCATCTATAATCACCATTGCTATAGACATATTGGTGTTGAGCGGTAAAATTATTTTAAGGCATTTTATTATTTTTAAGTATTTTTAATAATATAAATAATATATAGAAATATTAAACAATGTTAATTTCAACTTGTGATTACTTTCATTTTTTAAGGTATTTGGTTTTGTAGGAAAAAAATGACTAGCCAACAAAAAAAACTTTAAATTTTTGAAGATATGTCTCCAATAATTTACATAAACCTAATAAATGTGCTCCATGCCAAGATATCTTCTTGAATATATCCCAAGTCAACACCTTTTCATATAGTCCCATCCACTGTAACAATTTGGTTTTCAGAGGAGTAGTGTTTTTTCACAAAGAAATACACCACTTACTCTACTTCTTAGTCCTCATTCAAGAACATGGACTTGTATTGAAGGATTGTAGTATAATATTTAGTATGTTTCCATGACTAGACCAAGGTATCTTCCTCCTCCTTTAAGTAAATGAAACTCAATTTCAACTTGTCAATAAAAGTGTTTCATTTTTTAGCTTCATGTCTATCTAAACCCAACAAACCATCTTCAATATATCACCCATATTTCCACAAATGAGCTTTGTTTGAGGCTACAAAATAAGAAAAATACACATTATATGCATGTAATTATTCAATGTTTTATGGACGTATAATAAATCCACTAGTTCAACAAAAATTGGGTCACACTTCCTTTAAACCTAAAATGTTTGACATATATTATCTATAAAGCATAATAAGTACATCACATAATAATATAAAATCAATCCCAAAGTGTGAAAAATAAATTAATAATACTAAGGGTATCTACATACAATGCATGTTCATTTTATTTGTTCTCTCTAGACATAGTATCAAAAATGAAAAAAAGACAAATGGGGAGAAAAAGGGCGTATGACCATAAATAAGTATCATAAAATGAATCATATCCAACCCCCTAATCTCAAATACCCTAACCACATAACCCTTAAACCGCCTAACCATGAATCCCTTAAACCCTAACCCCCTATACCCCTAAGCCTCTAATCCACCTAAATGTAACCCCTAACCCTAGCTAACCCCCCTAACCCCTAAATCCCCTAATCGCTAAATCTCATAATGTGACCATAGTGACAATCTATGTATTCTATGCGTATTCTATGCACATATATACTAATCACCTAGCATAAACAATTAACAACTAACATAAACAATGAAGTCTTATACTAATATATGTATTCAATGCACCTACCAAACTTGAATGGACAATTCATGATCCACCATAACATATCATTTAATGAAAAATATGAAACTTGTAGTCAACATAAAAAGGAAAATGAATAGGAAAATAACAAGGACCATTTCATTCCGACAAGACAACTTTTTTTTCTTCAGGAAGCATAAAGGGCATTTCCTCTCATAGAATTTCCCCATCTATTATAATGCATGGATTTCATTTTACAGACATTATTTTTCTATTAGTCTCAATAGAAGAAGACCATTTACATTTGCATGAAAATTTTATTTAGTGTGTCAAACTCAACATTGCATGTCCTCCAAGCACTTACAAATCTTGACAGGATTATCTTTTGAGTTGAGAACAAGAACTCCATGTTATTGATGGATCTTCGACATCACTCAACAATGTTGAAGGGTTTCATTTTGCTCCTCCTTTAGCAAAACATATAGAGAATCAATGGCTTTGGTTTTATAAATTAGGATTAATATATAATTTAATTAATTTGTGTTTTATATAAATATAATAATTTGAATTTTATATAAACATACTATTTTATTATTATTATATAATATTTGTTTTAATGATATTTTTTGTTATAGTAGTATATATAATAAACTTGCAGGATCGAGAATGTTGGTCGAGAAGAGTTGTGCAAATCGTGAGTCAGGTGGGTGGTGATATCACATGAAAAATTTACCTGGACACTAATGCATAAAGGAGGTTTAACTTGATAGTGATAAGGAGAGGTCATCACTGCATTATACGTATCATATTCTGCGAGCTCAGGCTTGTAAGAGTTCGAGGAATCAAAATATTTACCTGAAACTTCAAGATGGGGTCGGGCCTCTACCTTTATTTCATATGGATCCGAGACTGGTTCTAGGTCAACACCTGAGTTTAATTATAATTGAGCCTTTGATTGGTTAAAATAATGTGGTTGGTGCTTCCAACGGTTCAATTATTATTGGATCAACTGCTACAAATTATAAAGGAACTGATCCTAGCGAAGCTACGTCGAATGGTGCAGCTAGTTCGATGCTCATTGATCATGATAGTTATATTGAAGTTATAAAAGCACCTCAGTATGGGACCTAGGACTCTTACATTGAAGGATCAAAAACTAGTTATGATGGTTCTAGGTATCGATATGTTACTAGTTCCAGTACCTAATCCTTAATTGTAGGAACCTAATTTTCCTTTGGCACATGCTTAACGGTTTGGTTCAATGATGCAGCAGGGATAAATATGGTCAATAACAAATTCATGCAATTGCTTTGTTGGATCTCTGAAGATCGAGGTGCATGGCACCAATATTACTAATAGAAGGTAGATAATTTACAAAATTGTAACACTTCATTGTCACAATTGCAATTTTCCATGACAATTAAAAATGACTAACATAAATGAGTAATTCATATTCTTCTAGCTAGTCATTTTTTATGTTGTGACTACATTAGTCTTTTTTAACTTGGTCACTTATCACCTAGTCCTATTTATAAATTGGTGACTAAATTAGTCATTAATTTTAGTCACTTATAGTTGGGTCAATCAAAATTGCTCATATTTAGTAGTAAATTACTTGAAAAATCTATGGTGACTAGAATTTTTAGTCACGTAGTAGCTAATTCCTCATTTTGTACTAGTGAAAATTGATAAATATCTCACAAGATCTATATTCAAAAGAAGTCCTTATGGTCTAAATATTTATGTCAAAAGCTAAAGTTAGGGCATATTTATTTTAGTGGTATATGCAGAAGATTTATCATCAAAAGGAGTGAAGCCAGTGTAATTCGAGAGATAAAATCTCAATCATGTAGTTCTTTTGACACAAGTAATGTTAGCCTCTTGAATTTTTTCTTAGGTGTATAATTTTGGCATTCTTATATCTAGTCATGTCTTCATTTGTTTACCAAGGTAAATATCATGGCACAAACTCTTGGTCACTTTCCCTTTTTTGAGGATGGTACCAGCATGTTACTTATGGAAAATGTGTAGGGGAGGTTAACACTCCATCCCACAACCACAACCACTAGATATAGATGTAGAAAAGTATTCATCGACTAAATCTTGACTGTCCTTTTTAATCCAGTGCAAAGAAGACTCATGTCTTCTAAAAAAGGCTACATGTTTATGTCTTGGCATTTTTTTTGTTTTAGTGGTTGACCTTGGATCTTTTCCTTGGACATTCAACTTAATTTTTCTTACAATATGAAAATTTTACTATGATTTAGGAAATTAATCAATGACCCATAGTTGGTTCCAATATATTGCAAATGAACCTCTCGGCTTCTTCAAGTTAGAATCATCTTTGTTCATTTTTTCTTTTCAGTTTTTTTTAATATATTTTATTTCTGTTAAAAACAATTGTTATTTGAAAAATTCATGTAAACTACTTGGAGATGAAACAAATATAGAACAACCATCAAAATATGGTTATTATTCAGGTGTTTACCCTTTTTGGTTCAAAGAAAATCTCTAAATAATCAAAATAAAGGGGCATAACCATCATAGAATCAAGCATGCAATATCCCATCGTGGGATAGAGCACATACTCAACTGAGCTGAGGATTTGCTTTGGAGCGATAATGGAGACCTAATCTTATACAACTTCAGTCAACTTCAACACTGATCATACCATATTGAGACTCCATTACTCTCTTGGAAAATATTTTAGCTTGTATTGTTTTCTCTAAAGATATGTGGGAAGGATAACCTAGAAAATTTTATTTCATCTCATTTGAATTCCTTATTGCATGATGCATAATGTAGTAGTAGATTCTAGTTTTTTAATTTTCCACTCATCCACTTTAATACTAACCTCAATTCCCCAAATATTTGGATATCCTCCACTTCCCTTTCTAGTAGAATGGAGAGAAACCTATTCTCTTCTCATTTATTAGTGTCATGATCAAGACCACAAAAATTGCTTAACTGATTCCCCTATGAAAGGTAGATTCAGTGGTGTAATTGTATCTCAAACTAAATATGCCAAAAGTATACTGTTGAAATTTAGCTTGCTTGAATGTTAATAGATTCACCTATGGAGGTTAACTTTTGAAATTATAACTAACAGTTAATCAAAATTGGATGATGAGTCATTTACAGAGAAAATACAATTATGGGAACCCTACTATACCTTAAATCAATGAGGACAAGCTTCTTCTTTGAATTAAGCTATATCTCTATATTTTTAATGAAAACTCCTAAAAACCCTAAATGAAAAAATGCTAAAACCTTAAACTCCATTCCTGGTTAACCTTTTATCTATCCATATGTCAATATATTGCTCTCACATTCTGATCCATCAAGGTCTTCTCTATCACGGTTTTATCTATCATTATTCTCAAGGTATGATCTATCCTTATGTGTTGCATTGTTGCTTATTTCACTCACTGTTATTTTAGTCCTGAAACAGGCTTCAAGAAAACCACTTATTCATTGTTGATATGGAGATGAGGATGTGGCTCAAAAAAATGTTGTTATGACCTACCTCATGCTTTTTGCTAAAATGGTCTTCAATAGGGGTTATAATTTATCAAATTATCGGTTACCATTTATGGTACATGGATGGCCTATAATATGCATATGAACTCTCTTTTTTTGTTATAACTTGTAGTTTTACTGTTGTGATTCTTGAATGGTTTTGATTCTGAACTCTTTTTTTTAATTAAATTATGATAATATTTTTATATTTTTATATTTGTTGTTTCCTTGCCATATCTATATCCTAGTGTTTCAAAAATATGGTGATTCCACACCCAGAACCGAATCTAAACCTAAATTTGAATCCAGATCTGTATCTATATTCTGGTAACTTAAGAAAAAACCCTAGTCTGTATTCTTTCTAATGCCACAAGTGGCACTCAATTCGGACCTTGCAATCTTCATATATCTTTTTTATTGAAATCTCTATCATGACTGGACAAAAACCACAACTTGTATAGAGTGGATCTGAAAGTTGTGAAACAAAGAGATCCAATCTACAAAGAGAGACATACAAAGAGATCCAATCCAAAAAATGAGTGGATCTGAAATCTGTGAAACAAAAATGATGAGATGACTAGTTTTGAAGGTGAAAAATACTCTAATAGAAAATGTTATGAACCCAATATTAAAAATACCATGATAAAATCAACATAGACACAATGCACACCAAATACGAGCATGGAGAACAGCTTCCAAATTTATAATAGAGATGAATTGCACAACTACTCCTTTTTCATGAGGAAAACCTCTCCCAAGTATCCCATCTATTTCCATATATCCAAATTCTAAGTCCATATATACAATAATGAATATATTGGCCTCCAAATATACATAATACAGATTCTCACCCATTGCATGTGTGGGTCCTCTATTAGGCCAATCCCTATTACATATACATTTAACCATGTAAATTCAACCCCTATATACACCCCATTAGTGTCATAATGGTTGACATCATGGTAAATTAGTCTCATTTATGGTTTTCAAGCCTTTATTACATTTTAGATGCTTCAAGACTAAATGCCATATTTTCTTATTGATTAAAATTCTCTCTTCTAACCCCTTGATTGGCTTTCACTAGTGCATGTCAAAACTAGTTTAAGCCATTAACCTAAATGTATAATAATTATGTGTTTGTATAAAAACTTATAGTGGGTCATTCATAATTTTGAGTAAAAGTTTTTAATGTGGTGAAATCATCCCTTGTGTCTATGGATAGGGTTATCCTCAATGATTTACCTCACTGTTGGAATGTTCATACAACTTTGGAAGTACCATGTACTAGAGAGGACACTGCTACTCATTTGCATATTAAGATGGTTACTAAATTACTAATTGTATGACAACCATCCAAAACCAAAGTGAAGTCAACTCAGATTCTTGCCAGCCACAGATAATATATATTACATTTTGTAGGTGTTTTATAACTATGGATGGTCATTTAAGAGGTCACATCAATGATCATAGATATGGATATAATGTGGTATTTTTGGTTAAATAGGATTTGGGTTGTTATGTAGCAGCAAATAAAGATTCCCAGTACATTAAAGCTATGAATGCTAACTATTGTTCGTTGGTTCATATTTAGGGACATTTGAGTGTTATGAGGCCATCATCTAGACATGTATTACTATTATCATATTTTCATCAGTTACGAGAAGCTCTTTCATTCTCAAATACCTATGATATAAATATTCCAAATTTGATTATCTTCAAAGTTCAAACCATTTTATGGTGCATTGGATATTTTTTCTATAAATTTTTTTTGGGGGATGACTTATATAAAAAAAAAATTAGGAGTATAAAAAGACATATTGAAGTATATGTAGTAAAAAGTTTAGGCCCTAATTCATTATAAATTTGGATTTATACCTTGTATAACTTATGGTTTTTTACTAGTCCAAAAAGTTAAAAGCTAGTATGGAATATGTGTTCAGGGTAAAATTGTTATGTCTAAAGCTTTAAATATCCAAATTGAGTGCCACCTATTGTGACCTAGATATTTAGATTAGCATTAACCTTAGATATTGAGAAGTGGAAAAGAATTGTTTGATGTCCTGTGCAAGTAGAGCTTTGCATCCTTTGGAAGGGTAGCAAGTCTGGGACTAATAATGGAGATGATCCCTTTATAATTGGATCAAGGATCAAGTGCATAAGTGCATAAGTTATCGCAATTAAATAAGTGTGAGAATATGGATATGGAATTTGGATTTTATCTTAAGAAATTTTATCCACTATGACTTCAATGAGTTTGGTAACAGTTTTTCCTCAATTAAAGTTTCTATATCATTGTAATTGATCTTGACATTTCCTTTATAGTTTGTTATTCTTAATTATAAACCTTACACTAAAACTTGCAAAATAGATTTTTCCTTTGGCAGGTGAATGCCTCTCACAAATTATTTGAGTTTGGCCTCCTTAACCATATCTATTTCATTTAGAAAATTTGAAGCAATCATTTCCACAATATTTCCCACAAGGCTCAACCAAGGGATACCTTCATGATCAAATTCCCAAGTAAGAGGACGCTCTAAGCACCAATATCCACATGAAACCATGAATATATAAATAATAATCCCTTGAGATTTCTTTAACAATCCCATTAAGGTATGACATGATCTCTAAGTAGAGGAATATACCCTCAAGCATAAGTCCCACATCCTCATTTATTGCTATATATAGCACCCAATATTTAATACTCATATTTGATGATAATTTCATACCCCTTGAGGCTAGGATTGAGCTAAGAAAATGAGGAATATTTGTTGCAAGACAGGAACTTCCTTAGACTAGGCCCTAATTGTAGCCCAAGAAATGAAGGTGTGCCCTCCTCTGCTCTGCAAATTGATGAAATATTCTCCCATACTGAGTTCACTTCAGTGTTGGTGGAGTGGATATTTCTAACCAAGCAATCAACAACAAGCCTATCAAGAAGATGAAGTTGCAGTTGTTGTTACATGATAGTGAATGTGTTCTCAATGTGTGATTCCTCTGTACTATACCTTCCTTCAAAGTGTTGACATCCTCACAAAATAATTACAACTTAAACCTAGGTTAGAAGAGGGCATGTTTGGACTGATTCTCCTTATTGTTTGATACTTATGCACACAATTATAACCCTTTACAAGTTGTGGATCCTAATCATATTCCTGCTAAAACAAACCTTCAAATAACAAATTCAGGACTGATTCTGATATTTTATGGGCATAAAATACTTGAGTGATAACTGAGAACAAAATTGATGAGGCTATGGTTCTATCACTATTGTTTATTTCCCATAATTACTAATTGATGATGCTTTGTTGTTGTTGATGTGTCATCTGATGCGATGATTTAGAAAATTGGTTTTATCACAAAACCCTTGTTGTAGATGATTTTCATAAATTCACATTTTAATCCAAACTGACAGAAAATGAAATTCTTGAGAAAAAATAAAAATAACAAAATATATTTTTTAAAGGATGGTTTCCTTAACTTATCAATTTATCTCACAATGGAAAATTATAAATAGAGATCACTCTTATTTGAACAACACATATATGTATCTCTCTCTGATCCAAAAGACAAAATCATGGGGAATTGATGGTATTGTTCTCTTTCTCTATTAATCGTGGATGTCTAACTTTGTCTAATTCAAAGGCAGCCACATGACTACATGGTTCAATTTATTCTTCAACATTCATTCAGAAGTTAGAAACTTAGTAGGGTTTGTTACAACTTGGAAAAACATTGCTAGGGTTGTTCTAACCTCATGACAACCTTCTTAGGGCACACCTATAGCACCCTAATTCTACAGGAATCCCTTGTAAGGGAATACACCAGTTAACTGTGGCATCCAACAATCGTAAGGGCATGATTTAGAGCACCAACAGGTACCGTCTACCCTATTAGGGCCTATACTCATGCATCGAGGATTTATTTTAGGCTACCAAAGTCATATTAAAAGAAATCGAAGGTCGACTCGAGAATCCATCAGGAATCGAGGATTTATCTCAGGCACTAAGGGTTTTGACAGTCTGCCACATGCTTGATATGGTTAACTAATAATCAAGAAATTCCTCCTACCCCATTCAATGGTATGCCTTAAACAGTCAACAACAACATCTTTAGTCAATGACAACATCTAATTCGGTCAATGACATTCTTAGAGTAGTAAATAGAATAGGTGAGGATTTGGTAAGGTTTGACATCATCATCTACAAGAAACTTCCTTTCTATCAATCTTCTCTTGACACCACTGGTCAGATCGAGCCCTAAACAGGCCCATCATTGCACTATTAAAGTCATTAAATTTCATATCAAGTCCACAGTTGGTCAACTCAAGTCCTAACATGGAATGCTTTTGTTCAAAATAAATCAACAAGGGTTATATAAGCACTTAACAAGACTATTGTTATTTCTCTTGATCACTGGTGATGAGATCATGTTGTTTCAACAATCCTAACTTTATCAATTGAATTTGGACAGTGGGATGCTAAGGAGTTTATATCTATTTCTCTTGATTGATGGTGATGAGATCATAAACTAATGGGGATACTATTGGATCATATTCAGGTTTTCAAACAAGGAGTTACGTTTGAGCCTGAGATTTGCAATCTCAAAATTATAATTCTTACAGTTTCCTTTTTAAGACCTTGAACTAAATGCAGAGCATTTCTCATGGTGATATGGATTATACAATATTCACAGTGCAATTTTACATAATATTTCTAAAATTATGTTGCACTAGAATTTAATTATCACAAGGAAATAACCAACGACCCACTACCCTCACAGTTGCACCAAGATTCTGTGATAATTCCATGCATTGAATTAACAAAATCGACATTGTCTTTGTTAGGGATAGATTATGATGCCATCTATTCAAATCTTCAAATATTTTTTTGTGAGAGAAGATTAAGTGGATAAGATCATAAAATTGAAGTATCATGGAAATTTCATGAAGCCCCATGAATATTAGCCAGAAAATTACTTTCATCTTGATTAATATTTTTCACGAAGGAAGACCAGATAGCCTTGGTGTTGTTCCTCACACATTCAAGGAACACTTTTGAAATACTGCTTTGGATAGTAGTTTAACCTTTACCTTTACAATTATTCTTATGCTCCATTATTCTTAAGTTTTTGAAATCTGCTTCTATTCTCTCACAAAATTTTATTTAAAGATTTGAATAGATTGATGAACTTTTCTAGTTTTAGTATAGCCTTTCAATTTCCATTTCCAGATTGGTAAACTCATATGGAATCATAAGCTACCCCTAACCAAAACAATGTTGACTACAATGTAGTGGGCAGGTGCACGAAGTTGTAGTGATGGATTTCAAACAAGCATTTCAATTGTACCTTCTAAGCAGAGGAGAAAGATCAACTACATGGACCAAAGTCAATGAGGCTTCAAGCATGTCACATAGGTGAATTGCAATAATGTTTACTAAATTTTGTGTAGTGGTTTTTTTGAATGATATCCTCATTTCAGCTTGATCAGGATTGTCATTAGAGGTTCGAGGGTTGATGACGCATACACCATAACAAGCAAGTTGTGGATGGTTAATTTAGGTGAAAGAGAATGTATTCTCAATACATGGTCTAGTGGACAAACTATGGAAGAAGAAAAATATATAAAAGTGTCACTCTATTCCATTGGAGATGTTATTAATGCATTACAGAGGAAACAACCTCACATACCTTATAGGTACTTGAACCTTTGAACTCCAAATCATGAAGGGGTCACGAAAATGTATATAGAAGTGTAATTTTCCATTACTGATAAATAGAGGATTGACTGAGGAGTAATGATACATGGAGCTTAGAATACATTAATACAACATTATTAGAACATCATTAGATTGTAGAAGGCCATTGGAGTAGATATCAATAAAGCATGCAGGCCTTATTTCTTCAGTCTTAAGTCAACGAGCAATTAGAATTGCATGCATGCAAAAATTAAAGTGAAAACCCTAAAAGTGACATGTTAACCCTAAAAACTATATAAGTTTAGTTGAACCAAAATGACATCTATGTTATTATTCATCTTTTTGAAAACGGGTTTTTGGAGCTCGGTGAGCTACTTAGGGTTTAAGGAGAATTGCCTTGGCCTAATTGAATTCGGTGGTGAAATATATCGACCCTAACCAATTGCTAGGGTGAATCATCCATATTCACCAATGTGTACATCTTTGCATCTTAAATCTATTGTTTTTAGGGTATCATTGGAGCCTCTATACAACTAGGCGTGTCCATCAAGACGAAATATATCCACCCTAACCAATTTCTAGAGTGAATCATCCAAATTCACCAGTGTGTACATCATTGCATCTTAAATATATTATGTTTAGGGAAGCGTTGGAGTCTCTATACAACTGGGTGTGTCCATCAAGATTGAACAAAACCTATCTTCACCCCCAAGGGCGCATTCATCATTATGAAGCATCATATCCCATCGTATCGTATCATCTTAGAAATATCATAGAGCTTCATTGAGACAATTTGAAGAGCATATCTAGTGCAGATCAGTGGATTAAAAGAGGGGATCATCTAGATCTCACCTTAGGGCTTCAATAGAGAGAAGTGTATTCATTGGAGCATGTATGAGCAACGTGAATGTTTAGGGAATTTTACACTTGGCACAAAGGCAAAAATTTCAGATCATAAAGGAAGTAACTTATCCCTAAAATTCCTTAATTATCTATAGTATCGATCTAGTAAGAGTGCTCCACTTAACATGGAGGTAGTTGTGGAGTATTAAATAGTGGAAACATATGACATGATAAATGACCTCAAGGTTGCATATTTACTTCCTTGCAAGCAACTATTTCACGGTACACATCAAGCTATTACAGAAGGCCATGATCTCTCTCAAGGAAGGAAGCATCCACATCAAGGTTACATGCTGGAAGAATCAATGTGGTTTAACAATCTGGACGCATATATCTACAACAAACATCTCTTACATGCAACATATTTCTCTCAAAACACAACTATTTTGGGTCTATATTGAGATTGTTCAAGCTTCCTATAAGCCACTTCCAACCCTATTCAAGTAGAGACATCTATGATGGAAGGAATAAATTCTATCCCAAGTGCCATACAACATCCTGTTGAGCGTATTTTTCAAGCTAGGCCTAAGTGACTTCAAATTTGATTATTTCCAGGAGATGCTACAAGAATTTACATACACTCCCTTTACTAATTCAGGGTTGAACCGTCTATAGAACGGTTTACTAGCTATTGGTATAATCATCATTAGTTTAATCTCATTGCTAATCAAAGGGGGATCACATGGTGCAATTGAAGGACATTACTACATTGAGAAAATTGTATTGAAGATTCAAGAATGCATGAACTGAGAAAGGCTACTACAAAACTACTTCTTGAATTGCCAAACTTCCAGGTGTGACCATTTCAAGCAAATTTGATGTAAGAAGGTTATTTAAAAATATTGCCCTAAATTCTACAGCACGTTGTGTATTATTGGATGTTGGTAGACAAGTCTTAATACAAAAACTTCTTTGGTCAATATAGTGTTGTTCATATCTATACAATGATATATTATATTGCTAATTGTCTTGCAATGCCATGAGAAAACCATAAATCATAAACCAACAAACCCTGTCATTGATATATGAAGTGTCTAACAAAAAGAATTAACCAACGAAGTCAGTAATACACAATCTGGGACGGGAAAAATTAAGATGTACTAGTACCATACCGAAGACATTGCTGCTCTTGAGATTTTTCAGCAAGAAGTCGGCAGAAGGTGTAGTCAACCCTTAAGTATCCCGTCAAGCCGCAAAGGAGAAATCGCATACACCCATGAAGATAAATCGCATATAACCCCGTGAAGAGAAATCACATACAGTTGTGAAGGATAAATCGCATGCAGCCAATAGAAAAATCATGGGGAAACAAAAATTGCAAACAACCCATAAAAACACCTGAAGGTAAGTGGAGAAGCTTCCAAATGGCCACATAAAAATATAACCTCATCTATTTATAAGGTTGAATGGTAATATATTCATGTTTAGGTCCACATTAAACATAAAATGGTCCAAACCATAAAAAAATAAAAAATGGACCAATAATATAAAATAACCCAAATCATAAAATAAAACTTTGACCAATAACATAAAAATAATCCAAACCATAAAATAAAAAATTTGACCAAGAACATAGTATAAAATAATACAAACCATAAAATAAAATTTTTGACCAATAACAGAATATAAAATAATCCAAACAGTAATCATAAAGTAAATGTCTTAAATAATTCAAAGAGTAATCATAGTCAAAGGTGCACACAAGTGAGAGTGCTAGGACCAAGTAAGAATACGACCAAGAGTCAACAACCACACGATCAAAGTAAAGGTGGACAATCATCCAATGACGATGGTGATGATGATGATGGTGATGGTAATGATGGTGATGATGATGATGATGATGGTGATGACGATGATGATGAATATGGTGATGATGATGATTATGATGATTAAGATGAAGATGGTGATGACGATGAAGATGACGATGATGATGATGATGATGATGATGATGATGATGATGATGACGACGATGACGACGACGACGACGACGACGACGATGATGATGATGATGATGATGATGATGATGATGATGATGATGGTGATGACGATGACGATGATGATGAAGAAGAAGAAGAAGAAGTTGATGATGATGAAGATGTTGATGACGAAGATGGTGATGACGAAGATGATGATGATGATGATGATGATGATGATGGTTATGAATATGATGATGAAGATGGTGACAACGATGATGATTTCCTATTTCATGATGAAGATGATGATGAAGAATGCGACGATCTCTCCAAACCACCAACACTAAACATCGTCGGTCTTCCTAGGTATCTACGTCGGATATCATACAACGATGATGATGATGACGATGATGATGAAGATGATGATGATAATGGTGATGACGATGATGATGATGATGATGAGATGATGATGATGATGAAGATGACGATGACGATGATGAGGATGATGATGACGATGATGATGATTATGATGATAATGAATATGAATATGGTGATGACGATGAAGATGATGATGATGATGATGATGATGATGAAGATGGTGATCACGATGTTGATGTCCTATGAAATGATGAAGTTGATGATGATGATGATGATAATTGAGTCTAGAAACCCTCCCACACCTTCAATGCATGTGTCTAGTATAACCATGCCAAATTTCAGACCAAGCCGACACATATATAAAAATTTCAATGCTGGCCCCACATAGCACATTAATTAATCTATAGGTATGGTTTTTGTTGCTCGGATTGTTAGTGTCAGTCATGTTTGACGATGAAGATGGAAATGATGATTATATTCATTATTTTGGTATGGAAACCTGTGTCATTTTTCTCGTACTCGACGTACGTTTCGGCCTTCTCAGCACAGTCCACCATTAGGAGGTGTGAGAGGATTTGAGGCAATTCTATAAAAGAGCAATGGAATACTATTGTTTAACCAAGGAGTTCAAGAGTCTATCCAATAATATCTTTGTCTCTTAGTTTCTATGTAAGAGGTTTCCAAATTCCACTAATAACCAGACCATCATCTCTATTAAAATTCTTAGGGTGCTTTTCAATTTCCACTGCCTCTCAAATGTGTCTCCTCATGTAATGATCTTCAGTGGCTATGACTTTGGATTGTTCAATGCACATGTAATGGTTTTTCTTGATGGAGTGTTCTGCTACCGTAGAGATTTTTTTCTGTTATGCATTATGTCCAAACAATTCTCTTTTAATCTTACTTTTATGGAACGCCCGGTCTCACCAATGTATAGCTTTCCACAAGAACAAAGAATAGAGTAGACCCCCTTTTTTAGTTTTGAATCCACCGAGTCTTTAGTCTTATCGAGTAAGTTTCTCAACAAATTTGGAGGAGAGAAGATAGTCCTAATATGTTTTTTCGTTAGTACCCTGGATATCCTGTCTGTCATTCCATGAATGTATGGTAGGAATATTACCCCTTTGCTTTCATCCTTTTTTTCTAGGTTTTGAATCTTCTTTTCCAAAGATTTCTTGAAGGCTCGATTTATGTCCCCAATGTTGTAACCATTATCTTGAAGAACCTTATGGAGATGATCCAATTCTTTGTCAAGATGTTCATTATCCACAATTTTCACCGCTATGGTGGTGAGAGTTTTAATGATACCAATATTTTGAGAAGGTACATGGTGTGAAATTGCATGAAGGTATTTGTCAGTGTGTGTCTTTTTTCGGTATACTTGGTGGGAAAGAGAATCATCGTTCTTTCTTGTGATGAGTACATCAATAAATGGAAACAAATTATTTTCTTGAATCTCGATTATGAATTTGATATGATCTTATTAGCTATTGAGGTGGTTTAAGAAACAATCCAGGTTATCCCTCCCATGCATCTAGATGATGTTAATTTCGTCTACAAATCTTTTCCAATTCCTTGGTTTTAAGGGCCAGGAGTCAATGGATTTCTTTTCAAAGTGTTTCATGTAAATATTGGCCACTACAGGTGACAAAGGAGATCCCATCGCCACACCATCAGTTTGTTCATAGAATTCATCCTAAAAGGTAAAGTAAGTAGATTTTAAACAGATTCTGACCATGTTTGTTGTTTCATCATTGGTAATATTACTTATAATCTTGATGGCTTCTTTAACGAGAACCTTGGTGTAAAGTGAAACCACATCAAAACTAACCATTATTTCATTCTCATATACCTAAATATCTTTAATTTCCTTGACAAAATGTGAAGAGTCTTTAATTTAAGAGAATGTCTGACCTACTAATGGCTTGAGAGTTTTTTACATGAATTTCGCTAGTTGATAGGTTGGCGAGCCAATAGTATTCACGATTGGTCTTAATGGAGCTCCCTCTTTGTGAATTTTGGGCAATCCGTAAATACTTGGGATGATTGTAATTTTGGGAATAATCTTTTTCTTCACAGCTTCATCCCATGAGGATGCTTTTATCGCCTTCGTCACCTCCCATATTATCTTGGCATTGGGGTCTTTGTTCAACTTCTTATAGAACCCCCCATTAGTCAAATGATCGTGCATCTTATCCTGGTAAGATTTGGTGTCCATGCTAACCATTCCATTACCCTTATCATCTTTCATGATGCGGATATCTCTATTTTCTTTTAAATTTTTCAAAGCGTTGATCTCCATCCTGCTAAGGTTCGACTTTGGTGCTTTTTTCCTTGATAGAATCTGAGCGTAGTACTGGTGTGCTTTGCCTGCTTCCTCTTCTGGTAATGTCAAGAACACCTCTTCAATAGAGCATATTATTCTCTCCTTTGGGATATTCTTTGGGGAAACGACAAAGTTCAACCCTTTTTTCAACACGTTGATCTCTTCCTTATTCAGAGTATAGCCAGAAAAAATTATGATCTCATTATCGTGCATGTTATCCTGCTTCTTATTTGGCTGATTATGTAATGTCTTAATCTGCGTGGGTTCCTTTACGTTATTATTGTTAAGCATGTCCCCCAATATCATATTCTTCTATATCTTCTTCTACGTGGAATATTCCATGGTTTCCTTCATGTTTTGCTTAATAGGTTGATTCGGCGTGGACGCTAGGGTTTCTTTCACATTGTTCTTCAACATATTATTCATGCTATTCTCCATCTCTTTCATGTTTTGCTTATTGGTCTGATTTTGCGTGGAATTTGTCAATATCATATTCTCCTTCTGCGTGGAATTTTCCATGGTTTCCTTCACGTTGTTCAACATATTATTCATGCTATTCTCCAGCTCTTTCATATTTTACTTATTAGTTTGATTCTGCGTGGAATTCGCCAATATTGTATTCTTCTTCTGCATGGAATTTGCCATGATTTCCTTTACGTTTTGAATTTGCATGGTTTCTTTCACACTGTTCAACATATTATTCACGTTATTCTCCAGCATGGTTTCTTTATTATCTTCACATTTTTCTTTTTAGGCTTCGCTTGGGTTTCCATGCTATTCTCCAGCATATTGTCCTTCATTTTGTTTTCTTCATTATCCATTTTTGGCTGGGGTTTCCTTCGAATCATTCTCCTACGTGTTATCCTGTGTCTCCCTCCCTTGATTATACAACCTGTTAAACTTTCTGATCTACGTGGATTTTGTTTTTTGTAGGGTTTTCTCCACCTTCATCACCAGGTGTGAGTTGATTCTCATCCAAAGATCGTAGTGAATGGAACTCGAGAGTTTCATACGTAGGTCGTAGTATTCTATCGACTAGTCTTGTAATCTTTTCATTATACGCTTGATCCCCCTTTTTATCAAGTCCAAGCTAGCGCGGGTGAATATGTCTACGTTTTTTATATACAGATGGTGAATGATTTTGGTGAAATATGGAATAGAACCTATAGATCTACGGTGTTTTAGAAATGTGAGCATTCCAGTTCCTTTTGACAACGCCGATGACGGCGATGATGATGATGATGATGATGATGATGAAGATGTCGATGATGATGACAAGGATGATGACAACAACAATGATGATGAAGATGGTGATGGCGATGAAGATGGTGATGACGATGATGATGACGACGATGATGATGATGATGATGATGCTGGTGATGATGATGATGATGATGAATATGATGAAGATGATGATGAAGATGGGGATCACGATGTTGATGTCCTATGAAATGATGAAGATGATGATGATGATGATGATGACAATGATGTTGATGATGATGATGACAATGATGTTGATGAAGATGAAGATAGTGATGATGATGATAATGATCACAATGGTGATGACGAAGATGATGATGATGATGAAGATGGCGATCACGATGTTGATTTCCTATGAAATGATGAATATGATGATGATGATGATGACGAAGACGATGATGATGATGATGATGATGATGATGACGACGACGATGATGATGATGTTTGATGATGAAGATGATGATGATGATGACGATGACGATGATGATGATGATGATGATGATGACGATGAATATGGTGATGACAATGAAGATGATGATGATGATGGCGACGACGATGATGATGATAATGATGACGATGATGATGAAGATGACGATGATGATGACGATGATGATGATGATGATGATGATGATGGTGATGGTGATGATGATGATGATGATGATGATGACGATGACGACGATGATGATGACGACGATGCTGATAACGAAGATGATGATGAAGACGATGATGAAGATGATGATGAAGATGATGATGAAGATGGTGATCATGATGTTGATGTCCTATGAAATGATGAAGATGATGATGATGATGATGATGATGATGATGATGAAAATGACGATGATTATGATGCTGTTAGTTATGACGATGACGACGACGATGATGATGTTTGAGTCTAGAAACCCTCCCACGCCGTCAATGCATGTGTCTAGTCTAACCATGCCAAATTTTAGATCAAGCTGACACACATATAAAAATTTTGAACATTGGCCCCACGTAGCACATTAATTAATCTATAGGTATCGTTTTTGTTGCTTGAATTTTTAGTGTCAGTCGTGTTTGACAATGAAGATGATGATGACGATGACAATGACGATGATGATGAAGATGAATATGGTGATGTCGATGATGATGACGATGATGGTGACGATGATGATGACGATGACGACGACGATGATGATGATGATGATGATGATGACGATGACAATGATGATGATGACGACGATGATGATGAAGATAATGATGATGAAGATGATGATGATGGTGATGATGATGATGATGATGATGATGAAGTTGATGATGGTAAAGATATTGATGAGGAAGAGGGTGATGACGAAGCTGATGTTAATGGTGAAGATGATAATGATGATGAAGATGGTGATGAAGATGGTGATGACGATGATGATATCCTATGACATGATGATGATGAACAATGCAACAAGCTCGCCAAACCATTGACGCCAAACACCATCGATATTTCAAGGTATCTACATCGGATATCATAAAACAATGATGATGATCATGATGATCATGATGAAGATGACGATGACGATGATGACGATGATGATGATGAAGATTGTTGAAATATTGTAAATTCAAAGAATATTCTATATGTATTTCTTTGTGGTCCTCGATGGTCCTACCGGGAGAACCACTTGTATTACTTTGTACCCCAATGCTCCTAATCGGAAGAAATAATAAGAGTCATGAGGCAGTCCCCTCTAATTCTAAAGGTGGGTCATTAGCACCCCAGTTTGATTACTTGAGCCTACATGTGTAACTCAAGCCTACATGATTAACTCGAGCCTACATGACAGATGAGTTAACTTAAGTGAACGGATGAATATAAATAGAGGTGTAGTGCTCCTCATTTGGAACACACACACTCACTTGTGTATCGCATTAGTAGAGAAGAGAAGTAGCTGGAGAAGGAGGAGGATCAGGCTTTGATCTCCTTGCTGGTTTTATCTTTTTGGGGCATCTATATTGAGGAATATTTTGATGGGTTTTTCCCTTTAGGGTTTTCCCAAGATAAATCTTTTTGTTCCTTTTTTATGGTTGTGCTTGTCTATCTTTCAGTGATCCTATTTATATACTTTTTTTATGAAAATGAAATGAAGTACTGATGTCTTAGCTAAGCATATGAAAAGTTAACATGGTATCAGAGCCACCTTGAAAAGAAGACATTGTGCAGCTACAGAATCTAGGGATTATTACTTTTTGGTTCTCTCTCCACAATCGATCAGCAAAAGAAGGCTAGGCTGACTCTCCATTGAAGGGCACATCTTTCTGTTGAAGCGGAATTCAATTCCGAGCATCTTCAGTTTTCGGTGTGGGAAATTAGGGCTTCTTGCAGAAGACGAATTTTTGAGTGAGACCAACATAGGATTTCTCTCCTCATCAAAATCGAAGTTTAGAGACCTAGATCAATATTTTTGGTTGGGTGAAACTCCAGGAAAGTCAAACCCTAGTTTGACCTAGATCTAGAAAAACCCTAAATACTAAAGCTGCTAAGTTTTTGTATATTCGCTACATCCCAATATTGGTGAAGGTTCAGGAGATGAAAATTTCAGATACCGAAGCTATAATATTTATGAACACTCTATCCAAAATTCAGCCTCATATTCGCTATATTCTAGGAGATATGATCCCTCCAAGTTAGGGTTCCAGCCTCTTCCATAATTCATCCCTAATCAGGACACCTGGGGAAAATTGCTATAGCTTGGGCTACAGAGGTCCAAATGGAATTCCTGAAGATTTTACAGAAATAGCACGGACTTTAATGTATGTGGTTTGAATTTCAGAACCTGAAGATGAACTAGTGACACGTGGAATGCCATATAACTTCATTGTTCTGAACAGTTCTGTAACAGGTCACCTTGGGAAAATGATCATAAATCCCAATTGGTGAAACCAATTCTGATGAAACCTATGGTGTTGGATCCGGGACATGCGAGGTTACCTCAGTGAAAAATTGCAGAAACATAGGAGTAGTAAATTCATATATATAATAGAAATAGTAACAGGAATTTCTGTAGAATAAATTGGAAGACTAGGGCTTCCTGTTCCGGGAGCTTCCCTCCACTGTTTTCAGAAAAGGAGTACATTGGATAGATCCATTTGAATATATCTATATTTCTATCCAATCAGATCTGAAAGATTCCAAGTTTTGAAAATTAGGGTTTCTCTGACAAACCCTAGATCAGCCAGCTCCGGAAGCAGGACGGACACCTGAAATCGGTAAGATCTAATCTTTTGCTATTTGCATTTGAGGTTCTCATTTCAAAGTGATATATCACATCAACTTGATGAAAAGATTGGTGAATTTGACAACTTCCAAGCATGGAATTATTTGATCTCTCTGAAGAAAATGAATTGGACACCTTCATGAGTAGAGAGGTTCCAGTTCCAGAAGGAGATGAGGCTCAAAGCCTTACACAAGAAGAACTTGATTAAGGCCAAGAAGATCATTGTTGATTCAATCACGGATCAACTTCTACCACAAGTTTCTTCCCTAAAGATACCGAAGATGTTTGATTCCTCGATCAAGCTATTTGAAGATAAGAACATAAATCAGAAGATGGCTTTGAGAAAATAGTTGAAGAATGTGAAGATCCAAAATGCAGAACATCTTGAAGCGGTAGAAGAAGAATTGGAGAATGCAGAAGTGGTGATAGCCACCTTGAATGGTCTCCCAGGATCATAGAATTCATTCATTCAAGGAATGTGTGCCAGAAGGAAGTAATTACTTTCAACAGACTCTGGGAAGAAGAAGAAGCTCGACTCATAAGAAGAGAAGAAGAAGATGGAAGCAATTGAAGATCAAGCTCTCACCATTCAAAGAAGATCCCTCAAGTGATGAGGAATGTCAAGAACTCAATTCTTAAAGAACCTCTTATCCATCTTATCATTTGGATAAGAAATGATGATGTCATGAATGAAGAAGATTATGAAGTAGAAGGATCAAGAAGGAGCCTACCCACGAAACGAATAAAAGATAAGTATTCAATTGTCATTGCATGATATTGTTTTGTTATGCATTTGATTGTATTTAGTTGATGTGTTATGCTTGATAGATTGTTTGCATTAATGACTGTATACTACTAATATGATTATGATGGGTAAGTAGCTCATGGTTCCATACAACTCTCCATTGCTACTTATCAAACCTATTTGTTGACATATTGGATTAGTGCACAATCTCAATGATGTCATGATAAAGATGGAAGACATCTAGAAAGTTTTCATGAGACATGGATGAATGTTGTATTGGCTAAAATAATTTGTTGTTATGCATATGTTTTATAGTTCTAACCATGTAACTGGTGCATTTGAATTGTAGGAAAGGTCCTGTACAACCTCCTACAAGAAAATAAGGATGAGACTTGTTCCGAAGAACAAGTGATGACAATTCAAGATTCACTCCAATAAACATGAATCTAAAGCTCCCAGGGTCAGAGACACCATGATAGAAGAAAGAGCTTTAGAGAGCAGTAGATCCACCTTGAAGGATGAATACCACCATGGGTATGAGAGATAACTCAAGATGAAGAAAATAATGCTATGAAAGAAGCTATGAACAAAGAATAACACTTGATCATGGGGAATGATGTATACGATATGATTTCAAGACATAAAGGGAAGTATATGTCAAGCATAGAACCACCTGTACAGAATGAAGAGGAAAGATGATACTCCACTTCAAGGGGAGTGACTACAGAAGATATCTGAGTTCGACATGGTATGTCATGATGGACATCTTCCTAATGGATCAAGACTTTACCAAGAGTAAAGTGGGTTCCAACCTTCAAGGTTGAATGCAGAAGACTAGGATATGTTGATGACCTGACAAGATGAACTCATGAAAGATGTTATGATACTAGAATGATGTTTGGGATATAATACTCAAACCAGAAAGCAAGAATGTGGTATCTTCCAAATGGATCAGTAAAATAAAATATGCTGCTGATAGAAGTAAGGAAAGACTTGTGGCTTCTCTCAGAAAGAGGAAATTAATTCTGAAGAGACACTTACTCCAAGAAGAAAGGTATAATTCCTTCAGAACTATCATGGTAGTTTCTTTCATGATGAAGTAAAGACAAGCCTTCCTTAATGGTATGATTAAGGAAGATTTTTACATCGAATAGTCACAAGGATTTGAAGTTGAAGACAGATGGACTCACGTATGCAAGTTGAAGAAGGCCCTCTATGGTCTGAAGCAAGCTCCCAGAGCTTGGTATGGAAGAATAGATAGTTTCCTAATGAGCATGGGATTTGCCAAGAGTAAAGTCGATCAGAACCTTTATCTCAAGGTTGTAAAAGATGAACCTGGCATCTTGTTATTATATGTGGATGACCTATTTCTGACAGGGAATGAGAAACAAATTGTATAATGCAAGAAGAAGTCTGCTGAAGAATTTAGACCTTGGTCTAATACTTTATTTCCTAGGTCCAAAAATACGAAGGAATCTTTCTCAATTAGGGAAAGTATGCAGTGCAAAGTTTGAAAATATTTGATATGTTGGAATGCAAAGTCATGGCCACACCCATGGACTCCAACCTGAAGCCGATGACTCATCAGAGTTAGTGGATGTGACTCATTATAGACAGATCATTGGGTCATTAATGTACTAAACAAATTCTAGACCAGACATTTGTTTTGCTGTGAACACCTTAAGTCAATATCTTGTTCAACCAAGATGGGTTCACCTAGTAGCCGCAAAACATGTGATGAGATATCTGAAAGGGCCTATAGACTTTGGCCTATACTATGATGGTAGCCATGAGTATAGATTGTATGGCTACACAGATGCAGATTGGGATGAAAGTATCTCAGACAGGAAAAGCACATTAGGTAGATTCTTTTGTTTGGGGTCTGCTATGAGTTCATGGTTTAGCAGGAAACAGTCTAGTGCTTCTCGTAGCACGGCTGAAGCAAAATACAAAGCAGATTGCTCTACAAAGTTGTGAAGTCACATGGCTTCAGAAGCTGATATGAGGTCTCTTTGACCTGAAGATGGATACTACAATGATTCTATGTGATAACCAGATTTGTGATGATAGAGAACCCTGTGTTTCGATTGTAAGACATAGAAATCTGGTATTTCTACATACGAGATAAGATGCAGATGATTATGTTTCAGTATTTACATACTGTAGATGCAGATGATGATGATTCCGTATTTCTATACTGAAGATATAGATGATGATGCTTTTAGTATTCACATACTGGAGATACAGATGGTGATAGTTCATTATTCACATACTGAAGATGTAGATGATGATGGTTTGAATGATGATGTACTAATGAAGTCTCTGTCTCGGGTAAAGTTCGAACACTTTCAAGACAAGCTTGGTGTTGTTAGAAAAGACCTTCCTCAAAAGGGGGAGTAGTGATGTTGCAGTGGGATTGTATCATCCCGGGACATTTGTCCAAAAGTGATATGGTGACCTCGGTCCTCGAGAATGAAGAGGGATTGTATCATCCCGGGACATCTGTCCAAAAGTGATCCGGTGACCTCAGTCCTCGAGAATGAAGAGGGATTGTATCATCCCGGGACATCTGTCCAAAAGTGATCCGGTGACCTCAGTCCTCGAGAATGAAGAGGGATTGTATCATCCTGGGACATCTGTCCAAAATAGATCCGGTGACTTCGGGCTTCGTGAATGTGGTGGGATTGCATCATCCTTGAACTTCGGTTCAAAATGTATCCGGAGGTCTCGGCCCCCGTGAATGTGGTGGGATTGCATCATCCCTGA
>LPNX011038680.1:1066388-1090753 GCA_001517045.1 Pseudotsuga menziesii
TATTCAACACTTTTTATAATATAGCAAAAATAATAAGATAGGCTTAGTAAAATATTTTTCAAACTCTTAAATTGAATGCATGGTTTTATCTTTCAATATCCATCGTTAAATGAATCAGAATTGCCAAGTTGAATAATTGAATCAAAATTACCCATTTATAAGGTGTCATCAATACAATAATCAGCCTTCCAATTTCAAAACAAAACCACATAGTCGAATAATAAATGATTGGATAAGAAATCACTACTAAGTTATGACCAATTATTAACACTTATCCACTCAAAATAATAATTTCAAAATAGTGATTTTGTCAACTAATCCATATTTCACAAAGGTTTCTTTAAAAACATTGAATTTCATGTTTCAATAGCTTCTGGAATGTTACCATTTCAATAGCTGTTAATTCTTTAGTTTTTCCATATAAAATTCAAACATTTCATCAAAAATAAAATATAATTTTATTTGATGAAATAATGTTTTTTAAAGGCTGTTGGGTAGGGGCACAACAGAGTCATATCCCATCTGAATGCTAGGTCCTCTTAATAGTGTGAGGGAAGAGAAATATTCCTTGGAGGAAACCATGTGATTGGATGCTACCGAATCAATCAAATGAGATGTCAACTGAGTAAGGAAAGCCTTCAAGGCATGGCACCTCTCATGATCTTTTGTCTGTGGTCTAGCATCAAACTTCTTTGCTCCATGTGGAAGAGAAATGTTGTTTTTTTGAAGGAGGATGAATAGCCGGTTGATTTGCTTCTTCATACAGTGGCTTTTAGGAGGAAAAACCCTCATACAATAAGGACACTTTGTCTTTTCAAACTTTTTCTTCTTCTTGGAGCCCAAAGGTCCTTCGAAAGTATTCTGACTCTCTTTTGGTTTCGAATTAGATGCCCTAGGCTCCTTCCCCTTGTGCATTGGTAGATTCTAACATCAAAAGAGATTTGTTCTTGGAAGTTTGGAGGACTCCCATTTGGACCAACTTTTCTTGCTCCTGTATTAAAGACTTGACAAAGCTGTCAAGTAAAGGAATATTCTAATAGGGAATGGAAGATATTACAAATTGGAAGGTAGAGATGAATACAGAATACTTTGAACCAAGTTTGTTGAGCACTGAGAGCACAAGTTTCTCATCCTTCCTCTCTACTCCACATCGTTTACATTGTAGTGCAAGAGACTTGAATTTAGTAAAATATTGATGTATGGTATCAAAACTACTGGGATGCAATGATATTATCGTGTTCTCTATAATGTGTCCCTAAAGATCATATTGCTTTCCAAACAAGAATTCAAGCTTCTCCCAAAATTCTCTAGGAGTCTTCAATCCTTCAAGATGAAAGAGGACGTCTCTTGAGATGTGAGCACAAAGGAAGCCAAAGGCTTCATCCAACCGGTTCAAGAATTTATTTTTCTCAGCATGATGAGGTTCAGTTTCTTAGCCCATTGTCATCCTGTACAGGCAAATATTACGCAAGGAGACATGTATATCTGCCCTCTAATCAACATAGTTGAAGGGTGTTATGATCTGGGGTAAGAAAGATTGATTCTCCATCAATTCTCTTTCTGATCAGTCAATTTATTCAATCAAGCTACGTAGCACCTATAAGAAAACATTGCAAATACAAAAACAATTTGCACTATGTCAGAATCAAGCCCCCCCTCTTGCCATGTACACTTTTTCAGGGTCTGTCATGCCTGCACCGCCACTCTGAATGAATCCAAAGTAAGCAAGGCACTCTTTACAAGACTTCTGTGGAAACCTAGCTGCTTTTGGTGTACAATGGAGAGTAGATAGACTTGAAGCTTTCTTGAGGAGGCTCTCATACCATATTAGAATTAATTTGCCATTGATCTTCAGGAAATTAGTGCAATTATATTGAATTATTATGCAGTGTAAAGGAATGAAAAATACCCATTGAACAAAACAAATCTCACAGGAAACAAACAAGTATTGCTTAGTATAATTACAGTATAAACTTCATTAATCCCAGTAGTATACAATAGTGTTACATAATGGATAATTCAAATCATGTGGATATGATTCGAATCTACCAACTCAATATGACTTCATAGCTAACTAGAAGTGTCTAAATCACTATCAGAGGTAACTAGATAATCTCCAGTTGTCTAATTCAGTCTCTCAATCAATTATAATTAGTTAAACTAGTCTAACTGGTGTGGTAGGTGAGAAGTAGGTGAGAATAGGCATCTATCCACATGCAAACATGGAAGACTGGTGTTAATTGAACTGGAGGACATCTAACTGAATGTAATTAAAGCATAACTAAGTTTGACTAATCACCAACTGCCAAAAACTAAAGGAGTTTGGTGTCGGCACTCCCAATGGCTCCTAAATTGTAGGGATTGGTCTAGGAGGTGCATAAACAGATGCATCAATGTGCAATCAGTTGCATTTATCCTCTATTTGTGTTCACCACACTCTAGTTACTGGTACATGTGGCCCCATTAGGCCAAGTGGACCCAATAATAACTAAATGACTCATAAGTTAGGAAAATATAATCAAATAGACCAGTTTGGACAAGGGAGGAATATAAATGCTAACACCATCCACATGGACCTTGAGTGCAAAGGTCCACATAATTCAATATCCTCGACTTGGTGTATGAGGTAGTGTTCCTATGCATTGAAAAATGGCAAAGGTAGATGCTTCTGCATTTAACACATGAGACAAGGAATTTTTGTCCTCCAATACTTTATATCTTCTTTATGAATTTCTTTAGATGACAACCATCTACGAGTGATGCAAACCAATAATGAGATTTAAAAAAAGCATTATATTACATAACATTAGTGCACAAAAAACAAATATAAGTTCTACGATGAATTAAACAAACACTAAGCACATGCAAAAAATCGCTACTTACCTCATGTATTTCCCAAGATTATATATAACTTGTTTGACATTGTTGTTGAAGTTGTCTGAGAGAGAAAGAAAGAGGTAGAACATATTGTAACAATATACAAACCACATCATTTTTAAACAAAGAGTAGACAAAAAAAATAACAACAATATGCACTAGAAAAAAAAATAGTAAGTATATGGATACCATAATAATTACCTTCATGAAGACATGCCAATCATGTGTTTTCACCGCTGCAAAATCACCTTTATTTGTTATGATATTCTTCATGTTCGCACAAAATCCAGTGGGAAATTTAATTTTTCGTTGACTTCTTTTAGAAAATTACTTTGTTTCTCCCTTAACATCCATGGAAGTGATTTTATATTAATTTGGTCCTCGTTGCTATGAAACTGAATGACGTCTTTCATTGTATGGTTTCCTTCTTGAATGTATTTGCAAATTTTAACAATTTTTTCTTTGTCGCTCCTTAGATCCAATATTCACCATAATTTTTTAGTAACATTCTTTCTGATATGCATTGTATCAAACAGATGAGCAATTTGTAGGTGCTCATACTAGGGAAACCTGTTGAATTGTGTACGATAACTTTTCATTCCTCGTGGAAGCCCATTAATTCCTTCATGATCACGATGGACATCATGAATCGTAGTTTGTAAATAAATTACAGAAATCAATGTCAATTACAGTAAACAACACACAATAATAAAAAATACATAGTATTTCATATACGATGATTCATACATACCAGTTTGATGATTTATATTATATTGCAACTTCCATAGGTGAGGTGCCATTCTCTGTGGTTTTAATGCAGTCTCTTGCCTCCCATTGAATAGATTTTTTTCAGTTGTTTGATACCTGTGATTCTTAGAGAGGAATTTCCTATACTCATCAAACACCTCCTTTCTTAATCTTTTTGAGCGACGAGATTTGATCTTAGGACCACAAACTAGACAGGAAAATTTTCCCTTTGTCTAAAGACCTACATAAAGAGATGGAATATCTATGTCAATTATAATTATATATAAAATGAATGGAATATTTAAAAAAACATGTGTGCATAGTACTATATTAACTAGTTCATAAAATTAAATGCAATTAAAGTGGAACTTATAAATACAAACCACAAAAATGAGTTAAACCTTAGGCATCATGTATTGTCCATACAAGCATTGCATGGAATTGAAATGTTTTTTGTCATATTGGTCTAGATACATCATACACAGTGATGCCATTCCATAACTTTAGTAGCTCATCTATAAGAGATTCGATATATACATTAATATCTTTGACTTGGTACTTACCTGATTGATTTGAACATATAAAATATATAATTATGAGTACCATTTAGATATATAAACCGTGCACAAGAGAAAAATAAATATATATATATATGAAATTAGGAAAAAAAATAAGACAAATGAGATTCCATAGCTACAGTAAAAATAAAATAACTGTAGACATAATATACCTCGAATAATCATCGACGACATTATGTGCTCCCTCTTTATTGACAACCATGGAGGAATGTTATTGTTGATAACAAAAATAGGCCACACCATCTAAACAGATCTCATCTCTGCAAATGGATTAACACCATCTACTGCCAAATAAATCCTAAGATTACAAGGTTCTTCTTTAAAGAGAGGCCATTTTTCATCCATACCTCTAAATGCAAAACCATCTACAGGAATTTGAATAACGTCATCTTGACTTATGTTCCTTGCATGGTAATCCATAAATTGCGCTATGTTTTTGCACCTCAACAGTCATTGCAAACGTGGAATAATGGGAATATAATGAAGAACCTTGCGAGGCACCTTTTTTGTTACTTTATATGTTCGATATCTACTGATATGACATTCCAGACATTCTGTTGCAAATCCATGCTGATTATAATATATAACATTGTCATCGGGGCATGCATGAATTGCTTCACAATGCATTCCAATTTATTTCATGATGGAAGATAAATCTCGATATGCGCGAGGTAAAATATTTGACGGTGGTAACAAAAATTCAGCTATCAAGCTACAATGAATTAAAATAAAAATCTAGTTAATATAATATATAAATAATATTAATGAAACACATTTCATCCGTATTAATTTGATTTATAAATTAACAATACAATTATTAGAGGAACAAAGATAATCTGTATCATGATCATATATATGTGATGGATTATTTTATATACCTTAACATCTGTGTGATTGATATGTTTGAAATCCCATTCATAACCTTCAAGTTCATTATCAACAATATAGCACAGAGAATATTTGTGTTGGAGCCTTCATAAAGTGGTTTGTATGCCTTCTCAAGAAGAGGTAAATCGTGAACATCATCAAAGTCATCAATATTTTCATGATCATCATCATCATCATCATCCATTATAAAATTAAATGAATCATGGATCAATGTATTTGTACCATCATCTTCAACTACATTATCAGTATGATCATCTTTTTCAATATGATCATTAACTTGTTCTACATTATTCATAGCTCCATGTTCCACCAGTGCTTATTTTGAAAGCACTTCCTCTAGACGATATGCCATAGGATGTCTTTCCTTTATAATTACATGAATACATTAATATAAGAAATATTAAAATAATACATACATTTACCAAAGCAAAAAATATAAAAACTTTATAATGCAAAACTTACAAATGGATGATATTCATTCCCCCTTCAGGGTGTCCATGTTCCCTACAATGTTTTATGGTTGTTGTGATCAATATTATTCTCCTCTTAAATCCCCTTCATTGATTACATGGACAATAACATTTCCCATCACCCCTTCTTTTCACTCCATCCCTCAGTCTAGCAAGCAATTATCAATTTTGTTCGTCTAGATCAATAATATTGTTATTTAACATTTTCTCACAAAAAGCTTGAATGAAGACCGCAAACCGTCTATCGAAGAATAAAATAATTTCCACAAACTGTATGTCGAAGAATAAAATGATATCCACAAATCGTCCATTGAAGAATAAAATAATTTTCACAAACCGTCAGTCGAAGAATAAAATAATTTCTATAAACCGTTCGTCGAGGAATAAAATAATTTCCGCAAATCGTCGCTTCTATAGCAAACATGTTGGATTGTTTCTGTAATTTAAATATTATGAAATTCAACAGTCGTCGGATATTCAACGACATGGAACCTAGTTACTGTTGAAAAAAATATGTGAAATATGACGAAAATCCGACAATTGAGGACGAAAAAAGTCCGACGATATTGTCGTCGAAAATCCAACAAAGTGGTGTCGAAATTCCAACAAAGTGTCGTAAAAAATACAACAAAGTGGCGTTGAAAATCTGACAAGAGAAACTTCAAAAATCACCCATTATGAACATCGAAAATCCGACATGTAATTCTATCAGTTTAAAAAAATTTAACCAAATTTTGTAATTTGAAAGTGAAATCCGATGACACAGTATTTTTCGTTGGATGTCATCGAATTTTGGGTACAAATCTTGCTATAAGGAGATATATTTCCATGAGCACCCGGAGAGGCGACCATTACCTGATAATGAGGGTCTCTCTCCAGCGGTTATGTCTGTGGTTTAGTTTGTTCAAGGAGAGAGTTCAAAGGGTAAAGAGAGGGTCCCATATCCCAAGTTAGTGGTCTACCTAGTGGGTATCCTTTAGAATGTAGATCCCAAGGGAGACGAGGATTTACCAGTCCAACGGATTGAAGAATTTAGTGTGGTTGAACCTTCCCTAGGGTATACTCAAAATTTCAAGTGAAAGAATGATGGGGAGGGTGGATATGATAGTCAAACATTTCCATGACAACAACTGATGGTATCTTCGACTCTTTGCGGTTGGAAGCATAGATGTTCAAAAAACTGGAATATTAGGGTAGATGGTCACGATATGGATCTTGGATTGGAGCATGTCATGAAGGTTTCCCTAAATTCTTAGGTCGGATAATTTAGTTCCAAATCCATGAGCAGTGTTGTTATAGCTGGGTTGGTGGAGGAGGTCTAGACACCTCTTTTCAGATATAGTCCAAACATATCTATCATGTCTCGTGGTTGGTATGGATTTACATTATGGGATGAAGAACATGCTACTGATATTTTATCCCAGACCTGGATGAAGGACCACAAAATCTTTATGCTAAAACAATGACATACTGGGTTTGACCCTTGTACCCAAAAAAATTGTTTCAGGAATATATGGGTATTATTGCTAGACTTCGCATTAGCCATGTGGCATAGAGATGCTTTTCAAGCAGTGGGGAACCATTTGGGTGCTTTCTTGCATGTTGGGGATGAGGTCCTCAAAGGAATAGATAAACAAATAGGTTGAATGTTGGTTGAGATAGATGTGACCAAAGGGTTCTTGGAGGAACTGACTATTGAATGGCGTGACCAGAAGTAGCATCAAGTTTTGGACTGTTGGGGGTTGTCGTTTCATTGCACCAAATGCTAGGAAGTAGGTCATTTACAGAGGACATGAAAATCATCTAGTTCTGATTTAGTTAGTGAAGATTTAAACTTTTATAGTGAGTGGGAATCTGATGATATTAGTGAAACGTATGCTACTGAGGGTTTCAGGCCCGATCAACCTCTCGGGACATCGCTCCCACACAACAAAATTACTACTAAGGTACCATTTATCATTGGTAAGATACAAGCTCTAGATCTGGCTCTTGTCAACTCTTTTATTCTTGAAGAAGTTGCTTATATATCTAGTAGTAAATTAGTTGGAATTATTCTTAGGGGTATTTGTCGGCTGAGTGGAATTTGATGGGGGGAATGTGGATTATATCTAATTCATTTGGTGATGAGTTAAATTCATGCTCTTCATGAGATGAGGGTAAAAGGCCTCCGAATAGGGATAGGGTTCTTAACTCCATAGATTTGGGGTTTCTAGATACTATTGAGGTGGTCGACAAACCCTTAGGGGAAACCTCGATTAGGAAGTGATCTACCAAGGACAAAATCGCAAATGACCCCAATATATCAACTTAATCAAATCATGATCAAGATTTATCCAAAAAAAATACATACTACGATATAGTTAAAAGATGTCCCATACCCACGTACATTGGAACAATTCCCAAGGAAGAACTGGGGGTTCTTCTGGATGGATCTTTTAAGGTAGACACCCCAACATAATCAAAGGCCTTTAAATGAGGAAAGACAAGACAAGGAGTCATAGCAAGTGGGTTGGGGATGGAACTATCTTCGCTGAAGACCTACACTGCGAGGAAGGAGGTTGATAATTCTGCTTCAAAGAACTTGGGGGATAGGTCTACAGAAGAGTCCTTTACAAACACAAACCTCAAGGCACTTAGAATTAAAAAATACCTTGCATGGGAAAATAAATGAATATTATCTCTTTCAACATCAGAGGAGTGGGGGAAAACTCCAATAAATAATCCCTTAAAATACTTTTTGCATAGTTAGATCGTTTATCATTTTTGTAGAAAAGACTATTGTCCCGAGGGAGAAAGTCAAGAATTTTTTGCTCCTTTGTTCCCAGGATGGGAATTATCTACCATTCATTTGGATGGCTTATCAGGAGGTCTCCTTTCTTCCTAGAACCCAAAAAAGGGTATATTTACGTCATACCACACCTCGACGAGAATTTTGATGGATGGATAATTCATAGGCTTTCACTCTCAGCTTCATTCGATCAATTGTTATGATCCATACTCGAATACATAAGTTTATTGGGAAAATGTGAGCAAAGAAGGTATATTATCATTATCGTCTCTCATCATAGGGGGGGATTTAAACTTGAGGTTTGGGGCAGATGAAATATGGGGAGATAAGGCTCGGATTGATCCTAGGGGAGATTTCTTTCAAGGTTTGTTTTTTAATGAAGGTTTAGTATATATTGTTTTACCCCCTTATATGCCTACTTGGCGTAACAACAAAACTGGATTTGATGTAATAGTGAAGAGATTGGACCTCTTTTTGGTATCTGATTCTTTGGTTGAAGGACTAGGGAGGTATAGAATGTGGGTAGACAAAGTTCCTTTGTCTAACCATTTCCCTATTATGATGCAACTCGATCCTTCCAAAGAGATTTTTTTATCCTTTTAAATTCAACCATTCATGGATCAGGATCTATAGAACAACTTGGATTACTCGGATCGGCCACTAGATATGAAGAGACTGGTTTTAAAACTCATGTCTTTAAAGGATGTTGTCATAAGATTGGAAAAAGACTGAAAACCAGAGATTTAAAAATAATTCAGGGATGTAGAGGAGGAGCTAGGAAGTTATTATTCCATGTATAAATCTAGATTTTTTCCCTTAAATATTCATAATAGGGTACTTGTTTTAGAGAAGACTATATTTCATTGTCTATTAATGGAAGAGGAACGTTAGAGATTAAAAAGTAGGGAAATATGGCTTGAGTTGGGGGATCAAAATACAAAATTCTTTCATCAATTCATGAACAAAAGGAGAGCCCATAACTCCATATGGGAGATTACAGGTTCAGATGGAAATATTGTAAGCAATCTGGAAGCTATCAAAATAAAAGTTGTGAGACATTTCCATAATATGTTTTTGGACCTTGACCATACATCAATTGTGGATCAAATGAACACTATTCAACATTTTCCTAGATTCTTGTCACCTAGGAGGGCTCCTTTGGTTCTTCAGAGGTAACATTAGAGGAGGTTGAGATTGTCCTCAAAAGTTTTGAAAAATAAAAGAGCCTTGGTCTAGATGGATGGATGGTGGAGTTATTTCTATAATTTTTTGACATAATGGGGAAGGACATTCGAAGGGTTGTGGAAGAATCTAGGATAAGTGGCAGGGTGTATGATGGGCTCAATTCCACATATATTGCATTGATTCCAAAGACACATAAGCTGACCTCATTCAATGATTTTAGGCTCATATCTTTGTGCAATCTAATATATAAAGTTATAGACAAAATCATTGCCAAAAGGATCAAACCAGTGTTGTCCATGTGTATATCTAGAGAACAGTTTGGATTCTTGGACAACAGGAAGATTCACGATGCAGTAGGCATGGCACAACAATTCCTACACAACATAAAAATGAGGGTGATCCAATCATCAGTACTCTAATTAGATATTGTCAAAGCATATGATAGGGTGGATCAGTGATTCCTGATGTTAATATTGTTGCATATTGGTGTAGATTAAACTTTGTAAAAGCATATGATAGGGTGGATTGGGGATTCTTAATGTTATTATTGTCTTCCAACAATTGAATCATGGCATGTGTTGAATCCACCAATTACTCAGTTCTGATAAATGGATCATCGACCAATATTTTTAGAGCCTCTAGGGGAGTGAGGCAAGGATTCTCTTTATCCCCCCTTTTATCCCTTCTTGTCATAGAAGAACTGAGCAGATTAATTGAGAGTTACAGGGATATGGGGAGATAAAAGGCATTATGATATTAGAACTCATTAGGATTACACATTTATTATTCATGGATGATGTCATGATTTTTGGAAATGGATGCATTTCGGAGTGGCATAAATACAAAAATATTCTGGCCCTATATTTTGCTATGTTTCAAGCATGATCATTATTGAATTTAAATCCTCTTTATTTACCACGGGTTACGTGAAGATGACATCTTGTGCTTAAAGACATTATGCCTTACCACTTTTCTCTGGTGGTAGAGGGTATCAAGTATTTGGGTCCCATATTAAAACCAAATAATTATCAGGTAAGCGACTAGTACTGGCTAATTAAAGGATTTGATGCCCATATTAGTCATTGGAGTTTAAAATGGCTCACAAGAGGAGGAACACTTGTGTTGATAAATTCAATTCTTACAAATATCCATGTCTACTGGATGCCCATTTGCAGAATCCCAAAGGCCATTTTACACGTTAATAACTGCAGGATTTTCAATTTTCTCTGGGCGGGGTCCCTGGAGCATTCAAAGTTCCATCTTATCAACTAGGAAAGAGTGGCTAAACCTAAAGATATGGATGGATGAGGGTCCAAAAATATTTACCTTTTCTCAAAAGCACTAAATGCGAAGAGTCTCTGGAGGGCCTTGTTTGTGGACAACATATGGCATCATGTCGTTATGGCTAAATATTTCAAGAATATTATGATTGAGCGTTGGATCGGGTTTTCAAAGAAAAGCAATAAAGGTACTTCTTACGTGTGTAACAATATCTCCTAAGACTTTGACATCATGGGGAAATGGCTAGCCCGGTTTCCAAGAAGGGGGAATAGCATTTGAGTTGGTATCATCCTATTGTGGGAAACCATCTGGTTTATAGGCTATCAAAGGACATTATATATGGTTTTCATGCAACAGGCATTCATGCTCTAGACTAAGCAACAGAGGACACTCATAGAGATCAGATCATTTCTCATTGGTGAAATGTTGAGACTTTAACATCATTAGAAGAATACAAGGTGGAATGGGATGAATATATCACAGACCTAAGCAAGGGGGGCATTATCATATCCAATGAAGAGGACGAGATTGTTTGGATGTGGAATAAAGATTCTGGGACCACTATGACAAAGGAGGCTTATTATTCCTTATGGGTGGAGATCATTTGTGATAAAACAATGGTGGTTTACGGATATTTGGAAGTTACAAGTACCATTGAAACTCAAAAAAAGTCTGGCTAGCTATCAACAATCACATCTTAACATGGGATAATCTTCTGAAGAGGGGGTTCTCTGGACCAGGACTCTTCATTTTATGTAGAAAGGAGGATGAAAATGCCACTCACCTCTTCATTACATGCTCATATGCCCAGGAAGTATGGGGACACATCCTTAGAGATGATAGTTGGGAAGGTGTCTAGGAGGGGATTCCTTTGATAAATTGTACAGAGGGTTGGAGGAATAAGAAAATGTGTTATATGGAGAGCCCTATTAGAGCTTGTTGGGAGATATAGATATTAAGGAATAGGCTCTTTTTCGAGGTATAATCAACTTATCCTTTATGGATTAGTCGCACATTTCTTGCTATGTGTGGGAAAAAATCAGGCTCACCACATGTATCCAGATGGTTCAAATTACCACCCTCCATTTCTATCAACTATTGCAGAGGATACTTTGATGGTGCATCTCAAGGAAATGCCAGACAGGGTGGTACTGGAGCAGTTATCTGGTTGGACGAACAATCACATTTTTCCTTATTGATGAACTGTAGGTCTAGATCAAATATAAAATCCAAACTAATTTCCCTCTGGGTTCTGGTTTTCTTTTCCAATAAAAAAGGTATATTTATCAACGGACTCATGGGAGACTCGAAGGTCATCATTGGTTGGGCAAGAGGTGAATCACAACTAACAACTACCCATCTAATTTTCTAGAAAAGGAAAGTGGTGGACCTTATTCGGAGATTTACAGGTCTCGGTTTTGATGTGGTTTTGATCATGTGTACGGGGATTATAATTTGTTGGCAGACACCCTGTCAAATACATCCTTGAACATACGAGAAGGTTAGATACTATATAAGCAATTTATGGGTTCAATATTGATCGATTAGGGGCAAATAGCTATATATATTTGAGTTCAACTGTTTTACATCCCTCGAGCTCATATCTGACATATCCTCCTTAAGAATCTTCTTGGCGAATTCTTCAAAGTTTTTTGTTTAGATTTAATATCAATGGTTTATTCTATATGTATTTGTTATGGTTTTTCTTTATATATGAGGTCTCGGAGCTTTTTATTGCAGGAAAGGTTTGAACTCGGGCGATGCTTCAGTGCATTCAACAATTTGTTGAAAGTCATCACTCATCGGAGCGCAAATACTAAGATCGAGTATTACCAAGCTTTATTTTGGATGCATATTCATATTTTGAGGCATATTAACATATTATCAAAGATACTTGCATATTTTGAACTATTTATCGAAACAACTTAGACAGTATTTTGGTTTTCTTATTGACCAATAAAATATGTTTGTTGTAATGGCTTAATTTTACTTATTTTCTTTTGTCTAGCATCAACTATATTTTGTATGGTTGTATAATGCATTATGATCCAGACATGACTATATACATATATTTTAATATAAATATAGTTGTTTTTCTATGTTGAAAAAAGATTAACGACTTGGGCAAATAATTAAGGGAAGGACTTACTTTCACCTGATTATAGATTTTATGAGTTAAATTCACCTGATTCCTGATTCGAACAACAGAAAAAATCAACCTGAAAATCAAAATCATCTCATCCCGAGTTAGACAGCTCCATTATCAACTGGACCGCTCCAACCGGATTGATGGAATCAATGACCATTTTGTCGTTAGGCGGAATATGACACAAGTACACTGTACAACTCTTATTATTTTCGTTTAAAATTTTTTCTCATCGCCGTGCCGTTCATGGTACGTTGGTAGATTATATTAACCGGCCTTTCTTAGGTTTTAATGTTGGCAATGGGCATACTCCCTCGCTTAAATCTGAAGCAAGTTTTAACCTATTTATGAATCTCATCAATGAAATAATTTATCAAACAAAGAACTATTTTCTGAATTTGTCCAGAAACAAGTTTCAAGAGAAAGAGTAATTAACAATTTGTGGAGAAACAAGTTCCAACGAAAGAGTAACAAACATCGTGCTTCTCACGGTACGTAAATTGGGCCGAGCCTTCTTCAAAGTTCGATGCACATTTTTCTCATCTTGATTAAGTCCTAACCCATGGACGGCCCAATTTTCCATGAAACTTTATGAAGTGTAGCCTAAATCTGGCCCTCAGCTAGCCATAGGAAGGTTCCACAGTCCATTTCTTGGAAAGTGAGGCTACTCGATTGATTGGGTAATTGTCGAAGTTTGTATAAGCTAGATTTATATACGAGAGTAAACAAAATTTTGTAAATATTTTGTAATAAGCATTATGTTTTTGACAATGTATCATGTATATTTAATGTTTGGGTTTCATTAACATAGTATTAAATGCTGCTGCAATATGGAGTGTTTTACCATCAACTAATATAACTATCTAATCAATTGCCAAATAATATTCTCTAACCATCCATTACTATTAAAAATCAATTGCTAAATAATATTCTCTAACCATCCATTAATTTGTTGGTTAAATAAATCATTGTATGAGAGAAGAAAAAAAAGAAAAGGAAACTTCCACTGTACACCATTGCTTATAAAATCAAACTAATTTGGAAGAAGGGTGACAATGAACTATTAAAATAAAAAAATGGTGAAGTCGAAACATTGGAGTATAGTGGCAGATCATTAGGTTCATGAAAGTAGACTGGACTGACACTGGAGATGGGTCGCTCTCGGGTTTTTCCTACAACTCCATGGCGATGTATTCACCCTCCTCAAAGCTGATAGACGGGTGCTCTGCGGAATGGCACGATCTCTGGGCTCATTTAATCTCTTTAGCTTTACTTTGGTACGCCCGTTTACCTCTGATTCGGCCAACAAGAAGCTATGAGTTGTTCTTTTGCCTGCTCTTTCCCTGCATAATTCTCTCTGAAACTCACGTTCTTGAGACTCCGGTATATAGCTTCAACTTTTCGCCTTTCTTCCGCTTCTTCTGTCCCTAAGGCTTACTCTGTCATAGGGTTTCTTTTCCCATGGTGGTGGGTACCAGCTTGTAGCCTTACTTGGAGTCCCTCCCCTTCACTGGGGGACTAGTACCAACCAAGTTTATCAAAAAGTGGGAAGGAATCGCTATTCTTGGCTACGCTGGTCGACGTCGTTTCCCACCACCCTTGCATGGGTTTTTCTTCTCCATTTCTGTTGTGGTTATTTTAAGGTGCAGGGTTGACTTTTGTTTTTCATTTTCTTGGAGGATTGGTTGTCCTGAAGGTTCGGTTTACTCAACCCTTCTAGAGGCTTCCTCTTTCCTGTCGAAAGTAATTCTCTCGCCATTGACCTGATAACCGTTCACGGGCTGTGATTCAGCTTCGCTCTTTGGACCGGGGTTTCGGTGGTTTGGGTTCTCAGTTTTCTCATTATTTATAAGGTACAGGGTGGACTTTTGTTTTCTTTTTTGGAGGATAGGTTGTCCTGAAGGTTCAGTTTTCTCAAACCCTTCTAGATGCTTCCTCGTTCTTGTCGGAAGTGATTCTCTCGTCGTTGACCTAAAAACCCCTCACGGGTTGTGATTCAGCCTCGCTCTTTGGAACGGGGTTTCGGTGGTTTGGGTTCACTGTTTTTCTCTTGATTTACTGTTTTTTAGACTTAAAACCCTCCTTGGACTGTGACTCAGCTTTAGCCATTTTGTCCTCACACCCTTCTTGGGGTTGACTTAGCACTTGTTTTCCTTAGCACGGGGTGGAAAAGGGTTCGGTTTTCTATTACTTCTTCCACCACCTTCTGTTGACTGGGTGATAGAAGTGGCCCTTGAAGCTGCGATACACACCTGCTCTCTTCTGCAAAAGCTTCTATATCGTAAGGGCATTTGTCCTGTATATTACTTGAGGCTAGGCTCTCCTTTGGTCTTTGGGGACAGTTATCTCAGTCTTCAGTACTGTATAGTGGGGGAGTTGACTATGGCTGACTTGGTGCCTTAGACCCGCTACCGCAGAAAGCGCAGGACTAAGTGCATTAAAGAACATGAGGAACGTTATCGCTACATTCTGGGTCATGATATTTTCCTGGACCACATTACGTCCTTGTGCTCCTGTGCACTAGTTGGTAGATTGGAGTACTGTCCTATGAACAAGGCCTCTTGGGTCAATTGGGCCTCGAAAAACTGGAAGCCTCTGTTTGATTATGTTCCAACCATAAGCTTGCTGTCGAATGGTTGGATAGTGTTCATTTTCCTTGATGCTAAACACTGCACTCGGGTACTTGAAGGCATTTGGCGCATTGGGAAGGGCTCGTTGGTTCTTGGACGCTGGCACTCCAAATTTGATCCTCTGAGAGAGAGGATCTCCAAGCGCCATCTCTGGGTCCTCTTGCCCCACCTCTCGTTTCCCTTGTGGAGCAGAAAGATTCTTGAAGGAATTGGGAACACCATTGGGAGGTTTGTATCTGTAGAAGATGACTTCCACCTGGTTTACGACAAAAGGGTGGCAAAAATTCTTGTCGAACTGGATATTTCAAGGGGACTACTGGCAGAAATAGAAATTCTATGTAATGAACGATTACTGGTTCAGAGGCTCGATTATTTGCATGTACCCTTTAGATGCGGCGTCTGTCGCTCTGTGGGTCACTTGAGGAATTCATGCCCACAAAGACTTGAAGGAGACTTTACCTCGGAAGCTGTTGAACCTGGATCGATCAAGTCATCGACTCATCCTGCAGAAGGTCTTCATACTCTTCCAGGTTTGTCATTTGACTCCTCCCCGTCCTCTGATTTCATTCCAGACTCTTTTTTAGAGGATGTGGATAATCTGATATAGTCACATCATAAATCTGCTCCTCCGCTCACCACTCTTTCCTCTGAGCTGGAACCTCCTTTGCTTCTGTCTCCCCCTTCCTGTTCAGCATTGCCTCCCACTTCTGTCCACTCACTAAAGGATTCAGAGGTTCTCCCTACTATCCTCAGTCCTGTCAACACCCTCTCCCCCTACGTGCAGTCTCCCCCACCGAACTCAGGTCTTCCTGTATTAGACTCGATAGAGGACTTTCCTCCTCTTAAACCTTTTGCTCCTCCTTCTGGACAACCTCTTTCGCCTCACAGTCCCACCTCCTCCCCTTCCTTCTCTGATCCTTCTCTGAAAAAATCCCTCTCTATCTTCACAGCTTCCACCCCATCCTCTCCATCTACCCTACACCTTAACTCTATAATATTTGCTAACGTGACTGTAAAAAAACCTCCTATAGGGAAAAAAGATCCTAAGGCAGATCTCTCCTCTACCTCTCCTCCCTACATTCCACTCTCTGTCAAAATTAAAGATGCGGAAAGGGTATCTCCTCCAGGGGTCTTAGATCTTTGTCACCCCCTAAGGATGTTTCCTGATGTTAATTCTCTCCCTAAACACTCGCGGTCTGGGAGGTAAGACCAAATCCCTCAACCTCCGTGCTCTCTTCAAATCACTCAATCCTGACTTTATCCTCCTGTAGGAAAGTATGTGTAGTGATGCCCCTACTCTTTATGCTTTCTCGAAGTTACTCCCCTCCTGGGAGTTTTGTGCAGTTAGTTCCTGTGGGCTCTCTGGAGGCCTCCTCCCAGCTTGGAACCTGTTAAAAGCTAACTCCAAGGCCTTTCATACTTGCGCAGGCATTTTACTCCAGGCCTCTATTCTAGGGATGACAGATCCCATTAACATTCTTAATGTCTACGGTCCATATCGGGATCGTGAACTTTTCTGGGACAAAGCTCTTAGAGGTGGTCTTCTCCATCTGCCACATCTTGTCATTGGTGGGGATCTTAACCTCACTCTCCGTTCGTCTGAAGTTTGGGGAGTTAAGGCCTCCTTGGACCCACTTGCAAGTCACTTTCTTTCTCTCTTTTAGTCGGTTGGACTTGTGGATGTGGCTCCTTTGGTATCAGGGCCTACATGGCACAATGGTAGAATGGGGACTGAGGGCATCAGCAAATGCATCGACCATTTTCTTATCTCAAACTCCCTGATACCCTCTTTGGGGGTTTATAAGTCTTGGACTAAATGCCTGGATCTCTCGGACCATTTTCCTATTTGTCTAGAGTGGAGTAATCTAAAAGGGCCCTTTGATTATCCTTTCAAGTTCAATTGTTCTTGGCTTGATGACTCTGATTTCATTGACTGGTTTAAAATATGGTGGGCCTCATCCTTCAAAGTTGATTCTCCTTTCGATATTGAAGATATTTGCCTTTCACTGCGCAAGCTTAAACATGCTACTAAAAAATGGACTAAGGACAAACTGGCTAGTCTAGATATTGAATCCACTAATCTGGAAATAGCCATTGAATCTATTCTCGCTGGTCCTTCTAATGGCATTCTCACAAAGGAGCAAAGTGATCATCTGTCCCTCCTAAATACCAATAGGCAAAGAATCCTGGATCACTTCCATCTTACCTGGAAGTTAAAAAGTAGAATCAAGTGGGCACTACAAGGAGATGCCAACACGAAATTTTTCCATGCGTTTGCTTCGGGGAGAAGAATTCATAATACGATCTGGTTTCTTGAAGACCATGAAGGCAATCAAATTGAGGATGAGGTTGCCTTAAAGGAAATGGGCAAAGCTCACTTCTCTGAAATTTATAAGGATGATAGCTCTACCAGTTTAGAACATCAACTGAAAGTGGTCTCCCTCTTTCCTAGACTGATTCCTAGTGAGCACTCTTCCCTCCTCTCTCAGTCGGTCGGTCTTTTGGAAATTGAACTATCTCTCAAGGCCTTCAAAAAATATCGTAGCCCTGGCCCAGATGGCTGGCCTGTAGAATTCTACTTGCACTTTTTTGATCTTCTGAGCCCTATCCTTATTAAGTCTATTGACCAGACTAGGATCACTGGCTTTATCCCTCCCTCCTTGAACTCCACTTTCCTAGCTCTGATCCCTAAGAAGGACAAGCCTCGGACTTTTGCTGATTTTAGGCCCATCTCGTTATGCAACCTCCTATACAAACTCACTGCAAAAGTTATAGCTGGGAGACTAAAGCCTTTTTTGGATTCGGGTATCTCTCAGGAACAATTTGGGTTCCTTAAAGATCGTCAAATTTCTAAGCCTATCGGTATAGTGCAAGAGGTTCTCCACTCAGTCAAAACTAAGAATCTTTGTGCCTTTGTCCTCAAATTGGACCTTTCTAAGGCCTTTGACCATGTGGACTGGACATATGTCAGATTGATCTTGATTCAAATTGGTGTCCCCCTTCTTACCGTTAATTGGATTATGGGTTGTCTCACTTCTGTCAACTTTGCGGTCCTGATCAATGGGACTCCTTCAACCTTTTTCACTGCCTCTCGGGGAATCTGACAAGGATGTCCTTTATCCCCCCTCCTTTTCATCCTTGTCATAGAAGGTCTTAGTCTTCTCATCTGGGATGCTAGATCCAATGGTTTAATTCGGGGGATAAAATTCTCACCCTCTCTCACTCTTTCTCACCTCCTTTTTGTGGACGATGTGATTCTGATGGGCTCGGGTACACTCTTAGACTGGTCGGCTTTTGATGTTATACTTGAGACCTTCTACAAAGCCTCGGGAATGAAGATCAACATTGAGAAATCCTGTCTTCTCTACTGCAATTTTGGTACTGATTGTCAAAATGTCTTTTCTAATGCTTTGCCTTACAGAATGTTTCCCCTTCAATCTGGTTTCAACTACCTGGGTTTTTACCTGAAACCACTTGGTTATAGAGAAAATGACTGGCTTTGGATTCCTCAGAAAATGGAAAAAAGGATCAGTCACTGGACTTACCAGTACCTCTCCCTCGAGGGAAGATTAGTCCTTGTTCAGTCTATTTTGTAAAGTATCCCTGTTTATTGGATGGGACTTGCTCCAATCCCTGCCACCATTTTACAGAAGCTAAGAAGAATCATGTTTAACTTAAGTTTGGGGTTCCACTAATAGTAAAAAAAGGTTCCATTTGGCAAGCTGGAGAGACCTCTCTTAGCCCAAGAAACTTGGGGGTTGGGGTATAAAAAACCTCCATTGGTTCAACCTGTCGCTGTGTCTCAAAATTTTTTGGAGGGTTCTCCATTCAAATGGCCTATGGTTTCAAGTTCTCCATTCCAAATATTTAAAATGTTCTTCGGTGGTTGATTGGATCAGAAGGAAAAGTTTTAGCACTCGATGTGCCTCTATTATTTGGAGAGGGTTTTTACAGTCCCTTCCATGGATGGGCACTCATTTGGCTTGGCAGGTAGGAGATGGTGAAAACGTTCTCCTTGGCATTGAACTGCTAGTTGGTCTTCCCTCCTCATTCATCCTTCCCGAGGATTTAAGAACATATCTCGAAGACATGAATATCTGCACTCTTGCGCAGGCCCGTAATACTCTTCTACACACACAGAATTACTGGTTAACTGTAGAGGATTTAGATCTCGGGGGTCTTTATAAAATTTTGTGGAAGGAGTATACTGAAGGTCTCATGGGAGCTGGCATTCGACTCATTGACCAATCAGATGATCTTGCCTGGACTTATAAAAAGAGCACAGGCTCTATATCTGCAAAAGATGCTTATGACAATATTGTTAGTTCTCGCTTACACCCGGTTGCAAATCTGGTTGACTCCTTTCTTTGGTCTACATCACTACTTGCTAAAATTTCTTGTTTCATTTGGCTCTCTCTTAGAAATAAGATCCTCACCTGGGAGAACCTACAGAAAAAAGGGTTCTTCGATCCTGGTATTTGTGTCTTGTGCTTTTCTGATGAAGAGACAGTTGAGCATCTTTTCAACAGTTGTAGGATATGGAGAATGGTCACTGAAAATGTCTGTGATACACTCAATCTCATAGCTTTGTCTCCCAATGTATCTCTTGGAGAAATTATCAGAGGTTGGATAGGGAATATGCCCAGGAACTCACAATTCTCTACGCTCCCTTTCCATATGATGTGGATCTTTTGGAAGGCTCGTAATCGGGCCATTTTCGATGGGGAAAAAAGGAACACCTACAGTATGATTCAGCAGATTATCTCTATTGTCCATGCTGCCCCAAAGAAGACAGTCTCTAATTTTAAAAGAAAAAGAAACATTGGGCTAGCCCCCTGCATGAATTACCCCTGTGGTTTTATGGATGGAGCATCAAACAGTATGTTAGCTGGAGTGGGTTACTATATTTATTTAAATGAGACACATTGCTTGGAGTTCTCACTGGGGGTTGGACAAGGCACCAACACAAAAGCAGAACTGCTCAGTTTATGGGCACTTCTCTTCTCCTCCCAAATGATGGGGATCCCCCTCGTACATGTTTACGGTGATTCACAAGTGATCATGAATTGGGCGATGGGATCGACTGCTCTCTCCCCACCTGATCTCTTTCATTGGTGCAGGGAGACAAAAAATCTCATTGCCAGCTTTAAAGACTTGTCCTTCTCCCACATCTACCAAGAGCACAATCGGATAGTTGACCGCCTCTCCAAAACTGCGCTCTCTTATTCTCAGGGAAAAGGCAGTTTTAAGGAATATTTCGAGAACCATTTGGTTTCTCAGGATACTTTTCAGCTCTTCTGAGCAGGATAAAGGGGTGTTTCTTCTCCCTTATATTGTTTTGTTTGCCAGAGTGTCCTCTTTTGGATTGTTGTTTCAGCACCTCTTGGTGCTCGGTAGATGTGGATGTGTGGACAACCCTTTTCCTTATGATGAGACAGTTTTCTGATGGGATCACATCTTTTGTTGTTAAGCCTTTCCCCCTGGCAGTACTCTTGGGCAGTTTGTTTGGTGAGCATCCCATTTAAGGGGAGAATGTAATGATGTTCTTTGATTCTTAATGAGAATAACAAGGCAGGCTTTTTTCTTTCTGAAAAAAAAATCAAACTAATTACAAACTCTCATTCATACAATTATGAAGTCCAAATAAAAAAGTAAACTTTGAAATGTTTTTACTATGATTATGCTTATTATTGATTTTAAGTATTGATTTTGGATAATTTTTAAGTATTGAGATTGATTATGCTTATTATTGATTTTTTCATCTACAGACAAGGATGAGACAAGTGTACTGTTGAATTTTGAAATGTTTTTTTAGTATGATTATGCTTATTATTGTATTGTTTGGAAACTTTACATGGCCACAAGCATTGTAGCTTACATGACTCTTGTTAGACTCCAAAAGAAATTAGAGGTTGCTAACATAACACGAGTGCATACATAAGGCTACCAACAACATTAGCATATCACACTTTTTTTCACCTATCTTCCACTTATTTGTTCGTAGAACTCATGCTAGTAGACAAACAAACTACACTTAAGATCGAGTGAAAGTCGGTTTGCTTTTATACGTCTTAAAGTATTTAATAATATGTTTTTTTTATGTATTTTCTTTGGTTAATATACAACTTCCTATTTTGGTAGTCTCTTTTCATCTTCATTTCTAAACAATACTGCACTTACCTGAACTTTTATGTCAAACTTACATGACAACTTGATTTAGTTTCTTTCACTAGTTCTTACAATATGGTATTTTAAGGGGTTAATATTTACCCATTTACTATTTTTTTTTATCAAAAAATGCATTTATTAATTGACCATTTTCACTTAAAAATTCAACTATTTTATACATAAAATATATTTATATTGATGATATTTGCTAAAATTTATCATTTTTAACAGTAAATTGTATGTTTTTATTGAATATTCTTTCTCTCACACATACACATATTTTTTTTCCATCCAAAATAATATCTTAGATTACTATACTTAAGTATAATATTTGAATCCTTAAAAAATACCATGTTTAATGAAGTTATTACCTTCTTACTTGTAGTAAAGATAATTGTTTGGGTCACTCCTTGTGAACCCTTGTCCCACAAAATATTTGTTAAACCATTAGTACCATTCTCTCGGGGATTGCTTCAAACCACATAATGTTCTCTTCAACTAACACACCCCACCCTCTCTCCCTCTACAACAAATCCTTCTAGTTGCTTCATGAAGATTTCTTCCTTAAGCTTCATGTGAAGAAATCCTCTCTTCACATCCATTCACTCCACTTTTAAATCATAAGGAATTGCTACTACAAACAAATAATAGAATGCATCTTAGCCACTAGAGAGAATTTACCCTCATGGTTAACACCCTCTACTTGAGATTATCCATTTGCTAGCAAACAAGCCTTACATCACTCCACATAACCGTCTACATTATCCTTCTTCTTGAACACCCATTTGAATACAACCACCTTTCTTCCTTCAGAAAAATATTACAAATCCTAAGTCTAGTTCTATTTTGAGGCCTTCATTTCTTTTTCTATGTGTTTCTTCTAGTGAGGGGCCTCTTCACCATTAAAAGCATCTTTGACATTTATTAACTCATCACCAATGGAAGATAAAGCAAACTTAGCTAAAATCAATTGGCACATAGCCATACATGTTGGGTCACTTTCACTCAGGAAAGATCCTCCTTAAATTCTTACCTTGATCAAGCCGACCACTAGTACAAGTGATCAATTTTGCCACGGAAAAACGTGGCAATATCCACGGAAAAGCGTGGATATTGCCACGTCTAAGTGTTTTTTTTTCCGTGGAAACAATTCCGTCGCAATAGAGACGACCCCTAATTTGCATCGCAAGAGCGACAATGTTCTATATTTCGTTAGATGTCTAAGCCGTCGCTATATCCACGCCTGGCCGTCTATGTATCCACGCCTGGCCGTCTCTGTATCCACATCTGGTCGTCTCTGTATACACGCATTGTCATCGCTGTATCCACGCCTTGCCGTCGCTGTATCCATGCCTTTCCGTCGCTGTATCCACGCTCTGTATAAGGTTTTTAAAAAAATGCAAATCCAAGACGTCGCTATAGCCACGCCTTTCCGTCGCTATAGCCACGCCTTGCCGTTGCTGTATCCACGGTTGGTGAATTTAAAAAAAAAAAATACTTGCAACCGTCGCTTAAGCGACGGTTTTTGAAATTTAAAAAAAAAATTACCTGGATTATCTGCAAAGACATATTTGAAGGTCAAATCTACAGTGAGATGCTCTTAGATTTGAAAACATAACAACGCTAGAAATCTGAGAAATCTTAAGAACATATGCAAAGGAATTGTAGGTGAAATGGTGGATTAGCCATCTCAACAAAGAACGCCAATATTTGGCAACAAGATGGTCAATGCCCATTTGGATTCTCCCTCAAGAGTTGATAAACTTTGGTGCAAACACTACTCACATCGAAACATAATAATAGTATTTCAATCATATGGAGAAAGCCTCAAAAGATTGAAGAGCTCTTTAAAATTGTTCTGAAAGAGGGTGCCTAACAATAACACCCGTCTCCTCGTATGTATTTGGGAAAGAGCATGGAGTATGTAGGTGTCCTTGTTGCGTGGGAAATTCCCTTCATCTAAAACCAACAGTCCTGGTCCCTCAAGTAGAATTTGTTGGCAAGATTGTGTCATTTGATTTTCTGATTTTTCACAGACTATACTTGAGAACTGTGAATAACTTACAAGGAGAATACTCTTCTTTTCTTTCCATTCTCTCAACGTCTGAAGCTGGTTGCATCTCAACGTTTCTGCCTTATTGGTTACATCATATAGGTTATAAACAGGGATCTCCTCCACTCCCCATTTTTTAAACTCTTTCATCCATGAACCCAAAATGCTTTTGGGTGCTACAATCAGTGGCCTTTCCTCTGGCTACTTAGTAAAAAAAACTTTGAATAAAGCTAATCATAAGGAATGTCTTCCCTGTTCCTGGTGCATGTGCCAAAATGCAGCCACCAGGTTCTTCAGCTATAAGGTTCTTTTGCAAAAAGTTAAATCCATCAACCTGGTGTGATTTCATGTGTTTTTTCAGACGGGGATGCAAAACAAGTTTCAGTACAGGGGTACTCTGCTCTGAGCTTTTGTAATTAAATGACTCAGCATTGTTGATCCCTAAAACACTCCCTAAGTCCCGATTAGGGGCATGCCTGGAATGTTTTGCTGCTTTCCTAGCCTGTACAAATGCAAACAAAATGTTTTAGACTATGTTTTACACAATTTATTCA